>VZRI01003626.1:83403-126663 GCA_013397515.1 Upupa epops | reverse complement strand
CAGTACTGTGATTACTGTGATTTCTAGAAACACAGCTTCCTCTTGCTGTGAGATCTCAAAGATATCTTCCCAGTTAGCTTGAGGTTTTGGTGGGAATGTTTTGGATGGACAGCTGAAAGGAGGAATTAACTCTATTGAAACATTCCAAGACCTCACCAACCTCCCTGAAAACCAGGTGTGCATCTTCTTCAATAGCAGCTCTAGCCAGGCGGCCCTGGAGGAGCTACCGCCACCAGCACAGATAAGAGGCCATTGCTCCTCAGGATCAGCTCTCTATCACTCAGGAGCAGATTGTTTCAATGTGTTGTGCTGGTTTTATGAGACAGACAAGAGCCCACGGGGACAGAAGGTGTAATTATAGTGCAATTTCAATTAAGACTCACACTGTAGTCCAACACCATCAAAAGGTCAGTGCGGTGCAGCTGGATGGTGATTTTGCACTTGGCTACAAAATGAAGGGAAATCCAAACTGGGGCCAAAAATATCTGTCTTCAGCCACGATTTGCTGCCAAGTATCAATCCCAGAGCAAATTCTGAAAGGATATTTGCCTGGATTTACAGTTTAAACAATGCGTTATACACAGCTTTGTGTTAGCAGGTTCAGGCTGCAACTTCCACCCTTTCCAGAAAGCTTTCTGCTTCTTCCCCCCCTTCCCAAGCCTTGATTACAAATAACTAGCTGAAGAGCTTCTCCCTCACAGTGAGAGTTCTGGACTGTAGGGAAAAAAAAGCCTAGCACACCACCCTGATGTAGTTTAGCCACAGATTTGAGGAGCAGATAGAGGGAACAGGCTTGCCAGTGTCTAATCAACTGTGGGAAATAATCCCGGAGCACCTCCTAGGGGATAGGCTGGGAAAACACCTGGAAGGGAATTTGATGACCCTCAACAAATAATTAGGGTATCAAAAGAGGCAGCATAACCTGTTTGAGCACTGAAATCCATAGTAGAGTCAATATGCTCAAAGGGGTGGGACAGTGCTCAACGTCAGCTGATCCAAAGCGACCTGAAAGAGTACTCAGACAGCAAGTAGAATCATTAGGGAATGGAAGGGACCTTCAAAGATCATCCAGTGCAATCCCCCTGCCACAGCAGGATCACTGAGTCGCACAGGATCAGGCCCTGAAAGCAAAGATCAGGTAATTGCAGATGGTGGCTGGACTGTGACTGTAGAAGTCAGCCTCGGCACTCTTGCTTATGCAAGTGGCTTGGACCATTTACAGAGCACTCCATCTTTACCAGAAATCACGGAAAGGTTAGTGGGGAAAACTGGATTCATTCAAACAGGTCTTAAACAAAGTCTTGTGTGGCTGCTTTTGCACAGTCACAGCTATGACAACACGTTAGAGATGTAATGACACTCTCTCACATGGGGTCTACAGGTGGTGTCACCAGTCCCACAGCACTGATGAGGCTGGAAAAGACCTTCAAGATCATCCAGCCCAACCTAAACCCAACCCAGTCACCCTAACTCTGCCATCCAGCTCAGCCACTCAGCTCTTCATCCTGCCTGACCCTGAACACCTCCAGAGATGGCGACTCGACCCCCTCCGTGGGCAGCCCGTTCCAAACCCGGATCACTCTCTCAGTGAGAAACCTTCTCCTGATGTCAAGTCTAAACCTCCCCTGAAGGGAGCCCATGAGCAGTCTGTAACTCATCTACCTCTACTATGATAAGACGGCCTGTGGACTTAATGGCTTCTAATAATTCAATCAGCAAAATGATGGATGCTCTGCTGCATTTGTCACATTAACTGCACGTGGGAGAGACAGACTGCTAGAGCTGCCCAAGGGCTCTGAAAACACTGCCAGTGATTTCCTTTCCTCTATGGTACCGGTCTGACCTGGTCAAGTCAGTGGCAATTCAGACAACTCATGTGAGCAAGATCAAGTCAGTTAATAGCTGCTCATTGATTACAACCTCTCTGGTAGCCTCCTAGGAAATCTAGCTAAAAAAGAAACAGAGCTGGGTTTGGAAGGGTCTACCCATGGAGGGGGTCAAGTTGCCATCCCTGGAGGTGTTCAGGTCAGGCTGGATGCAGTGCTGAGTGGCTGAGCTAGATGGCAGATGTCAGGGTGACTGGGTTGGGTTTAGGTTGGACTGGGTGATCTTGGAGGTCTTTTCCAGCCTCACCATTCCTGTAAGACTGTTGCAGTAGGAAATGCCTCTTCTTAGCACTGGAAATACACCAGCAGCATGTTTTGTGAGGTAAAGCCGAGTGCTGGAGTCTCACACCAACATGGAACTGCATCGTTATTGCAGGGAGACAGATCTGTAGCAGTAGTGCAGAAACAGTACTCTGCAGAGCTCTGTTGGAGTGCCTGAGGCAAAAACAGACCCAGTTAGAACAATAGCAGAGCGTGCATACTGCTGCAGCTGGAAGAGCAAGCCACCTTGCTCTGACATTGCTGTACAACAAGTCCCTGTGCTCGAGATGTTCGTTAGTCATCCTCAAGCCAAAGGGAAGAGAAGCTGATCCTTAGGGTCTCAAAGCAAAACTTGATGGAGACAGCAACTTTAGACACCAGCCACTTGAGGAGATGAAGAGGAACACCACAGACATTGGCTGGTAAACCTCAGCCTTCTGCACCTGACTGTGCAAGCTGCCAACTGGATGGGTTGTCTTGCCATTTCCAGTTGGATGCCATATGGGAAACAGAGCTTCTTGTCCTGACTGCTATTTGACCCTAGCATTTCAGCCCCAAAGGAAGAGTCTTCATTAAAGATGCTGGTTTCACATACCCAACACCACCCGGAGCTCTTGCTAATTGAGCTTTTATCTCGGGCTCTCTGCCCTTTAGCTTGGGTGCAAGCATCAAAACATCGCTCTTGCTCCTGCACCTGGTTTTCCATCCTTCCCCGTGATTGCAGGGCCTTTGGCTGACAGTCTGAATTCCCAGTCCAGCCCCTTGCACTCAGCTTCCCCATAGCCTGACATCCAGATGTTTTGCTCAGCCTTAGGGCCACCCCACTTTCCTTTTTGCTCAGACCAAAGAGCTGACAGCTATTTACTTATCTCTTTTTTAATCATCTGATTTGCATGCATGTGATCAGCTGAGAAGTGTTCACAGCTGCAGGATAGAGCAGGCAGTCTCCAGTCAGCCCTGTAGATGCAGCGAAGGAGCCAGGACTCTATTCCCTCACCAGGAACGCCTCCAGATCACAGTGGACACAAGAACCAGCCCAGGAAGCCATACTACTATACACAACCCATAAACTCTCAGCATCCACAATCATCAACCCAAGCTCTCTCAACAGCCACAACTGATCCTGCCCAGCTTTCTAATTAACCCAGACTCACAAAGCTGCTCTGTTGAATCTCTGCAGCTCTCCCAACACTTCTTGGGCCATCCATCTCCAGCTGTCCATATGTTTGAGAGCCATATTCACCATACATGTGTGTGTAATGAAATTCCCAAGAAGCTGGGAATGAAAGGGTTTACCCACCACTAAAGCCTTTCTGGCATAGAAGTGAATCCACAAGAACAAGCAGCAGCTCCCCTTCGTCCCCATCACACAGCTAACAGACCTGTTGAGCAGAAAGACATCACCTTGTTTCCACACCTTCCTCAAGTGCCTGGTGCAGCCCTGGCAGCAGAGCAGGGCAGATGGATGGGTACCTGTGGGACAGAACAGAACACCTGCAGCAAGAAGTACAGTGGATGCAATTTAAGTCAGAGTCCTTATCACTCATGCCTGAAACTAGAAGAGTAATAGCCACAGGAGCATTGTCCTGCTCCTGGGGAGACAGGGATTACTTAGTTGGAGCCCTGGGGCACACCAGTTACACAGGCTCAGTTCAGAAGTCATTTACACAGAATAAAGAAGGTAGAGCCCTCAGCTGGGCTTCAGAGCTCTTCCATAGTCATATTCATGTTAATTATGAATGAAATTAGGTAAAAGGTAGCAGAGCAGGAGGATACAGACAGTGCAGCAACACACCCGGAGCTTCCAGTCCGGTTACAGACCGTGGTGGACAGCAAAGCTTCCAAAATCATTTGGACTGCAGCAGGGATAACATGAAGGACTCAGACACTGAAGAACTACCCAGGAAAACAAAGCCCTTGATTTACACTCGAGTAAATCTTCCTTTGGATTCATCTGCCCAGCTCTGCAATAGCACGTAGACTTTTTTAGCAGCTTAACATAAACAAATCCTCCACAGGGAGCAGAGAGGAAAGCGGTCTGGGAGCACATACCTTCTGAAAAACCCTTTGTCACTCACTCCGAGTTTGGCTTTCAGAAGTGCTGCCAGGGCACTGAGCCTTTGATATGATCAGTCTGCTGCTCCCAAGAGCATCTTTTAAGTACAGGGCGCTGCCTGCATCACCGGGTGAACCCCAGAACAAGGGGTCTGGGTAGCATCACCCCACCCGCTTTTCCTCCAGCCAGCCAAAGATGGTGGGGACTCGGGCAATCGCATAAGCTGGCATTACTGGTCCCCAGGGAATGCAAGGCCACGAAGGCAGACTGGCAGTTCCTCAGCAGTAAAAGGAAAGAGCACTTAGACATCACGCATCGCCCTCCCACCCCAAACATCATCTGCCACCAGCAGCATCACTCTGAGGCTGTCCTCTTCCTTGCGGGAGCAAAGCAGTGCTGTGACACGGGCCAAGGTTGGATGGGGTCTGCACAGACCTTATAGGAAAAGCATTCCAAATAAACACAGCCCAATTTCTCCTCCTAGATGTTACGAGCAGTAAGCCTAACCCCTCAGCAGCGACATGCCCCCTGCCCCAGCCCACCCAGCCTTCTCTCCCTTTATCAAAGGAAGGGGGCAGCTCTCTTGGGCTGGTTTGAGTCCAGCCTGTGCCCAGAGCCTGCTGCCTGCCAACTGTGAGCACGCAGGTGCTGAACTCTGCTGGAGAAAAAGACCTCAGCTCCCCAGTGCTCTGTTCCAGACTCCCCGCAGTGTCTGTTAGTTTGCTTTCCTCACCAGCAGCAATGTTTAAGAACAGCTGAACATTCAGATTTCCCTTTCCCTGGGACCAAAAGCCAAGCAAACCCAGCTAGCACACACAGCTGCTCCTTCATCTAGAAGGACCAGTGACTCCCATCTGGCCAGGTCCCACCTCTGCTCCTTCATCTAGAAGGACCAGTGACTCCCATCTGGCCAGGTCCCACCTCACAAGTTTCTTGAGAGGAGAAAACCCTCTTGGACAACAGTTATTATTAACATAAAGCACCCTTGGAAGCAGCGCTGGGCATCCCTGCTGCAAGCTAGCCCTCCCCATGCCTGCTGCAAGCTAGCCCTGCAGCCAGGCTCCCCTGCTTTTTCACCCCACCCGTGCTCTTCCTGCAAGGACATCTTCCCTGATCTCTTCTTGGCACATCTCATCTCAGGCAGCACACCACTCCCCAAAGACACACAGCTCTTGTGGGGATGACTAAAGGTCAGTGCTTCAAGCAGCTTCTCCTCAGCGGTGCAAGCAGCAGGTCCCTATCACCAGCAAGGCTTTGCCAAGCGAGCGTGTAATGCTCTAACACAGCTGTGGAGACCACAGCTGGCGAGTGGCAGTGCAGCAGTGTTTCCACACAGCCTGATGTGCACAAACATCTTTTCTCCAGTGGCTACGCCGAGCCACCTTGCAGCAGTCTGAGTCAATAGTCCTTTGTGGAAACTGAGGCACAGAGCTGCAACACTGACCATCCCAGGGTCACCCTGCGTGTTCACCTGGAAAGCAAACACCTGCATGTCAGCTCATAAAACTCTGCCTTCAGCAATGAACCACCTGTTCACAAGCCAAATGGCTACGACTGCAGGAGACCCGAGTGTTCCAGCTCTGGAGCCCATTCAAGCAGAGGCAGGTCCCAGCTGATGGAGGGTCACACTGCCAGGAGGGACCGTGGGCACTGCGGTGTCTCACACATGAAGCAGGGCATGAAGGGCTCCACTGTGCACCCCATCCCAGCAATAGAAACAGCCACGACATCACAGACATCAGCACACGATGCAGAAAGAGAAAGGAGTCGAGTGAGCTAACTCAGGCCAGTTACTCTGTCCCTGACCCCCACCTACCACGGGTGGAAAGGCTACAGCAGATGCATGACCTCCCAAGTTAGCTCCCGTTAAGACTGTTTAATAGGGAGATCCTGGATTTGGGGGGTTCTATGAGGTTAATGAAGATGCTTGAATTTACATCTGACCTAGCAGGCCACATTTCCTGGGCTACAAGCTCCATGAGAAGGGGAGGGGGTATTTCCCTTCATCAGTGTCTGGCTCCTGTTCCAGAGGCCTTGGGCTTTCTGCTCCTGCAGAAAGGGAAGCCTTGAGTCCTACTTTTAACTCATACCCAGCCTTTGCTTGAGCAAGGGCTGCAGAGGGGCCCCAGACCCATCTTCAGGAGGTCTCTAAGGCTGATGTTGGCCAGGATGCTTGCAGAGGGCAGCCTTGCTCTGCAGCAGCTTCATAGCAGACATAGCCAAGGGACAAGCAATTGATAGGCAGTTGCCCAATCTGCTCCCATTGAAGAGGGACAGCAGGACAGCAGCAGCCCCCAACACAACCTTGAGATGAGAGAAACACATGCACCCAGCCACGCCAGCCTGGAGCCAGAGCACCCTGCGAGGCTGAGAGCCCTCGTTTCCAGGCTGCACCTCAAAGCTCCAGCCAGCTCTCAGATTTATGAAGCCAGACTCCTTCCCACTCAGATACTGTCTGACACCTCCACTCCTGAAGTGGAGCTCAGGCACAAGGCTAAGGGGGGAGGAGGTGAAGCTCTCACTCATCCTGCCCTCCTCCATATAAATGATTTCAGACTGGAAACAGTGCGAGGGGCAAAACAAGTACCAGAAAAATCTAGAGACTGTGTGTGACCTCCCCCTGCAGCACAGAGGCGATGCAGGCATTTATTTCAAGATAAACAGCTGTTTCCTCAACAGCTCCACGGCCCCACAGCCTGCTCCTTCACGCAATGGTTGGGTGAACTTTGCAGTAGAATCGGTGCCACACATCAGCTTCTCAAACTGGTTAATTCTGTCTGTAGGTACTGAGGTANAGAGAGTGATCCGGGTTTGGAACGGGCTGCCCACGGAGGGGGTCGAGTCGCCGTCCCTGGAGGTGTTCAAGGTCAGGCTGGATGCAGTGCTGAGTGGCTGAGCTAGATGGCAGATGTTAGGGTGACTGGGTTGGTTTTAGGTTGGACTGGATGATCTTTGAGGTCTTTTCCAGCCTCATCAGTGCTGTGATAAGCCCAGACACCACATCATGGCTACTTACAGGGCTGACATCAGCCATCAGCTGCAAGCAGAGCCCCTGACAGGACAGCCAGATGGAGGACTCTACAGGCTGAAGCTGTTCAGGAGACACTGCAGTTTCTTGGTACAGAATAGCTGAACTACGTACTGCTCCTGGAATCCAAGGGACAAAGCTGAAGGGTGCTCATCTGGCAGCAGTAAGACCTCAGCAAGGAGCAGCACTGGGCTTTAGGAACCAAATTGCTATTGCATGGCTCTCGTACAGAATAAACCTCTACAGAGTGGCTCTAGCAGTGGATTTACATCACTACATAACACAGATGCTGATGAACAGAGAGCAAACAATAGCTTCTTAAAAAGTGAAACGCTTACACCTCTTGACTACATTCCTGAAAGACAGGCTCACTTCCAAATAGGAGCAGAGTTTAGAAAGGGACCCCCTATTCTGAGCCATCTCACCCTCCACCCTAGCAGCTGCAGAGATTCAGTGCTGCCTAATACCTCTCCAGATTTATTGGCTACCCAGTCAGAAAGCTCTGATTGTTGCCTGTTGCAGTGCTTTGCCAGGGGTGAGGAATGTGGGAGGGATCCATAATATTTTTATGACTATTATGTGACCTTGTGTTGACTGGACAAGTCACGGGGCCCTCCCTGTAAAGAGGGCAAACGCCCCTTGAAAGGGATGCTTATGGAGAGTCACAGAGGTTAGCAGAACAGTGGAGCCCGAGCTCTAGTAGTTTTAATTATGCATTATGAACCCAGCTACCCAGCTACCATTGGATGCTATTTTGGGAGCTGTTAAATTAACAGGCAAGGAAGAAACAGGAGGATCTTCTCAAAATACAGGACCCTTCCTCCCACCCACTAAAGGATGTGAGATTCACAAGCCCTGGGTCTGAAACAGCAGTGATTTGTGGTGCCTAGTTTACCAAGGTCACAGAGCACCAAACCCAAGTCTTCCCCCCAAGTCTGTCTCTTCTCATTCCAAAGGGAAAGCTAATCCCTCAGAACCCCTGTCACCAGCACAGATCACACTGCTTGAAAGAAGGGTATCGCATCGACTCAGTTCATCTCACACTGTCTGGAGAGTGAAGACTGGATGGCTCTGGCTGCATTTGGCTAACACATAATTCTCCCCTAAGAAGAGGCTGCTGTGTTGATGCTGAGAGCATTCCAAGCAGACCTGACTCTGACCCAGTCACTTTAATTAGAAGCTGAAATAGCAGATTAAACCAACCTGGATTCATTACAAAAGAATTTCACCCCCTCCTCCTTTCTGAGAAAGGTTAGTAGCTCCTTCTAACTCCTGGGAACAGGAGATTAATAACCTTGCAGTCCCCATCACAGGGCATTTCATATCCTTTAACTGAAAGCCCTGCACTGAATACGTGAAAGGTGGTGGCATTTTTCTCTACCCATGCCACTGAGACAGCTTTGGCATCAGCCAGGCTGAGCCCCACCTTCTTCCAGGGCTCAGAAGCCCCCAGCATGGATGAAAACACTCCACTCCTAAGAGACCTGCAGGACATGCTAGCAGGAGAAGGTGTCAGCACCTTTTCTCCACAGAGCACTGTAGTCGGAGAGCCTGGACACTGCTCCTCACACTGACTCATGCTAGCCTGGCACTCAGATGGCACTCAGATGCAGAGCCTGCTTGTACCTGCAAGCCCTGCTCATTCCCCCCACTTTCCTGTGTGCCAGCCAAGCATAAAGCAGACCAGGGAGCCTTGCACTACCAACAGGGCAGGAAGGAGGAGAGGGCATGGGGCAAAAAGTACTGCTTCACTCTCTTCATGATTACAGCTCTTCCCATCAGAGGGCACTTCCCCTCCTCAAGGTTTCTGGCGTTTATCTAATGGAAACAGGCTGCTGGCTGATGATGGGTGGTCTGCAAGCCCTGTTTGTTTGTGCAGGCAGGTAGGCAGCACGCTGCCCTTTCTAATCCGAGCAACCACACGCAAACTGCCTCTGTCAGCAGCTACACACAGTCTGCTGGGGACGAGACTGCTGAGCAGGAATTTAGCACCATTTATAGGGCCAGTTTGGGAGAGCAGCACCATCTCCCTCAAGGGCCCTAACAGCACCAGTGGCACTCAGACTGCTACAAGCATAGTCAGAGAAACAGAGCCTGAGCCTTGGAGGGGAGTTTTATACCCCTGATGTGTGCAAGTTTCATTGACTCTGCTGTAATTGCTGAGGGAAGGAGCAAGTTGTGCTGAACGCAGCATTTCTGCCAAGTATGTTTATGGTAAGAAAAAACTCCTCAGCTGGGACCAAAACGATTTGGGGACACAAACCAGCTCCCGCAGACCTTTCAGGAGCTCACGAGAGCTGCAGCAGGCTGTGTGTAACCAGATAGCTGAGCAGAAAGCGATCCACTCGGCTCCTTCCACTCACATAGGAACCAAACCCACTAGCAAGCACCAAAATACTCGTGTCTCACTCCAAGCAACTCAATTCCATGGGGGAGACACAACCAAGCTGGGCTACGTGCCCAGAGCACACGCATGCTGTAACAGCAAGATTGAGTCTGCTATAGCAGAGGGTACTGTTTGGTCTCAGACCCCACTAGGTCACTCGCCTGTCACAGCCTGCCCAGCTACAGAGCCCCTCAGTTGCCACCAGAGACAGACATAACCCAAGCTCCTGCTCACTCTGCCAGGCTCTGGCCCACAGAGTCATGTAGTTTCCAGAAAAGACACTTACCCTCTGCACCAGCCTCTCCTCCAGGTATCTTCAGCTCCCACTGCCAGGCAGCTCCTACTTGCAGTATGCTATTCCAGGGGGGACAGGAGGCTGCACAGCTGCTCCAGGCTCACAGCAGTTAGTCAAACCCAGACAGAAGTGACAGCAGCAACACAGGGGCAGAGCTCATCCCCTGAGACCACAAAGCCTACTCCTCTAACCACAGCAGCTCTGCCCAGCTTAGAGCTGCCATCTCCACAAGAACAAACATAGAATCCCTTAGGGATGGGAAGGGACCTGGAAAGATCATCCAGTCCAATCCCCCTGCCCCAGCAGGATCCCCCAGACCAAGTCACAGAACATTATGGATTGGAAGCGACCTCGAAAGACCATCCAGTCCAAAACACAGCCCAGTGAAACCGAGCCAGCTGCTGCCTGTGCTATTTAAGCTCCCACAGGCAACCCAACCCAGCCAAGCCCACCCTTCACCTGGAGCTGATCTCTCTGACTCTCAGGTGAAGCTGATCTCCCAAAACCCCAGCCACAAGTTCCCAAGGCTCAGCCTGGCAGGCTAGGGAAGGAATAACCACATGGATGCCAGCCAGAGGAGGAGTGAATGTAATAATTCCCAGCTTTAAGCGTTGGGATAATCCCTTAACAAGGTGATGAGGATGTTTCTGGAGGGCATGATGGCAAGCCGTGCTGGGGCAAGCTGGGGCAGGTACCCAGCTCACTATCAGATCCAGCTGTGTGGTGCTCAGCCATTTCAATTTCCCACTGCATTCCTGTCAATGGGAAAACCTGGACAAAGGATTTCTGCCAATTAGAGCCTCATGCTCTGGATTCATCCAAACACTTCTTTCTAAGCAGCTGCCAAAGGCGATGCTGGCTGGTCTGTGGCATCAGCAGACAGTCAGCAGCAGGGAGAAGGCAGGCCAAGCAGAGAACCTGCTAACAACCCCGTGTTGGGTTTGAGTCTGGTCAGGCTTTGGGAGGGGGGAGGAGGCTGCTGGTGCTGATGTGGCCCCTGTAAAAAACGAAGCCCAGCTGTGGGTCAGACCCACTGTGGCTAATAGTGACCCAGTCTGAAATAAACCTCTTCAAGAGGGAAAAACCCACCAAGCGACACCCTATCTGTGTGGGGACTTTGGAGGGGGAGATGGTGGCATGCGAGGTCAGCGAGGAGGAGGAGGACAAGGAGAAGACACCAGAGCAACCGTTTCCCCTTGGCTCATGCTGAATGAAATCCATTCTGTTTCCCAGTCCAACCTGCTTTTTACCTGTGACCCTAACTGGGCAGTTCCACCTGGCTCTTGCCTTGGCTCTCAAGCCTTTGGTAGCACTTCTTCCTGTCCCAAGGGCACGGTGCAGGACTCACACCACAACAAATCCCCAGGAAATTGGATTCACGCGGTTGTCTTTCCTACCCCCCCTTCCCAGCCTCCACGCATCTTCTTCCACCCTCTGTCTCAGCTCTGTCGGTGTCAAACATACGGGATATAAACGTGGGGATGGAGCTATAACCATGCAGCCAGCGTGGTGAGCAAACCCGACGGCGGGGAGCCCTTCCCATGGGTGGGCAGGCTGATGGTGGAGCAAACCACCAGGCTGGAACTCCCGCACAGGGAAAGGGAGCCCAACATCTGGGAACAGCCACAACTTCTCTTAGCACACAGCAGCTTTTCTCCACGTCGGGTGGGAAAGGCCAGCTGATCTGCCTTGAGCATCAGGATGTGGAGACCTGGAAGGCAGAGGGTCAGAGAGCACGAGGAGTTTTTACAAACCAGGGTATGCAACCAGAAGGGGAAGGGGTTCTCCAGGCTGTGCTGGTCCTCGTGTGCAGCGGTGGTGAGCAGGGGGATGCTGCTGTACGGGGGCAGCTCTGGTCCGCTGGGAGTTAATTTGAGTGACTCCTTGTTCTTCCTTCCCAAAGGAGAAGCTCAGACTGAAAAAATAAGGCAGGGGGGCCAAGTCAGGAGAGAGATGGCAGGCAGATGCCTCACCACCTCCTAGGCACTGTGTCATGGCAGTGGGTGATCCAGACAAACAGCTGTGCCACGTGTGATGTGGTGGAACTGGGTGTGTGAACCGTGAGCTGCTCTCTGTGAGCTGGGTTAGAGGGTGACCCCGCTACCTGCCCCACACTGAGTCTTTTCTGGCTCCAGAGGTCTTCACCAAGCTGCTGGCTGTGGTACAGTCCTTTGTGCCTCCCCACAGGGGCAAAGAGGCAGGTGATGCAGGGCATGTGGCCACCTGAGGAGGTGAATGTGCAGGTCAGGACAGCACTAAGAGCACAGACAAGCTCTGGAGACAGCAGCTGGCATCACGAGCTCTCTCTCGCTGTCTCAATAACCCTGCACTGAGCCTGCTCCAGCTTCTCACCATGATAGCTTCAGGGACTGGGCCTCGCTGCAAAGTTAGGTACAACAGACACAGTGGTCCCCAGAATCACAGGGGTTGCCCTAGCTGGGCAAATACTGGCCAGAAACTTCTGCTTATTACCAGAGGCTCAAACCTAGGGATCTGTGCTGGTAGCTCAGCTCAGGTTTACATGGCAGCTTTCCAGCTGAGGCCAACCCAGCCTCCTCTTGCTCCTCCATATTACACTAGCCACGACAGTATCACAGCATCACAGTACTGATGAGGCTGGAAAAGACCTCAAAGATCATCCAGTCCAACCTGAAACCAACCCAGTCACCCTAACATCTGCCATCTAGCTCATGCCACTCAGCACTGCATCCAGCCTGACCTTGAACACCTCCAGGGACGGTGACTCGACCCCCTCCGTGGGCAGCCCGTTCCAAACCCGGATCACTCTCTCAGTGAAAAACCTCTTCCCAGCATCAAGTCTAGTGTCACAGGGTGTGCAGAAGCAGCCCCTTTTCGGGTCCAGTGCCTGGAACACCCTCCAAGCACTCATTTAACCTCATCCAACCCCCATCTCTGCCAGTACTCCCTTCCTTTGCTGCTGTTTCTCCTCGCTCTTAGCCTCTCTGATTCCCAGCTCCAGCAAGGGGCCAAGTGACAATCTTCCATCACTTAAACCAGGAAAATCTTCCTGTTTTTAAACCACTTGAAACTTTTCCAGACAGAGGGTAAAAGAAGGGATTAATCCTGCTGCGCTTGTTTGCCTTGTGGTCTGGTGGAGGCAATGCAGCCCCAGAAGGGGAACCTTTTAATAAATAACAACAGCTACTCAGCCTTCTAGTGCTTTCTGCATCTCTGCAGCCCAAGACATGTGTTTTGTGTTGCTTCACATCAATCCCTCTGGTTATTTATCTACATAAACCCTCCTGTACGCTACTCCCTGGGGCTCCAGAGGCAACGAGCAGGCTCTTTGATGGGTGTTTCAATCAGCAGGTGAATCAATCCCTCCCGTGCACACACCTTATTTGCACCCACGCAGGGAGAAGTTACTAGTCCCCTTTGCCAAGGGGCAACAAGTCAGAGGGCTTTGATGGATGGATGGATGGCTGCGGGCTGGATCCATGCGCAGGGCTGGTTTACGTTCGCAGTCACTAGCTCTTCCTCTTCCTGCTGGCTTCTCCATCCAGCCTGGTGACACACGCGCCAGACAGAGAGCCTGTGCAGGAGTGTTTGATCCCTTAGTGGGCATCTTGTGCTCTGCTTGTCCTCGCGTGGTGGCAGTTGCTGTCTGCACAGGAATCAGTAGAGCATCAGCTTTTTTCGGTGTTTTAACAAATCTAAGGGTTGGGCTCTGCATCTTGGTGATAACAACCCAGGCAGAACTCTAGGCTGGGAATGGAGGTCTTGGAGAGTACCCAGGTGGAGAGAGACTTGGGGGACTGGTGGGCAGCAAACTGAGCATGAGTCAGCAGTGTACCCAGGTGGCCAAGAGGGCTAATGGCATCCTGGCCTGTGTCAGGAATGGTGTGGCCAGCAGGGACAGGGAGGTTCTCCTCCCCCTGTATTCTGCTCTGGTCAGACCGCCCCTGGAGTGTTGTGTTCAGTGCTGGGCCCCTCAGTTCAGGAAGGATGGCGAGGGGCTGGAACGAGTCCAGAGAAGGGCAACTAGAATGGTGAAGGGGCCAGAAGGTCAGCCCTACGAGGAGAGGCTGATGGAGCTGGGGCTGTTCAGCCTGGAGAGGAGGAGGCTCAGGGTGACCTTATCGCTGTCTCTAACTCCCTAGAAGGGGGTTGGAGTCAGGCGGGGGTCGGTCTGTTCTCCCTGGACACTGCAGACAGGACAAGGGGTCACAGTCTTCAGCTCCATCAGGGGAGGTTTAGACCTGACCTTAGGAGAAGGTTTTTCCCTGAGAGAGTGATCCGGGTTTGGAACGGGCTGCCCACGGAGGGGGTCGAGTCGCCGTCCCTGGAGGTGTTCAGGGTCAGGCTGGATGCAGTGCTGAGTGGCTGAGCTGGATGGCAGATGTTAGGGTGACTGGGTTGGTTTAGGTTGGACTGGATGATTTTTGAGGTCTTTTCCAGCCTCATCAGTACTGTGATCCTGTGATGCTGTAATGTTGGTCTTGTTACAGAACTGTTCCACGCAGGGGTGGCTCTCACAGCACAGACTTTAATGTCTTTTGCTGAGCCCTGTTTATCTAGTGCAGAGTTTACCTGACCTCCTTGACTGGCAGCTCCCATCGTATTTCAGAGGGCTGTGCGGACTCACTGACACTCAGGCAGGATTCATCATCAAGTGAGGCATGCTGCTGGGCTGCTACGTGATACTGTCCAGATCAAGGCTTAGCAACTCTCCCTCAGTTTCCCCACTCAGAATGGAAATGAATCAGTGCAGTAGGAGGGCTGAGAGCATTTACTTCCTATTGATGTAACCCTCCTGTTGGTCACGGTGTCAGGCCTCCGTGATGGGAATCAGCCTGCACACACAGGACACTATAGCCTGTCACCCTTCTCCAGGGAAAGCAGCCACCCCATGAATGCTCCCTAACCCCTGCACGTGGCTCCTGCCCTTCTGCTACCAGTTGCTGTCTCCCAGGGTGCCAGCTCACTTTAGCAATGCTTTGGTATGGGCTGGAGGGGTAGTCTGAGTCTGACACAGCTTGGCAGGCAGCTCAGACCCCTCCTGGTCTGATAGCCCAGGACTTGTAATCACTGGCAGCAACTAAAGAAGAAATTAGCTGGCCTTGGGAGGGGGCTACTATCTTTTTTCAGAGGTTTCAACAGCATCTGAACTGATGACTAGCAAAGAATACGTGTGACTGATCCAGTCCTTTCAGCTACGAGCAGATAGGAGCAGTCTGCTCTGGAGTTCCTCATGGGTAGATTTTCTACCCCTGCACTGCTCCTGCACAGTTATCTTGGCTACCCTCCGGGCTCTGTGTTTTCTTGAGACCTGTGCTGTGGGGATGGATTATTAAAGACTGGGATGGATCTTCTAAGCCCCTCATTCACCTCCCTGTGTGACCACTCCAGTCCTATGGGACTTCTTGTGTGGCGAGGAATTTTTCAGTGCTGAGAGTCACATCCTCCCGCAGGACAGAAGTCCCTGGGTTTCACATCACCAGCTCTATGTCCATTGCAGAGTGATCCTGAGCGTAGCCTTTCCAAGCTGCTCTGCCTGCCTGTGTCTGCCCTACTGAGCACTTCTAGCTGCCTCTCAGCCCATGCTAACCAACACACTCCTCTGCTGGGAGGGCTCTGCCACGTCAAACCCAACATACTCTGAGGATTTTACACGTCAGCCATGCAGACTCTGTGGAAGAGGAAGGTGGATCTATTTTCAGTGTGGCAGATCACTGAGAGGCACTGGTGCCAGCTCTAACACCATGAGCCTCTCCGTGTCCTGTTGCAGTCATGGTGGGGAGCTCCCTCAAGCATGGGCACTGCAGTCTAGGTGCCATGTCAGCTCATCTGTGAACACATCTGGAGACCCTACAGCAGAACGACCTGCAAGGATCTGTGTGGGCTGTAATCATACCTCAGAATCACACGTGTGACCCTTGAGGGTCTCCCTTCCCTTTTCACACACGAAGTCAAGTGCTGTCACCCACCTGAGTACCCAGATCAAGCTCCTAAGACCAGGGACTTTCAAAGGAGGACCAAGCCCCTCCATCCCTTTGCAGGTGGCACTGCCCTCTGCTCCCTTTGCCCTAGATGTGCCAGAGCAACCCTGTCATGCTGAGGCTTCCCCTTCTGCCCACTCCCTTTCAGCAGAAGCAAGGAGCAAGCAGACCCTATCCATGAGCTCCTTTGCTGTGTTGCCCCTCAGCAGAGTGGAGACAGTCCCGTTGGAGAGTTCTCCTGCCAGTGACACAGAGCAGCCCACTGCTTGGTGCAGCAGGCTCATGGCTGATGGCAGAGGCAGCCATCTCCCTGGCAGCTCCCTGATTAGCATCCCTCTGGCCAGCATCACCTCCACACTGTTAATTTGATGTAGTGCTGCTGCCCGTGTCAGGGCTTTGGCACCTCCACAGCACTTAGCAGCTCCCATCCCTGCTCCTGCCTCACTGCTGACCCCTCACACGCCACTATCAGCAAAGAAACCTCACAGGCAGCTGGGAAGTGGCAGGGCTGGAGACACTGAATTTCACTGGGGCTTAGCCTTGAATTTAGGGCTTTTAACTCAATTCTCCTGACATCTCCTCTCCTTTACCCCACCGTGGCTTTAGCTTTACTGTCATCTCCCTAAGATCACGAGTTTACACCATGCAGTTAGAAGTAATGCCACTAATAACATGAAACAGAGATTTCCTCACCTGTAATTTTTCCCTGAAGTCTCCTTTTGCAGCTTTTCTCTGCCATTCCCTGAGCTGGGAGTGTGTCTGAATGCAGAATCACACACACACACAAACACCTACGTGAGCGTCCTGTTCACACACCCCTCCACCAAGCACTGTGTGAGATAACCTGCAAGCTCAGCACGCTGTGCCCAGCCTCCCCAAGCTCCATGGAGGGGCATCAGGCTGCAGACTGCTTCCAGCTGTTCTGAGCACAGCAGAACCCTAGAGGATGGCCAGCCAGGACTGCAGCAAGGAGCTGCTGATAGACCCTTTCTGGAAAGCCTCCAAGGCTGACACCAAAGAGGTGACCAAAGAAGAGAAGGGAAGTTTATGCTGACTTGCAGGGATGCACCCCTTCTGATTGAGGAGAGCAAGCTTGGGGGTGGAAGAAGGAGGCTTGCAGGTTTCACAAGGAAAGCAGGAGTCACCAGCAAGTCACAGGTATCACAGAGTCATCTGTACTGGAAGAGATCTTTAAGATCATTAAGTCAAGCAGTACCAGGTCACCACTAAGCAATGTCCCTAAGCACCACATCTGTCTGTCTTTTCCACACCTACAGGGGTAGGGACTTCCCCAGTGCCCTGGACAGCCTGTTCCAACGCTTTGCAACCCTTCCTGCAAATAATGTGTTCCCTAATATGCAGCATAACCCCCAGGCTACTTCCTCTTGTTGTTGTTCCTAATCAGGTGCTGTAAGAGGTCTCTGACATCCCCACAGGTACACCAGGTATGTTTCTACACCTGGTTTCTGCCTGTCACAGAACGCCTCCGGTAGCATCCCCGTGCCATGCCACACCACACGCTGATAAGCTCTATTACTACAGGACATCTGGATGAGTGCTCATCGCTGACTGTCGCCCCAGCACAAGGCAGTGCCCCTTGCTCTGTCCCAGCAGCCAGAAGGCTCTCAGGAGAGGGTGTGAACACAAAGGCTCTTCACCAGCCCCATCCTGCAAGGGGATGATTAGAGCAGTGTATTACCCCCCCCCCTTGGCCCCATCCCTGACAGTGTGGGAACTTCCCAGAGGAGCAGGCAAGTGTTCCTCAGCATGTTGGACATCCTTCGACTGCAGAGCGTAAACCAAACCGCTTTGGTCTTTGACTCCTGCAGCTCTGAGCGTTCCCCAGTCCCCTTCAGATCCATGTGGTGTCTCTCACCCTCTTTTGTTCAGGCACTAAATCTTTACAGGGCCCTCCCTTGGCCGCCAGAGCACTCTGTCTCTTGCTGGAGGTGCAGAGGTGGGACCTTGCTGTCCCCTGCTGGGCATCCCCAGCTCCGCTTGTAGTGCTGGTCCAGGTTTGAAACCCTGAGAGTATAAAATGTAGTGGCTAGGGAAACGACGTAGGGGTTTCTCTCCAGCTCTGCTCTTTATGTGGCTTCAGGAGGCCCAGCATCTTGTTCTCTTCCCTGCTGAAGAGCTGGAAGGACATCTGCCAAGCTCAGCTCGGGATGCTCTGGTTTGAAAAGCTCTGGGCAACTGGTGACACAAGGAAGAGTGAAAGTCCTGCTGACTGTAGGGAGATACCTTTACCAAATGAACCTCCAGCTTCAATTCAGTGGTGCTTCCAATCAACTGGATCCATCCATCATTAGCTACCTGTGAGGCAAATCCATCCTGTCCGTGACAGGCAACCTGGCGGAGGGAGAGCACAGGCATGCAGCACCATGGCACCTCTGCGAAGGTCCTGGGCAGCTGCTTGTCCTGTGGGAGCCAGGGGAGAGTGTTGGTGTGGACTGTCTGGGATGGGGACATCAGAGAAAGGAGATCTCACCTCCACGAGNCAGGCAACCTGGCGGAGGGAGAGCACAGGCATGCAGCACCATGGCACCTCTGCGAAGGTCCTGGGCAGCTGCTTGTCCTGTGGGAGCCAGGGGAGAGTGTTGGTGTGGACTGTCTGGGATGGGGACATCAGTGAAAGGAGATCTCACCTCCACGAGGACTGTGGTCTGGGATGGGGACATCAGTGAAAGGAGATCTCACCTCCACCTCTTCTGCTCAGAGAGGGGACCAAGGCTGCCAAGCAAGGCTGTTGACATGGTGGGTATAGCTGAGTGCTCGGAGAAAGGAGGGAGAGCAGCAGCAGAAGCAGATTTCTAGAACATTCTGCAGGAAATGTTGTGAACTCCCCTTTTTACACAATGCCAGAGAGTAAGAAGAGGTGAGTAAGTCTCACAGTTGCCCCTAGGTTTCTGTCAGAGCACATCTTGGGGTGCCCTACACCCCGCGGTGTGATCCCTGCTTCCCATATAACTGTTTGGCAGAGGCAAAGCACAAGGCACCTGCTGCCCCCCCCCAGCTTTCCAGGGGCAGCCCCTTGGCACAGCCACTGCACAGTGGCCCTGGGTGACAGAAGAACAGCCCTGGTGGCCGAGCCATCCTTAAACTACTTGAGCAGTTTGAGGAGAGAGAGATGAAGATGCGGAGCAACATTACCATAAACCTTAACAATGAAATCAACCCATCTGGAGTCAGCCCATATATCACTGCAAACAGCCTCTAAATGTGGGCCCTGGCTAGCAGCCAAGGCACAAATGGCAAGTGTCTGTGCAGGAGAAGTGGCTTAATGTGCAGCGGAGACCGGAACACAGGACAGGCTGTGCTGGTGCATGGGGTTTGCAGTGTTGGTTATAGCCTATTAAACCTCTTTAAGGTCATGGGTTTTCAGTTCTGACTGCACGAGCTCCTTCCTGAGATCATCACTAAAATACCCTCCAAGGGCCCAGGGGTTCATTGAAGGCATCAGGCATCTCCACCTGGTCAGGGGCAGAAGGAGAAGGGACTCCCCTCTCAAGAAGAATAAGGTTCATGTCAGGTTCTTTTGTAGAACAGAGCACTGGGGATTAGAAACGACCTGGAAAGACCAAAGCACCCAGCAAAGCAATCCAGAGTGAGAGGAGGGACTGGCTGAAGGCGTGTTGGTACAAAACAAGTCTGAGGGTACCTGTCTGTGCCCCACTCCCGGACACTGTAGTGGAAGAAGCACTAGTGCATGGGTGAAGGGCAAGCTGACAATGCCTGGTGTTACCCCAGGCTACCCTGGCAGGGGACGAGGAAGGCTGGTGTGAGCCCACTTAGAGGATGGTGGGGTTTGAGCAGTAACTAAGGGGACATGGGAAGGAGTCAGGAGGTTCAAGGTGTCAGTCTGCCTTTCCCAGATCCAGTTCCTCCATCACCACTCCCCACCGCCCATACATTTGTGTTTATCCTAAACTCTGAGGCTGTGTTGCTCTCCAGAAAGGAAACACTGCTGTGGAGAGCACTTAGAGTCATTAGGATGAGGGTTTAACACAGTGGAGTAAGAAGTCCAGAGCGACAGCCCAGAATTCTGCTCTGTGCTGGCAATAGGGACCCCTCTGAGAGGAACAGACAGGCTGGGAGGTGCTGTGCACTGCAGAAGCATCGGTGCTGACGGTGCTCGGGTCTCTCAGGCTTGCCCTGGGGTGTTTGCTGCTTTTCTTCAAGGCCAGACACCCAGTTCTAAGTGATTTTTGCAAGACTCTTAAATCTCCTTTAATCTCTCTGCCTTTTAAACAGCTCTCTAGCTTTCGGATTTGTTAAGGAACACCTGACATCAATATATCAATGCAAAACAACCCACCCAAGAGGCCACAAGGCAAGCAAAGCATCCCAGCTGGCACAAACATAGGATGCTTAAGGTGGCTTGGCGATCTGTGGAAGCAGAGGGTGCTCCTGGAGCCTGCAGCCATGTGCCAGGAGAGGGCACAGGGATCACCCAGATGGTGCCCAGTTGCAGCCGGCAGGATTCCAGGGTACCCCACCCCGGGTTTCTTCCCTGGCCATTGTGTAACCCTCCCTGCTGGCTGTTCCCTTCTCTGTGCCTCTTTGGAAGAGGAGGCTTTGACACTCGACTGAGCCATCAGCTCATAGCTTCCACAAAGAGCTGTGGCAGTGAGGGAGGACCAGAGGAAACAGGAGCACTGGAAGACAGTGCCAGTGGTGCAAGACAGGGACACGGGTTAGGTCTGAACCCTTCAGCACTGCCTCTTGAGATGCTCTGGAAGCCCTCCTCCAGTGGGCTTTTCCATATTCCTCATGGAAAATGTGCCTCCCACCCAAACATTGCCTGCTGCAAAGTACCTGCTGCCCACCCCCACTACGTGCCCACTGAACCAGTATCTAGAGCCATTTACAGGACTTAGGGACCCATTTATTGAGCTCAGGTGTTTGGCTGTCGGGTGAACTTCCAGTCTGAAACACAGACCAAGATCCTGTGGAAGAAAAGCTGTTGCTGTGCTCTTGGCCCAACGCATCCCTACTCCCAGGGCACATTCGTACAACCCCCGGTGGCCAGGCTCAGCTCTGTGGCTTCAGGTGGATATGAAGGGGCCACGGCAGACAGGTTTGGCCAGTTGCTGCCTCCTTGCAGGGCTGCCTGTGCGTGAGCAGAGCATGATTCACCCAGCTCCTTGCTCACACCGCTGATGGCTTCACAGCAAGTGCAGTGAAGGGCAGGGACAGCAGGGATTTGCCCTGTGCTGGCCACAGCACAAGGTTAGCTCACTGCTCTGTGAACCTGTGGCTCCGTGGATGCCAGATATCTGCTTCCCACTCAACTGTCCTGTTGCTGGGACTGTGATGGCCAGCTGCTGCCGCTGACACCTTCTTCTTCTCAGACAGGAGCAGGTGGAGATTGAATCAGTGCCCCCCAGTGAGATGCTCTGTGTTCAAGCACAGATGAATGTGGGGATGGGGTGCAGAGCAGGCCAGCACTGTCACAGGATCACAGTGATGATGAGGCTGGAAAAGACCTCAAAGATCATCCAGTCCAACCCAAAACCAACCCAGTCACCCTAACATCTGCCATCTAGCTCAGCCACCCAGCACTGCATCCAGCCTGACCCTGAACACCTCCAGGGATGGCGACTCGACCCCCTCCGTGGGCAGCCCGTTCCAAACCCGGATCACTCTCTCAGTGAAAAACCTTCTCCTAAGGTCAAGTCTAAACCTCCCCTGATGGAGCTGAAGACTGTGACCCCTTGTCCTGTCTGCAGTGTCCAGGGAGAACAGACCGACCTCCACCAGAGAGGGTGGCACTGAGCCTCAGACATGCCTGGAGCTGGGCTTTTACAGGGAGTTTTGTGTCCTGCATGGACAAGCCAAGGGTTCCCAGGTTGTCTGCCAAACCCAACACACATACACCAGAGTTCCTATGGATCACACTCCAGGGTGCTCGTGCAACCCCAGCGCTGTTAATACAGCTGTGTGAACACAACACAGAAATGCACTTCCCTGGGGTCCCCAAGAGGAGACATACACATCTCCCATGCTACGGCCCGCTTGAGTCTGTGGGACCCTGGGGAATCCATCAGGTCTCCCTGTTCATCTGGGGGGATTACAGCCCAAACACTGCCTGAGCTGCATGAGTCAGAGCCCAGTGAAGCCGGCATGGTGAGCAGCAGCCACGGTGGGGGGGCTCAGCTGCAAGAGGCCGCAGGGCTGGGATGCCCTGGGAGCCTCATCACTTGCCAGAAATGTGCAACTCACTTGCCAGAAGCAAACATCTCCATCCTCACAAATGGTTAACCTTGCCAGGAGCTGCACAGCTCTAATGACTTCACATGCATTTAATCAGCTTGGGCTTCCAGAGCCTCCTCCTCAGGAGCAGGAAAGGCCGTCCACCCGGGTACAAATGCTCCCAAAGCCACACACCCCCCCTTACCAATCATTAATCACCACCGGCAGGCAAGGAGAGCAGGCGGCGAGTGAGCAGAGCAAGGCCAGGTCTCGGCGGTTGCAGCGGGCGCAGCAGAAGGCAGAGCTGACCGGTTCTCTGTGGTGGCAGCTGGCTCTCCGGCCACCCGCCCTCCCCTGTGAGGCCCCGGTGGCCAGTCCTGGTGTGCATTGCCTTTTCTTCCAGGAAGGTCACTTGGTCCTGGAAACGAGAGGCTCTGCCTGTCTCTGGTTGCTGCCGGGCTCCACGCGAGGAGCCACCTTCTGCCTGGTCAACGCTGCAGCCTTGGTCTCCTCACCATGCGGCACAGGGTGCTTTGGAGTGCTCTTGAGTACACCTGCCGACTGCTTGGCATCTCCACCGCCACAGGTAAGGGCTGGCTCTCTTTCTCTTTGACACTAAAAGGCACTGGGTGGGTGTAGGGACCCCTGAGCCGTCTCTCTGCCTTCAGCAGGGTGCAGCCACTACCCCATCCTTGGAGTGGGACGGGGAGATCTGCTCACATTTGCTTTGGGAGCCAGGAAGGGACAGAGCTGAGTGCCTGGCCAAGGGCTGCGGGGGGCACAGTGAGGCATCAGAAGGGAGCAGCTAGCACTCAGTGCAAGAGAGAACAAACTGAAGCACGGCTGGAGAAGAGAACCAGGTCCTGCTGCTGTCACATAGACACGGCAGAGGCACGGTGCGGACGGGGCTGAGAAGTGAAACGCTGGTGCNTGAGGCCCCGGTGGCCAGTCCTGTGTGCATTGCCTTTTCTTCCAGGAAGGTCACTTGGTCCTGGAAACGAGAGGCTCTGCCTGTCTCTGGTTGCTGCCAGGCTCCACGCGAGGAGCCACCTTCTGCCTGGTCAACGCTGCAGCCTTGGTCTCCTCACCATGCGGCACAGGGTGCTTTGGAGTGCTCTTGAGTACACCTGCCGACTGCTTGGCATCTCCACCGCCACAGGTAAGGGCTAGCTCTCTTTCTCTTTGGCTCTAAAAGGCACTGGGTGGGTGTCGGGACCCCTGAGCCGTCTCTCTGCCTTCAGCAGGGTGCAGCCACTACCCCATCCTTGGAGTGGGACGGGGAGATATTTGCTTTGGGACCCAGGAAGGGACAGTGCTGAGTGCCTGGCCAAGGGCTGCGGGGGGCACAGTGAGGCATCAGAAGGGAGCAGCTAGCACTCAGTGCAAGAGAGAACAAACTGAAGCACGGCTGGAGAAGAGAACCAGGTCCTGCTGCTGTCACATAGACACGGCAGAGGCACGATGCGGATGGGAGTGAGAAGTGAAACGCTGGTGCTTGTGCAGAACTGCCAGGCTTGCTGTGTGGGATGTGAACACCGAGGAGGAGCTGCCTCTGCTGTGCACAGCGTGATGTCCTGTGCCAGGCAGGATGGAGAGGTCCCAGCCACTGTGGCACTGTTACTGCTCGAGTGCCCCTCTCTGCCTCTCTAGCAAGCTGGCGGGTTATAGCTGCAGTACCAACACCATAAACCCACTCAGCTGTCTGGCTGTGTCCTCTCACCTGCTCCCGAGGTTTGCCTGGGACCAGTACCCTCTGGGAAGGGTCTGAGTGCTTGGTTTCAGCTGTAATGTGGGAGTTGTGGATCTCATGACTCAGGCACAGCGCCTTACGCAGAAGGACTGAGCTGTGCTGAATAACTCTCTCGCCCAGGGCATCTCTGCATGGGATGTGGGGAAATAATTAACGCAGAGGGCTCAGGGCTTTATTCTGGCCTTGACTCACTGTCATGGGACAGAACACACCGTGTTCTCTGACTCAGTTTCTCTGTCAGTAAGGCAGCCTATAGGCTGGAGGAGGCCTGAGCTCCTGCTGAGAGGTGACGTGAGCTGGTACCAGGGGTTCCTCCATCAGATCCCCAGAAGTTTCTGATTCAGACACTGCAGAGCAGGCTCTGCCTTCGCATTTCCTTTATCAACTGCAAACAGCCTCAAGGCAGGGGCAAAGTAGAATACACACGGGTCAGCTGAAGACAGCACAGGTCCCCAGGGACACTGAAAGTCCAGCCAGAGGCTGTGCTCTGAAATATGCCTTAAACAACTGATAACAGGCAGAGCTTGGAGTCTCTGGGGTCATGCAAACTCGCGGTAGATAACTGCCTATCATGATGAGACTGCAACAGGTAGGAGCTGGGGCACAGCTTTAACCAGCAAATGCAATCGCCACCCCACACAAGGTTGTAGTCTCTCTTGAAGCCCCAAGGAAACTCAGAGAGACCCGGCTGAGGGAAAGCAAGAGAGTGCTGCCATAGAAAAACTAAGCTCAGACTCCAACACTGAAAGGAGCTCATGATTTCAAAGTGTCTTCGTGGAAGGCTCTCTCTCCTGCTTGTTTTAGCTTCATCATTTGGCAACTGAGCAGGGCAGTGCTTGAACTGAGCGGGGCAGTGGTCTCTCTGCTGGGAATCACAGCGAGCAGACAGGCAGACCACCTAGCTCCGCGATTTTCTGCAGCCCTGATGCGCATCACCCCGACTTCCGCTGGAGAATGGGAGTGCTGTACTCTTCTGTGGGCCTCAACGGAGTAAGAAAACAACTCGATGCCATGGTTAGTGCCCGGTGAGGTGTGTGGGGTTGTTGTTGCATGGAACAGAAACCACGCAGAGAGAACCCCATGGGTTTAGCTTGCAAAGAACAAAGAAATACGAAAGGGAAAGGAGAGTGCATCAGCCTCACTAATTGATTTGGCGAGAGCCTGGCCAGCTCTATAAGCTGCTTGCAAGCACTGAAAGTTACCCACACGATATAGACCTCCCCGTCCCCCAGGACCCCGGAGTGTAATGGCTATCAGCAGCGATGGGGCTACAGGGTTTCTCCTGTGTGAGAAACTGGATAGCCCTGCCATCCGCAGAGCGAGTCGGTGGAGAGTGATCAGACAGCTTCGCCGCTGGCCGCCGTGTTTGGGGCATCCTTCTCTGCAGTGTGGACTTTAAGCCCCGTGATTTTTTTTGCATCCAGGAGAGAGTCCTTGTTTATTTCTTAATTCTCATGCTTTCAACCATTTAATTCCTCATCATGTGCCCTGAGCCACATGGTCTGGATCAAATCCAAATCAAGGCAGCAACTGGTCCAAACAAATACCTTGGAGGCAGCCCTTTGCTTCTTGCAGAGTCTTCATCCAAACAGCTTTGTGGATAAAGCAGGAGCTGTGTGAAACTGAGGAAATCTCCCACCCAGAGCCAAGCCTGGAGCGCAACGGCCGCATTCATCCAGGGGGATTGAACGAGCGAATGAATGAGCTCCACGGTGCAAGGAAGACTGCAAAGGGGGGTTCTCAGCCACGAGACAGCAAAGGACAATGCTTTGCATGTCGTATTGCATGGCTCACACAGCCTCACAGTCCTCTGACGAGACTGGCTTCCCCATCCCTCTGCTTGAGGCTGGAGAGACAGCCTCCACGGAGGGAGGTGAGTGGTGGTTGAGCCCCACAGGTCCCCTTGGATGATAGGGGCCAGCAAAGAGGAAACAAAGGCAAGACTGCAGCACCCTGGCAGGGCTTTGTTCAGCCAGGATGTGAAAGCTGTGTGACTTCAGGCTTGGTGGACACTGCCCTGCTGGGAGCCTTGTACCCTTCTCCACCTGGGACAAACCGTGGCTCAGATAAATGAAGTAAGCTGGCACCTCACCTCCTACCTTGGCTAGCGTTGAGCAGCACCGGTTGTGGACTTCCCAAGCACCAGTGGATGGGTAGACACTGCTCTGTGAGACGCGGAGACATCCGTTATGGATATGAACTGCCTAATGTGATGCCCTGACTAGGAGACCTGGGCTTTATCCAGCTCCATGCTGCTGGCACTTGTGCACCATGATCACCCAGTTGTGATCAGCCTGCTGTATCTGGTGTGGGGCTGCTCCGTTTCAGAAACAGGCTTGTGGAGAAACTAAGAATGGTCAAGGGAACTTTCCTTCCTCCAAAGCCCTTGGCCCCCAACAGCCAGTCCAGGGAAAATTTAAACCTCACTAATACTCTTAATCCCCCTCAAACTGAGTCCCCAGTGTGCAGTGCCGGCCGAGACGCTGAGGGGACGTTGTTCACCCTCTGTTTTCAGTCAGCATGCTCCCATTGTATATTGTTCTGTTTGGCTAGCAAAGGATCTCGATGCCATGGCTACAGGCATTTCTGGAGGCAGCTGACCCATTGCCCGCTGTCCTGCAGAGCCACGTTTGGTGCAGCAGGCCTGGGCAAGTAGGGAGTGACACTGGCAGGCACTTGGGGGACCTGCGCAGAGAGCTCCCCAGACTGGGAAGAGGCAGAGGTGGATGGAGCAGGAGGGCAGTTCCAGTGGCATCCATGGTCAAGCAGCAGGGCAGGTGAGACACTGCTGCACACCTGCCCCAGCAGTCCCAGGCCAGCTGGTATCCCTGGAGCGCTTCTTCGCAGCCCACGCAGTGACAAGGTTGGGATCCAGCTGGGATAGGCAGTTTGTGAAGCTCAGCATTCAGCTCTGAGCCCCTTGAGTCCATGTGTCAGCATGAATCACTGGCGCTGGCAATGCTAACGTGCTGCACAGCATGGGAGGAGCAGCCTCACCAGCCCCTGGGGAAACCGAGGCATTGATCCTGGATGCTGGTGGGGCACCACAGAGTCGGGAAGGAACCGTGCAATCAGCATCTTTCCAACCTTCTCTTTCTAGTGCTGATCGGTGTGGGGGTGGAAACTCTGCAGCGAGGACAATTCAAAAGCCTGGCTTTCTATCTGCTGTGAGTATTTTTGCCCTTGAACTCGGGGCTGGTGGAGTGACACGCTTTGCCTCTCCCTCACACCTGGCATCAGACGAGTGCAAGAGCAGCAGGGAGCAGTGTCTGAGGATTTGGGGAGTTCAGAGCTGCGTATTTAGAGTCAGAAAAGCAAGCTATTTCTGTCTGAGGAAGTGATGCTGCTGCACCACTCAGTCACGCAAGCCAGAGGTGACACTGGCTGCATGCTGGTCCCCTGGGGATGGAAAAGCTCTCCTCCACAAACCAACCCAGCAGAGGGTATCTGAACCCTAGCAAACAGACTCTGTTGTGAAGTGGCTAGCAAATCCTGGCCCTCTATGGCCCTTCTGCCAATGGGGAGCGTTCTCAAGCCCAGCTCTACCCCCCTGACAGCTCTGTCTTTCAGTTTTTCAGGGGTTGCAGTTGCTGTCTGTGAAGGCTTCTTCTTTATCAGCTTGCTGCTGGAGATGTGCTTCACGTGAGTAGACCCTGCCCAACCTTCTCCAGCCTTGTGGGGACCCCCCTAAGGCGACCTGCTTCTTAAAGACAGTATCAGACCTAGCTGAAAGGCAAGAGCCAGGCGACCAAAGGTGCTGCCCCTAAAGCCATGGCAAGTGCACTGAGGCAGGGGGGAGATGACTGGGGTCGTATCCACAGCGAATGAGACCTGTGTTTTAACCCATGCCTGCTCTGTAATCTGCTGAGCATTAGCATGACCACAGCTTGTCTGCAGCATCTGCTTCAAACACAGAATGAAGCTCTACGAAGGAGTGGGGTTGAGGGCAAAGCCAGACTTGGTTTGGCAGGGTGAGTTACAGCTCCCTCCCAGAGACAGCACGGACGTTTCAGTGGAGATGGAGAGAATCATTATTAAATTATCATTATCATTACCATTATTATCATGATATGATGTCTTTCCACATCAATTCCAATGACCTGATAGAGGCAGCACTTATTCCAGCTAATAGACCCTGGACTAGTAGCCAAGTAGGCAAACACACCAAGGCAAGATGGCATGCTGACCCCTGGCAGATGCAAATGGAGATGGCCTGTGAGATAGGTGTAGACTTTGCTTCCCTTGGCCAAGACATCAGCTTCCTGGGAACACAGTGAGGATCTGCACATCTGGAAACTGCCTGGCTGGTCATTCCCAGGGAGCTTGACTAGACTTGACCTTAGGAGAAGGTTTGTCACTGAGAGAGTGATCCGGGTTTGGAACGGGCTGCCCACGGAGGGGGTCGAGTCGCCGTCCCTGGAGGTGTTCAGGGTCAGGCTGGATGAAGAGCTGAGTGGCATGAGCTAGATGGCAGATGTTAGGGTGACTGGGTTGGTTTTAGGTTGGACTGGATGCTCTTGAAGGTCTTTTCCAGCCTCATCATCAGTACTGTGCTCGGTGACCGGCTGGAGTGGCAGCAGGGAGGGGGTTATTTGGGTTGCAGTCTCTCAGGGATTGAGGGGTTCTGTTGCTGTGATCTGGTAGGTCCTTCCCAACTACGATTACTCTGTGATTCTGTGATCTAGTGCAGATGTTCTTGCCGAATGCTTGATGCCCCACGCCACAGGGACCTCTGTTTCTTTCCCCAGATGTGAGCCAGATTCCCTGACACATGCTTGCTGGAAGAGAGCTAGACGCCCAGGGAGCTTCCAGAAATTCCTGGGATACACGCTGCTCTCAGTGGCTTGCTTCCTGCATCCTGTCCTTGTCTGGCACGTCACCATCCCTGGTGAGAACGCCGTGCTGGGGTGGGCACTAGGGCAGATGGAATAGCAGTATCGTCTGCTGGGGGCTGGAGGGGGTGGGGATGTGTGGGGTGCTGGCCTGGTTGCAGATGATGCTGAGCTAGCTAGACCAAGCACATCCTCAACGTAGCCTTCTCCCCAGGGTCCATGCTGGTGCTCACTGCTCTGGCGTACTTCCTGCTGAGCAAAAGGAGAAAGAACCCAGGTCACAAACAGATGCACCCCCAGGGGGGCCAGTATGTGGATGCTTCAGCCTCTGTGGCAGCTTCGACCACGGCTGGTGACAATGAGCAGACCTACACCTTCCACGGGGCTCAGAGGGAGCAACACCACTCGCTGCTGGGCCATATGAAGAGCATCTTGAAGGGCAGCAAGGACAGGAGCCCGGCCCCGGTAGCTCCTGCCCAGTCGGCAGACCTTCCAGCCCCACGCAAGCAGGTGCATTTCCAGGAGAAGGTGGTGCAGATCATCCCTTCTGTCAGCGAGAGCCTGGAGGACGTGGAGAGCGAGGCTGACGAGACCACTTCGGACACAACACCCATCCTCACCCCACCCGATGCCCCCGTCATCCTCACTCCCCTCACCTCCACGGGCCTCTTCTGAGCCTGCAGCAGGATCAAGGACAGGACAGACCTGCTAGCCCTGGCACTGGCACCTCTCCTTGCTACTCCAGCAGCCAGAAAGGCTCTGAGATACGGCCCTACTTGTCCTTCCTGCCTCCGGGTGAAACTGTGTCACCCCCTCTTCAAGGGGTTGCCCACACTACATGGTTGCACACCTGGTGACAGGGCAGTGGTGGGTCTCAGCCCCTGTGGTGCCATGGCCCTGGGACAGCTTATGGTCCAGCCAGGGCACTGCCAGGACAGTGTAAGATAAGGGGGTCACCCTTCTGTTACGCCACTACACATCACGAAGGCTGCTCCTGCCTAGCATCACGGGCAAGCTGTGTGCCTCCCATGAGACAGCAACAGGCAGGAGCTGGAAAGATCACTGTGCCCCCAGAGCAGCCTTTGCTGAGGGCTGTTGTCTCCCTCCTGCCCTCACTGCGTGTTACAACGCTCAGGGCTGAGGCACATCCAGCACGGGGCATGGCAACCACAGGTCCCATCCCAGCTCCTGCACCAGCAGGTCCAGGGCATCCCAAATATTGTTTGAGATGGGGCTGAGCCCAACCAAACCCCTGGGGCTAGCGTCTGCTCTGCCCTGAGCCCATCAGGGAAACCACTTCTGGTCTGAGAGACTTACACAGGAGGAGGGAGGGTGCTGGGGCTTGCTGGTGTCCCCTGCTCAGACAGCCCTCTTGAGCTAGAAGAGCTCTGGGATAAGGTGGCAGGTTGGCTAGCGAGGCCCAGCAGCACGCTGACAGAGTGTTGTGTGCCTCCTGCTCTGCATTAATTACAGACCCTAGAAGGAAAAGGCAATAATACAGTTAGGACACGCTTCCACCAGTCCCCTCCGTGCCAGCTCTTCCCTGAACCCTCGACTTCTCACTTAGTCCTGTTGGTTTTTCTTCCCTCTGAGCATCAATCACATACAGTCACACCCTTCTCTCCTGTTCAGCTCATCCCTTGGGCTCTCTTCCACCTGCAGGTACCATCGCCAAGACCTTCTCAGCAGCACTGTAATCGTCTGGGCTACACATGAGAGAGAGCTCAGATGGCTGGGATTTTAAGTCCTAGGAAATGAGGCAACACTGCCACTACCGCTGGGATAGAGAGCTGTAACTACTCTGAGCTCAGACACACACTGCTGGGGAAGGTGGTGGAAGGAGGAGAGTCCCGAGACCTGCTAGGTTATTTGTAATCCCTGAGTTCATTTAGGAAAGCAGTGTAGTTTGCAGTGTGAAGAGGTCAGGTGGGAGCATCCAAAAAGCAGGAGGCAATTGAGATAAACCCAGTGCCACCTTCTTCATGAACCTTTGAAGTGACTCCTGGCTTGGCAGATGGAAGGGGAAGAAGGTGGAAGACCCTGACACGGTATTTGATCACCTGTATTTGATAATAAAACTGTCCACAGGAGCACCTCATCCGTGGCTCCACACTCTTGTCATTCCTAGAGGGGTAAACAGAGAGCATCACCCTGATTTCAGATGGTAGCCAGGACCAATCTGTTCTAAGCAGGACACACGGATGAGAAATCTTCTGCTGGCTGCACAAATCAACCCTCCACCCCATAACTGCAGGTGGGGGAAGAGTCACGTACACGTCTGCCTTTCCAGAGGCTTCCCACCTGCAAAAATGCCTTCAGAGCTTGTGCCTGTTTACAGCCTGACACTGAGAGCAGCAAAGCCCAGCTCCCAGCCACAGCTCCACCCTCACACTAGGGTGTCTGCCGCATTAAGGACTACAACTGAAGCTCTTTTCCTGGAGGATGGATGACCAAAGGCTGCACCAAGACAGCTCCCGAGCCAGCTGTGCTAACAGGGTACTCAGTCTGCTAACTTTGCCCCTGTTCTTGGAGCTGCCTCCCACCCCCATGGTACCTCTGCTCTGCAATCAGATCCGCTCTCGTTTGCAAGCACAGCTTCCAGCACTGTTCAAGGGGCTGCTCTGAACATTGCATAACCGGTTCCACACACACAGAGGGCTCATTAAAAAGACACGGATCCAAACAGATCGAGGAATCTGGCTATAAGAGAGACACCACGTTCCTGAGTCTCCTCTCTCCCTCCTAGCACAACTCCAGCGCAGCCTGGGTCCAGAGAGCAGCTCTACAACAGTCTTCATCCTTCAGCCCCTACTCACTCAGCCCCAAGCTTTGCAGCAGTTTTAGTCTCATCCTTTGGAAGTTTCCTTCTCTGCTTCTCTTTCCTGTGGAATTACACTGCCTGTTCAGTTCAGGTCTCTGTCTGGCTCACCCTGGAGTCTGCCAAGAGCCTGCACTACTTCCAGGGAAGTATCTGTGGAGGCAATCGGGCTGTGCCCCAAACAGCAACAGATGAGTGTGGTAGCATCTCAGGGGGTGAGCTGCTCCCTGAATTGCCCCTGACGAGGAGTTTGCTTGTACAACCCCTGTTCCTCATCACCCATCCTGCCCCTGGTTCTATCCTCCAGCACCATCAGCATCTTGTTACCCAGAACAATAATTAGGAATAGAAAGCAGGTGCCTGTCTTCTTGGGTTAAGAGACAGATGAATTCATGGAAGGAAGGACCAGCAACAATATTAGGGGGATGGGGGGTCAAAGCACCCCTTTCAGAGCCAACAAGCTCAACTGCTTGGAGAAATACAGCCTCAGAGCAGAGGAAACCTTCAGCCTGAGGGGGGTCAGACAACTTTGCAGAGAGCTCAGAGATTATTCTCTTGAGTAAGGACTGCTCTGTTCAGCCCTGTCCCTACATCTAGCTGTGTGAGGGGCATCTGGTAGCACCAGAAATGCTGCAGAGAGCTGCTGGGGGCTGGGGAAGAAACCTTACATGGGGTGACTGCAGGAAGAAGAGGAAGAACTTAACGGTATCAGCTGTGATGGGCAGTGGCCTCTGAGTTTGGGCTGTAAATCCAGACAGCACCACATGAGTGCTGCTCTGTAATTTTTGATTGCATTACAGTTCATTAACAATACAGCTAATTCGCTGAGTTGGAATTAACCCACCGAGGTAGAGTGCATACAACTACAATCTGCTCTGTATTCCCGTACTGAAAGGAAACAAGACCAATCACCCGAAAGAAACACACATAGAGGGTAAACCTCTGCTAGGTATTCCCAGCAGAAATAGCTTCCCTCCAAAGATTTCCCAGGTGAGGACAAACCTGGGTGCTTTGCATGTCCGTGAGCAAGGGAAACCAAGCCATCTGCGGTGTCTCGGTACCGAAAATACCTGCCCCACTCGCAGCAGAGACACTGGTCTTGGCACCGAGAGTGTGGGTGGCTCCTAATTCAATGTACTTGAGTCATCTATACGTGCAGGAGAGGACCTGTCTCCGCTCAGTTCCAAACTGCAGCCCTACCACTCCTCAATACTTGACATTCATCCATCCCCCTCCAAAGATTCTCCCATGTGCTGGGCCAGAAATGCAGGTTCTGTTTTGGCTGGACTCATCCGTTTTGTGCTGTGTAGGAGCTCACGGGGACCAGAAACCAGGTGCTCTACCTGCCTCAGGTTTCTTGGAGCTGTTAGCTCCCTTATCTTCTTGGCGTGGTGCGGGCAAGAGGGGGAATTTGGCTTCCAGCTGCCATTTATCAGCTCCCAGCCCCTGCTGAAATGACTGCACTCAGGTTATGTCCGTGTGAATGATTAAAATACCTTTAGGAAACTAATTCTGGGCAGCTAGTCATTCAGCATGTGACTTCATTAAAACCTGTTTGGAGGCCCTTATGCAAATGCTGGGAACCTGATTTTCCAACCTGCACCCTTGGCTCAAAGTCGAAAGAGGGAATCCAGATTTCAGGGGAAGAAAGGGAATAAAAGCTCCAAATCAAACCCCAAGCTCACAGAGAGAAAGACTTCCTAGCAGCAGCTCCTTCCTCACCCCCTAAAACGGGTTTTATGCAGCACAGGAGGAAATTGTGAACAGCATCTCAACACGAATCCCTTCCCAGTCTCACCTCTTCCTTCCGTCCAGCCTCTCCTTCACCCTTCCCACTGCAGTAGTGGCCTCATACTGGGAGAGCTATTTAAAAGGAAACACCACCTTGACCAACCCACGCTAAACAAAACCATGCAGACTGTGACCACTGCTGCACACTTCTCCCTGCCCCTGTAAGAGGGGCCGGGTGCAGTGCTCACCCAGACACCCCAAACTCGCTTAGCAGCTCCCCGCTGGCTCCCCGCTCACCAGCTGGTGCATCACCCGCTGCACCCACACTCCCTCTCCCTGAAAAGTCACACTGCAGGGTTACGTGAGGTTTTCAACAGGGACAAACTGTGCCTAGAAGGAAGGAACGTGTGAAAGGAGGGTGCCTGGCAGCACGGAACTAACTCGTTCCATTTCTCTGCTGGCTTGGGGCAAGCAGCGCCTTCCAACTTGTGAGTCCTGCCGGTGTGCCGCAGGTTTTATAGCATGAAGAGGAAACCTGGCTTGCCATGTTTAGTGCTGGACTCTATTACTTCCCTCAACAGCATAAGAAAGTGGAAGTGAGTATAAAAAAGGCTTTCACTGAGCACAAAGCTGAGTGGAAAAGCTCTCCTACGTTGGCTACGCTCTCACCTGCCCTCAGGAGTTCTCTGGGGAAAGGTATGTAGTGACAGTGCTTTGGGATCTCCTGTGGTCACAGCACACCTCTTCCTTTCGAGATGGAAAGGCTTTGTCCGGGTTTTCCTTACCTTTTCCACTCCTGTGCCTACCCCCCAGCCCAACTGGATGAAGGATCCCATCCCACTTTGTGTCACACGGCAGAGCTATGTCCCCATGGCAAGCGCTCAGGAGAGCTGAGACTGGCAGTGAAGGGGCAGGGGTAGACCACCACTGGGACCCTTTCTGTGCTCCCAGTTCTGGGAGGTGGAATGGGATGGGCTAGGCAACCTGAAGCTCTTCACTGGGCATTTACTTCTGTAGGACCACAGCTTTAAAGGTTTTTCTTTGGGAGAATGGGCTGGGGAAAGGATTATACCTTTCAGCTGCAGCTTCTCTCAAACACCTGAGCTCAGAGCTGAAAACAAACTCCACCTTACTTCTCTCACACCAGTATACTCTCTCAGCATCTGTTTCTCACGTGAGCATCTGAGAACACAGGCGCTTCACCATGGCTCTGCATGCAGCCACAGTGACCAACACGACAACCCTAGGGTCAGCATCTCTCGTGTGGAAGGGCTGTACGAAGGAAGCTGCAGGCAGAGTCCCACTGACTGGTTTGGACACGGAGCAGGCTCTGGCGCTGTCATTGCTTCTCCTGGCTCTTACCCAGCACGGAATTGTCACTCTCATGCTATAATTATTGTATCAACCTCATGCTAGCATCCTTCGTGATTTCCTCACTCTCAGTTGTTAGTCACAGGCACAGATACTCCCTCGTTCAAGGTGGTTCCTTCCAAGCAGAATTCCAAACAAAAGCACCCCAAAGTTCCTCTGGTGGTGTATGTAGTTATACACACACGTTGGCTCGCTATATCCCGATGTAGTCACGAGGCTGCTGGTACTACAGGCCTCCTCTTCCATTTACAGGACTCCCAGCTGCAGAATGAGTGACTCAAACTGGCAAAGTAGGTTTTACCTGGTGGCTTCCAGCTACCATTAAGGATGCCAGGGCTCCTTCCTGAAGCATCACCGCACGTATGACTCCCTGCATCAGTAGTGAGTGCTGCATTTTGAGTCAAGGGGCCATGAGCGATCAGGGTATTCATGAATTAATAATGAGCTAACGAGGCTGGAGAAGACCTCTAAGATCAAGCGACACAAAGGAGAAGGGTGGAATCTGCACTGCCATGGAAACGTCCTTACAGCCGCTGTGATGATTCATTCTGTCCTCAAACAGTGTCCTGGGAGCTGGTCCGGACAGCTAGCTTGGGGATGGTTCCTCCCCTTTCATTGCCCAGAAGACAGACTGAAAGAAGCCAAGCAAACTAACAGTAAACATAAGCAAACGTGTGGATACCCGAGAATTAATTACCCTCTATAACTTTTCCATCAGCTTTATAATTCTGAGATGGTTTGAAGCTGTGGTGCAATACTCTGCTTCTTGCAGCATCGCCGTGTGGTTCTGTGGGAGGAGCGGTGGGACAACAGGCACCAGCTCACAGAGCTGACTAGATGGGCCTCAGAGACACGGTGCACCAGGGTGTGTATGGGAATGGCACGTTGTTATAGCGCCGTGATTGCACCTAACCAACCTCTCCTCAGCTCCTATGCGAGATAGCACCCCCTTTCATGCCACGATTGTCTTCAGCAAACAGATGCATCCTAAATGACTTACCCTATCGACTGCTGATGAGCCAGATAAATGTGCACTGCATACTACGAGCCTGCTGCTTAATTCTGTGTCTCCCCAGCAAATCCACATTGCTATGATGAGAAAAGGCAGGATGATGGTTTCCAACGAGGTGCTTGTGTTTCTGGCTGTGCTTTCCCAGGCGAAGGCACACGTGGGCATGCGGCGTAGCTGACACAACGCACGTGTGATGTTTCTAAGGCAGCCAAGCCTCTGGGATGAGCACGCTGACAGAGCTAACCTCCACAGCACGTGCTCTTCAGTTACTCATGCTGACTCTCCATGTCACACAGATCCATGCAGGCACAAGGGCCAGAAAATAGAGCACAACTGGAGAAGCCTGGGCACAAAGTAGCCTGACCAAGCAGAGTCAACAGCAAACCCAAATATATCAGGAATGGAAAAAACCTGACAAACAGCAGCAAAATAGAATTAAAACCAGAAACCCAACAAAAATTCAATTAAAGAAAGCCAAAGCCAACCTGCACAGAAATCTGCACAGCATCAAAGAGACAGATAAGAACCGATGAAATGACCTGGGAGGTGTCCTGAGGGTCAAGAGTAACATCAAGCCCTCTATGCTCTTATGAATCATAGATTCATAGTTTTAGCTGTAACGTTGTTAAAACTCAATCCATTTACTGGGATTTCTTCTGGTAGAGTTGCTATTCCTGATGTCACGTGAGGGCATCAGACATTCAGCTCCTGTTCAGCCTCAGTCGTGGAGTAAAATCTTGAAGACTGGGAGTTTCACCTTGAAGTGCTTCTCCGCTTTGAATGCAGAGGAGCAGCTGATCTGCATCGCCTGTGAAAGTAAGAACTGCTTAGAACTCCTCCCATGTACAAATTCCCACTGTTCATTCATCCTTCTCCTACACAATGGTCACCTACGGCCAGTAAACATCTCGCAGAGAGTAGATGTCCACAAACTCAACTAAGTTGTGCCCACAGGTGGAAAACCTCTGCACCCTAGATCTGAAACTCTGGCTGAGGCTGATGATGGGCACAAACCAAGCAGAGGATGCCTGCAAGTGCAGTCTCCACTACTTACTGGTGTGTTTGCAAAGCCAGCAGCCTTTAGCAGGCAAGAGTAAACCACCTGGCGCTTTGCAGACACGACCAAGCAAGAAACTGCATCAGACAACCTTGAACAGGCACAAAGACCAGGACGAACCCCACAGACAGGCAGGGTGCATGACACTAAAACACGCCTGGTTACTTCTTGTTGGTGGATCCAGGGACTGGCTTCTGGAGAGCTGAGTAGCCCTTTATGCTGCTATACTCCTTTTCTTTGGCCGACGTCCACAGGTAGCAGTGGACAGAGATGAAATAACACCCAGCAGACAGATTAGTGGCTGAAAATCTGTGATTCTGCCCAAAAAAATCCCCCAAATGCCCTCTGAGGTGAGGTGTCATCTAAAGGAGTGAGAGAGAGGGTTGCACGTGTGTAGCCCGTGTGCATCTCTACCCTGTGTTTATGATTTCACCCACTGGTAGCTGACAGCTGAAAACCACGCAACGTTGGTTTGCTGTAAACAATTATCTACCTCTGCCTTTGACTTCTAATAAATAAACTCCAAGGCTTTCGTTCTCTGAAGTTCCAAATGAAAATTACAGAGTGCTGGTCACAGAAGCCACCTAGAGCTGACCTGTCCCTCACGCCGCTCGCCCTCGCTGGCGCCGATGGCGTTAAACCCTGTGGGTTTGCAGGTGGGAAAGTCACGGCACGTGGGGCAGATCTGCTGAGCACGGCGATGTGCAGTGGGCAAGGAAAGGATGACTCCTTCCCAAACCTTCCCTGTGACCATCCTCATAGAGTGTGGCGAGGACGTGACACCGTGACCTGGTTCATTGCTTTGTGGTCTGGAGCAACCGCCAATGCGCAGAGCACGGCAGGTGAGAACTCACCCTGTGCAGAACGGTCCTGGATCTTTCCGTGTAGGTAGAGCAAAACCCTCCAAGACTGGGACCTCCCACCCAATTTTGGGGGACTCTTAGGAGGTTTTCTCAGAGTAAGTCTGATTTCAGTTCCTCCTTTGTTTGAATCCAACCAGTACAGCCATGAACATCACTAAGTCTGCTGTCTTTTAAGAGAACAATGCTCAGGAGATTATGCTGCCAGTGTGTCCGTCTCTCTGTTCCCTGGTAAATTTTGAGCCCTGTGGCAAATTTTCACTGATAGGAGCACAATCCTCTGCAAAATAATTAAGACTTCATGTATTTCATGAAAAAAAGAAGGCTAAGTGGAAGAGAAACACTGCCAGTGTCCCAAACGGTAAAGACCCTAGCATGAATAGAAAAGAAGAGGTCGAAGAAGAGCAAGAAGGACACCTCAGGCCATTGGAAATCATAGGATCATAGGATGTTAGGGGTTGGAAGGGACCCAAGAGATCATCGAGTCCAACCCCCCTGCCGGAGCAGGACAAAACTATCTAACACAGATCACAGAGGAACGCATCCAGGCGGGCCTTGAAAGTCCCCAGAGAAGGAGACTCCACGACCTCCCTGGGGAGTCTGTTCCAGTGCTCTGTGACCCTCACAGCAAAGAAGTTCCCCCTCGTGTTGAGGCGGAACCTCCTCTGCTGCAACTTACACCCATTGCTCCTTGTCCTATCACAGGGAGCAAGTGAAAAGAGCCTGTCCCCTCCCTATGTTTAACTGAAGCTTGCCAACAACTCTAAGGCACAAAGTGACAGGAAAGCAGTGTCCTCATGTCTAGTGCTCAGTAGATGACTGTTTTAAACAGAGAATAGCAACAGGTTGAGTTAGAACCTTACAGCATTACTAGCTCCACGAACCTGTTTGTTAACAGTTCAGTATTTCTCAGAAATTCTGTTTCTCAAAGCAAAAACTCCTCAGTGCCTTCTGCATCTCCAGCAGCCTGTTTTCTGCAGTCTTCAGCAGTACACCTCGTAATACCGACAAGTCTGGTTTTGTGGCTTCTCTGCATGGAATCTGATATCCCTTGGGCCAGAAAAGTAAGGATGTGAGCCATGGATTTCATTTCCCTATCTGAACGTTCTTGACATCAAAAGGCTTGAACTGAAAGCTGTGTTACTGTTCCGACAGGTACCAGGGGCTGTGTGTGCAGAAAGCCCTCACAGCTGGAGGTGCCAGCTGGACAGTGGGAAGGAAACAAAAGCCCTGGACATCAAAAAGACTTGGTCAGGATTGCACAACACTGATGGATGGTTCAAAGTCAGCCTGGACACCAGTTGTCTCAAGATTCCAGGAGACTGTGGATACACCAGATACAGAGTGATGTGCTGAGAAGTACCATGGTGATGCTGGGGAATGCAGCAGGGAGATGCCAGCTTGGCTTTGCCAGCTGAGGGACAGGGTGCAGCACAAGGGGTCTGGACAATAAAAGTGGTGCTGCCAGAGCCAGGTTTGAGCTGGTGCCTCTACACACTGCTGTGTAGGGATGCTGCCAGCTCACATCAGAATCAGCGTGAGGATCGCTGCACCACAGCTTACTGGGCTCTGAAGACGTGGCCAGTTTCCCTGTTTGCTTCCAAAAGGAAAATACAAACCAACAGCTTTTCAGAGCTGTTTCTTCTCTAACACTGGAGATGCTCTGCCACAGATGGACAGTCCCAATAAGAGATCATGGAGCCACAAAGGACCCCTCCTGAGGGTCACATTGCACTCCTACACAGACCTTGGGAATTCTGCACTGTCCAGATAGCCCCTGCTACCTGTGCCGGGCGTCAAACAGGGCGAAGACCACTCTGCAGAGGGATCCTTCTGCCTCAGGACCTTTCACAACCCCATTCCGAAGCAAAGACGTTCTGATCATAACAAAGACATGGATTTCCTTTGTGATGGTAAGCTCTATCCCCTTGTCTGATCTCACTTGGCTTAATTAAAGGATATTCCCTTTCAGTGTCTAGCAGAGCATCAAACAAAGCGGAGTCTGAAAGGGGACCATGAGTACCATCTATCCTATTTCTAAACTGTATGCCAGTGTTAACATTTCAGAGGTAATCTTCCTTCACAGAGCAAGAACTGAGATGGTGTTGACATAAATAAATAAAAGCATCTGTAGACTCTTCATTTGGTGTGGAAAAGTATTACTTTGGGGTCAGAAGGCAAATGCTGCCCTTATAAAGAAAGCTTACGTTGGAAACGCTGACTATAGTTGATAAGCAGCTTAGCTAACTGAGACGCATTTCTATAGCTGAGGTTAAAACTCTTCTATCACCTTCCATTTTGCTTACAAAGGATCAAAGCAGTGTTGTGACCCCTAAGTTTAATACAATCCATTGTCTTTAATTATTTTTATATGCAATTATTTGTCATTTTCAATTATTTTATGAATTAAATATTAATTTAATGTTGATACCCAGAGCAGACCACCAATTCAGATTGGTGACTGCATCTTCCCTTTTGTAAATCAACATGGCCCAATCCTCACTGTTTCAACACAGCTGCTTCTTGTGTGTCGTGGTAAAAGTGAGGAGAAGGTGTGCTTTACAACTTGGAAAGGCAGAGCTAGATCAGCCCAGCTGCTGGCCCAGCCAAGTTAGTGGGAAGTTTGTTTCTATGCAGTAAAAAGCTCAACAAGCCAAGGCTGAAATAATTAGTGAAGGAATTTGTAATTGAAGAAAGTATTTCAGGAGAAAGACAAGGAGAAAGGTGTCCCAGCTGCCAGGCATCTTGGGTCCCAGCCCTGGCTTCAATTCACTGCCTACTCTGCGCTGCAACTACCTGAACCCCAACGCAGTTACAGGGACCCAACATTCACGGTTTGAGCAGAGGACAGAGAGCTTGCAATACAATCTCTGTTCCCCTGTAGTTTCCTTCTCTCTCAGAGCAAATCCATTACTATCATTCTTAGGTGTAAGGAAATCTCAAGCCACCCTCCCCACAGACCCTTTGACCCAGCCTTAAAAATACCTGGGGAGGTCCCGCTGATGCCAACCCAGGAGTGACCAGACCAAACTGCCAACCCAGCCCCAGCCTCATCCGGTACTCCATGCTTACCTGTGCTTACAGGCATGCACTCACCAGGGCTGCCTGGGCCACGCTGGCTAGTGCTGGCTGGTGCACACTGTGGAGCTGCTGCTTGTTGTGGCTCCAGTTCTTCTGCCAGAGGGGTTGCTTTAACACTCCCAAGGCTTTCAGTAGCAATAATCACAAGAGAAATAGAATGGACTTCATTCGCTTCAAATACAGGTGTATGCATGAGTGTCCATTCCTTTCTCATCCTGTTACAGCGGGTAGACGTGGGGATGAGGAGGTATTGCTGCACCTATTACTACGAAAATAGCAGAGGGATAAAAAGGAGCACCTGTGGGTTGTGAGGCAAAACTGTTGGAACAGTTATGCAAAGCGTCTGCATTGCAATGGAACTTCATCCACCCTCAGAGGTGAGGAAATCCTGATTGCATACGTTTCACAAGCTTCAACGCAGTCCAAAAAGGGCTGTGAAAATTGTCTAGTTTTCAGAAGTCGTGTTTCCTCTGGATAGGGCAGCAGAGAGAGGCTGCTCCTGAGCTTTTCCTGTGCAAAGTACCCTTTCTAAGGGTGACTGGGCTGGGCAGGAGGGCAGCACTGCCTGGAACGTTCCCCAGGTTATCAGCAGAAGAGAGAGGCATGCAGCCCGCTCCGCTCCTCCTGAGCCCTTGCTTTGGACACTGCTTGCTTTATCTGTACTCACAAGGGACTCCTAATGATGTGAGTGGCAGCTCAGAGCTACCTCACTTGTGGCTTCAGAACGCTGTGCCACTCAGCCTAGTGGCTGGAAAGTCTCCAGGCAAGCTCATGCCATTGAGATAGATAGATAGATAGATAGATAGATAGATAGATAGATAGATAGATAGAGAGATAGATAGATAGATAGATAGAGAGATAGACAGATAGACAGATAGACAGACAGATAGACAGATAGACAGATAGATAGATAGACAGATAGATAGATAGACAGATAGACAGATAGACAGACAGACAGACAGATAGATAGACAGACAGACAGACAGATAGATAGATAGATAGATAGACAGATAGATAGATAGATAGATAGATAGATAGATAGATAGATAGATAGATTAGATAGACAGACAGATAGACAGATAGTTAGATAGATAGACATACAGACAGATAGATAGATATAAATAACATATATATAACCTATACCCTGTTGATGAGCACCAGGAGCATCTTTGCAGGCCTGATAGAGCTGAGGAGGATCTCTTACAAATCAGCACCTGTCCTCACCAGTGTTTCTTGCTTTTGCACTCGTGTCTTTTTGTGGGGGGACTCTACTGCTGACTGGAGGTCAGCAATGCTCCTGCCAAGATATTAGCAGGGGCTGGGGGGACTGAGGGAATGTGTTGCACCCACACCACCAGAAACCAAGGATTGTCCCAGCAATGCCATAGAGAATGAGCTGGTAGACCCCCTTCTCAGTGGTTTTATCACTCTCAAGAAACAACTGCACTGTTGTGGTATTAAAGATTTTTAAAGAAGGAAGTCACAGGAGGTTTCCTTCTGTTTTGTGCCGCTCTGTGTTCCCCTGGGGGCTCCTGGCTGGCAGCTTGCATGAGAACAAGCCTGTCTCTCAGCAAAGCATACCTTCCTTTAAATGTTTCTGATAACTGTGTACACCGCCTGCATGAAGAAGCCAAAAGGACATTCTTGATCCATGAAGAAGTGCTATATTCAGCTGCTTACGAATACCTTCCATTCTTCAGTCATGCTCAGAGCCAAGCCTAATTCCTGAAACAGGAGGGAATGCGGAGAGACAAGAGGCTGCAGAAAACACGAGGCTATTCTGGTTGTTTCTACCCAGTAAAAGCTGAGGTACCATCACAGTCTCACAGTACTGATGAGGCTGGAAAAGACCTTAAAGATCATCCAGTCCAACCTAAAACCAACCAAGGAAACCTAAACATCTGCCATCCAGCTCATGCCACTCAGCACTGCATCCAGCCTGACCCTGAACACCTCCAGAGAGGACAACTCAGCCACCTCTAATGCCCTGTCACAACCTGAACTTGGACTTCTGAAGGCCTTCTAACAAATATTTTTAGGTCTCCTCCTGAGATTGTCTTCCATATTTCCTTTTGGTCTGTAAATATGAGAGGAGGAAAACTCCTAAGGATAAGTTAGTACTGGTCCCAACCTGAGCCAGTACTGCACAGAGAAAGTACAAAGATGCAGAGCAAACACAAATACCAAAGTCTATTCACATCCTTGGAAGTCGTTCATTCCAGTGCACAAACCAAGCTGTTCCGTGTGGGTGACCTGTATCTGTGGAGAAACGAGAAGAATTAGTTTCAAGGTTGAAGAACACCAAACTAGACGGTGGAAGGCAAGGTCCACCACATTAAACCACAACATGCAAGTGGGAAAGAAAGCACCTCGTGCCAAGCCTGTGTTACAGCACTAGATGGGACACCCTTCTGCTTGAGCTCCACAAAAGGAGGAGGCTCACCAAGGGCACATTCATGAGGACGTTCCAGTCTACTCAGACCCACCTGATTCCCACTGCTGGGCAATACTGGTCCATTCCCAGTATGCTTGAGACCACTGAAACAGTAAACTTAGAACAGCAAACATAGCACGAGTCAGCAATGTGCCCAGGTGGCCAAGAGGGCTAATGGCATCCTGGCCTGCATCAGGAATGGTGTGGCCAGCGGGGAGAGGGAGGTTCTCCTCCCCCTGTATTCAGC
>VZRI01003626.1:21140-83272 GCA_013397515.1 Upupa epops | reverse complement strand
GTTCAAGGTCAGGCTGGATGCAGTGCTGAGTGGCATGAGCTAGATGGCAGATGTTAGGGTGACTGGGTTGGTTTTGGGTTGGACTGGATGATCTTGAAGGTCTTTTCCAGCCTCATCAGTACTGGGAGACTGTGAAACTAGTGGCCACTATGGCACTATTTCCCGAGTTCACACAAATTATGGAAAAGAATTGTAGCTCCATACCTGTTCATTTAGCCATTTGAGGTGAGGTATGGATGAAGGGAAATCTCTGGAAGCCACTCCTGCAACAGTGTGGAGTTACAGAACAGCAACGGGGCACCAGGAGAAAACTATGTGCCATAAAAGCATCAGAAGTATCAAAGAATCAGAGTTCCTCCCGTGCTTTCTGCACAGCGTGAGAGGCTGGAACTGGGTGGTTGCTGTGAAATGCAGCACAGTGGCAGGTTTGTTTACAGCTCCATCAGGTACGATAAGGTAAATCTATTTGTCTTCAGAACTCCTGATCCCGCTCTGACACTCCACAGAGGCTGGTATTCTCCTTAAAAGCCCTGTGATAGGAAAAAGAGCCTTCTTATAGGTGAGGAGCCTGAGGAGATGGAAAGCATGAGGAACAAAAGGAGCAGCCTCTCTGCTGCTACCCGAGGGAGATGCTGAAGTGAGAGGGAAGGAACAGGGAATGGGAGAACGATAGATGCGGATCACCAAGTGGCTGCATGATTGGGGAAGAAAAGAGTGCAAGACCATCACTTACCCAGCAACACAGCTTTCATCCTTCTGCAGCCCATCACGCAGCCGGACACATGATTTCCAACACAAGGTTGGTAAAACGTTAGTTCATCTCTGACCCAAAACCGAGTGAAGGCTTTGTGGGAGAAAGACAGTGCCAACCCGGGGATGGAGGACCTGATGTATTATTTGAGAACCAATATACTGCACTGTATTGTTGTGCTTGCAATTCACACAGGGGATTTGAATTTATTTTATTTTATTTTGTCTTTTATTTTATTTTATCTTTAATTTTATCTTTTATTTTATTTTATTTAATTTATTCTATTAATTTATTCTATTAATTTACCTATTTTCACTTGTCAGTGTCTTTTTTTGAGGTAAACAATCCACCAACTCCATTTTCTCTCTTTTGGAAGCTTCACTGTGGCACTGACTTATTTGTAAGCTGCACAGTGATTCCACTCTCCTCCAGAGCCAGAAGTGCTTCCTAACTAATCTGCAGCCAAGTGCCTGGCACGGTAACTCGAATGACTTCCTTCTGAGGAGAGCGGGTGAAATCCATCTCCCCAAAATCTCTGCTCCCTCTCCTTGGATCTGCTGACACTTCGCTGTCATGTGTTCCCAGAGTGCAATTACACGTTGCACAAGGCAAATTACCCGGGACACACATTAATCTGTAGATTTAAACTGCTGTTTAAAGTCGGCTTTGTTCTATTTAATTAGCAAGGAGGGGATATCAGACTATCTCCATTCAGTTGTAGGCAGCACTTTCCTCACCAGTACAGCCCTGGAGCCTCCCCAGTCCTTGTAACCACAGATGCAGAGACTACAGAGGGATGATTTGCTGTTTCATGCAGAGAGAAGATATGGCTGTTTATTGCTGCGACGTGTTGGGTTCAGGGAATTAGTTGCTCAGAAGAACTCAGAAGATCGGAGAGAACTGCAGATCCTGAAGCATTTATGAACATAGTAAGTTACTCACTCTAGTGACCTGAGGAAGGTCCCACAACAGAGGGGTTTCAGAGGTTTAGAAGTAAGACAGACAGGCTGCTGTCGTTTAACCCATCCTCCCTCACCAGGCTATATACCACTGCTTTCTGCTGTACACTCCAGCGTGTGTAACAGCCCATCCTTCGGTTGACAGGAATTAAGGCAAACACCTTCACTTAGTAAATCTCCAGTTACCTGCCTGTTAAATATCAGTTACCAGCTAGCTATTGCTCTCTGTATGAGCCAATGACCAGCTGCAGCGCCAGCATTTCATCCCCAGAGACTAAATACTAAAGGATTACCTCTTCTCTCTTCTTTTTTCCTTCTTTTTGAATGACCAGCATAGCTCAGGGATGGAGAGCTTTCCAGAAGAGCACCTCTTGCCAAGCAAGCTTGCTTGGATCTTCAGGCACTCATTAAAGCCCTCGCTTTTCTCTGTCCTGTGTGACAAAGGACATTGAGTAATTCTCTGATTACAAATTATAAAAACCAGTTGCCTCCTCTAAGGAAGCAGTTTGAATCTCTCAGGTTGAAGGCAATACTTAATTTCAGAGCTGAAGAGTGGTTGTGCTAACTATTTCCCTCAGCAAGTGGCTGGTCCTTTCTTCCCCCATAGGATAGCCCATTTTCCAGTGGCACTCGGTGCGTTTGGCTCCATCACTAAAACGTAGGAGGGAAGCCCTCTGGATTTCTCCGGAGGTACTTGAAGTGGTTTCACTCTGCAGTGCAGCAGATCAGGAGCGGACACCCAGGCTGCTTCCAGCTGTGAGGCTACAGTGATGCTTGTACCGTTACAACGCAAGAGGCTGTGGTTGTCTTACATGGGGTTTTATTTTAACTGAAGAGTCACTGGATAAAACACCAAGAATTAAGGAAATATATTGTAGTTTTGGGGATAAAATAGCTTATCTGATATTGCTTTGCTCAGATGCTTAATATACGTAGACTAAACCCCCCATTGCTCTGCTCCCTAACATCTCTTCGTATTAAATGGACTTCTGCAAGTAAACAGCTGTCTACTTCCTCTTCCAGAATGAGCTGATTGCGTACAAAGGGTACCCCAGTGAGGAGTACGAAGTGCCCACAGAAGATGGCTATATCATCACCATTAACAGAATTCCCTATGGTTTACAGAATCAGGGAAAAACAGGTACAATCCTTTACCGTGAGACACAATCAGCCTAGGTAGGGCACAACATGGGCATCAACGCTCGCATACGCATGTGGCATTTGAATAGAGGCTTCTGGCTACCCCAACCAGCCTGCAGGATCGACATGATTTACATCGAGCACCCCTATTTATAACAACAATTCAACAGAAGGTGAAATATATCGCCTTGTGCCGAGAGCTGCTGAGTGAAAGTATCTTTAAATAAATGAGTGAAGGTTGCACTCTGCCCCATCACCCTGGGAAAGCTGTCCCAGCTCCTAATTGTGCTTTGCTTCTGCTTACACCCCTTCTTATCAGGGACTGATTCATATTTTGGGTAGAGGAAACCTCTGCAAAACAATACCACACCTTAAATGTGTCTATCGGTATCGAGAATCTCAAGCCAATGCAGCAGAGCGGTGCAAGCAGTGACCAGAGGGTGCCAAGCTCCATCCTGCTGATATCAGATGGATCTTTTCATAAATCCTTGCAGGAGCTTGGAAGAGGTTGTCTCTTTACAGAAAAGGATGCTTTGGTCTTGTTGTTAATCCTCTTCCTTCAAGCTGGTGCAGGACAAGTCTCAGGATTGAGTATGGGACAGTAAAGTCCTTGGCCTACCAGAATTTCAAGAAGTTTTATCAATGTCTTGGGTTTTTATTATATTTACATTATAATAATATATTAATAATTATTATTTAATATTTATTTATTCGTTGATAATTTTATTTATTCATAATTAGTATTTATAATTTCAGGTTTGAGACCTGCTGTATTTCTCCAACATGGACTATTGGGCGATGCCAGTAACTGGGTGACAAACCTGCCCAATAACAGCTTGGGCTTCATACTAGCTGATGCTGGCTTTGACGTCTGGATGGGAAACAGCAGAGGGAATCGCTGGTCCAGAAAGCATCATAATTATTCCACTGATCAAGATGAATTCTGGGCTTTCAGGTAGACTGAAGGGCATCTTCCTCGCCCAACCTTATATGCTCATTTAATCTGAGTCAGTCAGGGATTTGCATATGATAGCTTTTAGAAAGCCTTCTTCCCATTCACTGAGGCACCCCTCAACATGCAAATGAACTTTAACAGTGGGGGAGGTGTCTGTCCTCTACTTACTGCTAGGAAGGTTCTTCAGGTGAAACACAGCAGATGAGCAACTCACAGCAACCTCCTCGGGCCACGTCCAAGCCCGTTCTCAGTTCCAGAGGCAGCTCTGCAGGCTATTTGGAAACAGTAGTCTGCATATTGCAAAGACACTGAAATCACAGGGACAGAAACTGTAAATAATTTAGTGGAACAAACATTTTAAAATAGGTTTTTTCTTTAATGCCCATGGTGTCAAGTAGGTGATTCCATAGACTGACCTCTATTACCCTATTACCTGTTTCTTCTGTGCAGACAGTTGCAATTCAACCTGATCCTTCTTGAAGTTACAGTCCTTTTCTTAAGGCCAAGGGACAAAATACCCCAGGAAAGCTAGAGGGGTATCGTCCACATCCAGTGACTGAAAGGCACAGACCCTAAGAGAGCTGAATGATTCATCCCATGGTTAATGTGGGGTTTTCCTTATAGACAAGACTACAAATGAGAATTCAAATGGGTTTTAACTCACGCATGCCTCTCTTTCAATCCCCTGACTGCAGCTTCGATGAGATGGCAAAGTTTGATCTTCCAGCAGTGATAAATTTCATTGTGGAGAAAACAAAACAGGAAAAGCTGTTCTATATTGGCTACTCGCAGGGTACTACCATCGGTAAGTTACACACAGCAGGCCAATCTGTTAGGGAAACAGTGATTTGAGATACTGAGTGGGAAACAGTGATTTGAGATACTGAATGTACCCGGGGTTTCCATTAACTCTTTGCAGGTGTGAAAGAGACAGGAGAAGCTGCTCTCAGCATGTAGACATTTCTAAATCATTATATAGACGAGAGGTTCACATGCTCTGTGTAGCTCATGAACAGTGATGGAGCTACAATTCTTTTCCATAATTTGTGTGAACTTGGGAAATATTACCATAGTGGCCACTAGTTTCACAGTCTCACAGTACTGATGAGGCTGGAGAAGACCTTGAAGATCATCCAGTCCAACCTAAACCCAACCCAATCACCCTAACATCTGCCATCTAGCTCATCCACTCAGCACTGCATCCAGCCTGACCTTGAACACCTGCAGAGCATAAATCCTGAGAAGAGTGTAATGTATAAATTCCTACCATCTTAAGTCTTCCTCTTCTTTCCTTAGCTTTCATTGCCTTTTCAACAATGCCCGAGCTGGCTCAGAAAATCAAGCTCTACTTTGCACTGGCACCTGTCACTGCCATTAGGTACGCTACAAGCCCAGCCACAAAACTCCTCTACATTCCTGAAAAGTTGCTCAAGGTAGGCGACACCTTGTTTTCAACAGTTCCACCAGGTACTTGGTTGTTCAACTCTTAAAATAGATAAACAGGAAGCACAGGTCTTTACAAAGTCTCCCCACCTGCCTGTGGGTAGGTTTAGCCTGTGGCTGAAGCCTTTGGAAGTTCAGATGGGACATAAAGACAGTGTTTTTACCCAGGGCAATAGGGACAGGCAACCCAGAGAGGTACAGAGATGCAGATCCTCAAGGATTTCCAAGACTTCTCTAGGCCAAGCTCCAGCCAAAGTGCAAGCTTAGAGCTAAAATACGAATGGGAGTTAACATTTAACCCCTCTCTTCACTGAAAGTGACCCCACACAACTTGAGTAACGCCCAAGCAGGCTGCTGCCATGGCAAAGCACCTCACTTCTTTCTCGCTTATCACCTGGCAATGAAGAAAAGGCAAGTGAAAATCACTGACAGTGCTGGGCAAGAGGAAGACAACACAAACACCTTCCAAAACAGCACCACGATGTAAAAGTGCATGCTCTTCCGTGATGCTTACCTTTCCACCTCACAGGGCTTGCTTGGCAAAAGAGAGTTTCTTCCCCAGACGGAATCTCTGACAAAGCTGATAGCCCCTGTCTGCAGCCAACGAGCTTTTGCCAAGCTTTGTAGAAGCGTCTTCTTCAGTCTGGGTGGCTGTAACCTGAAAAACATTGATGTGGTATGTATAAGTTTCAGCTTCTGCTCCCAAAAGTCACCTTCTGACCTGTGGTGTGAATCCTCAGTCTCTGTTAAACAGCATCACATGGCAGGAAACACTCTCCACCACTGGGCTGCTGTACCCTCATCACTGGTAGGGCAGCACTACCTCACTCACAAAGCACAAGGCATGATCCTTGAAATCAGCAGCTCATAGCCCCTCAAAATTCTGCAGTCTGCCTTCAGCAGGACCCAGAGCCCTGTCTCCTGGTTCTCACCAGAGAATTCCAGTATTCTGGCACACCACAGAAGGAACAAACCCTTTCATGTCCCAGGGTGCCTTTGTGATAGAGGAAGGAGCACACATATTCTCTCTTGTCCTGTTCCTCCAAGCCTTGAACCATCAGAGAGACACTCAGAGGCACTTGGGGGGTACGTGAGAAAGTGATCAGACACTGGGGTTAAGACATGCTGGGGCACCATGCTATTTATAGCCATGGGCTAGACTACCTGGGCATGAAAATTCTGCCTCAGCTTTTTCCAGAAACTCCCCAGAGCAGAGCGTGTTCCCTGAGGAAGGAGCACACAGCAGTGAGCTCAGAAACCCCTGCAGGACTGGGCTGTGCTCTATTTCAAATAGCCGTTCCTTTTGCTCTCGTGTTCAACAGCAATCCTCCCTCACAGGATCCTGAGGAAACCCACCTAGCTCTGGGTCTGAATGGCTGACTGCCCATTCTGTCGACTGGTTTTGATTCTCAGTCATCCCAGTACATGTTCTGGTTGTGGGGTTTTCTCTCAGTGCTGCTCCCAGCCCCACAGATGGCCACATCTGGAGTAACTCAGAGAGAGCCTCTGGTCATCACCCCATGGTTTTATCCATACACAGCAGATGTTTTGATGTATGTCTGGATAGAAGACAGGATCAGACTGCTCTCTCTTCTTCTCTTTCAGAACCGAATCCATGTGTACATTGCGCAAACCTCAGCTGGAACCTCCGTGCAGAACATAGTACACTGGAGTCAGGTACTAGCAAACCTTTGGAAGAGAAATTAGGTGCTGGCTGCTGGCTGCACGGTGTAAAACCTTAACCCCTGCTGGGTTAGCTGCAGGGGAACTCATCTGACTTGTGGATTCCATTGACAGCCCAGTTCAGACCAGTATTTGTCATTGATCCTTCCTTGCTATAAGGATAGGAATACCTCACGTGATACAGGTACAGCGAAACACCGTGTTTGTGCAAAGCAGGGATGCTAGAAGCTGTGGATGTAGATGTATTACTTCTAGAACTGATGCTCACAGACCTGCACAGAGCTCACCTTAAGAAATGAGTTATGTTTCCAACGTGGAGTCAAAACCAGAAAGGCATAGGCTGTTTGCCAACGCATCAGATTGTACTAGTGGAAGCCCTCGTGTTTGTTCTGTTACTCAAAGCTCCCAGTGACTGGGCAGCAACCTAAGTAAACTCTTTAGTAGACTCATTTCATCCCCGAATTACAAGACACTGTCACAGTACATCCCCAGCTGATGGCAGCTGCCTGTCTGTCTTTGGCTCACACTTTCAGGACTCAAGAAGCCTGTGCTCGGTTACAGAAGCTGCTGCATGCCAGGCAGGTTTCCCGGCAGCGCTGCTGGCTCTGGAGCAGAGCAGAAAGCAGCTGTGAGCAGTGCTCGTACAAAAGCGTTGGTGCACTTCTCAACAGAGCAAAGACACAGCTATCTTTGAGTGATAGCTGCGCAGAGATTTAGTCAAAATCAAACTCTATTTTCATTGTGAATTTACATAAATTAAAGTGGATTAAGTTGCTTTTGTAGTTGGAGCCTCGATCTGTAAAGAAGGCACCATGGCGAGAGACCTGCAGATTGTTTCAGGTTTAATTCAGCATCTAGCCAGAGACCAGCGAGTACAAACAGGCAGGAGCAGTACTCTTTAGCCTAACTACTGTTAAAGGAGCTAACAGACACCTTATCTTTAACATTAAGATCCCACTGATGGTGACTTTCACAGTATCACAGTCTCACAGTACTGATGAGGCTGGAAAAGATCTCAAAGATCATCCAGTCCAACCTAAAACCAACCCAGTCACCCTAACATCTGCCATCCAGCTCATGCCACTCAGCACTGCATCCAGCCTGACCTTGAACACCTCCAGGGACGGCGACTCGACCCCCTCCGTGGGCAGCCCGTTCCAAACCCGGATCACTCTCTTTCAGTGAGAAACCTTGTCCTAAGGTCAGGTCTAAACCTCCCTCAGTACTAACAACCCAGGCTGTAGGCAAAGCCAAGGAGCAGAAGGAAAGAACTAGAAAAGGTGATTTCTGCTTTCAAATCAGAGAGGGAAGATAAAACATAAGGAGGAGCCACTTACAGACCTGGGGTGATGGCAACATGACTCTCAGAAGGTAACGTGGAGGCAGTGAGGAGGGGCCTAGCTATCTGAGGCTTTTCATCATTTATTTACTACTGGCTCTTCCATAGCTCTCAGATTTTTCATTGAGACATTAGATCGGAGTCAGAAACGCAGCAGGGAAACAGCTCACGAGCTTCCTGAAGGATGATTTTGTAACTAGCCTTCTCCTGTTCATTATCCTAGGAGGCCCACACTGGAAAATTCCAAGCTTATGACTGGGGCAGTTCAAATAAGAACATGGAAAAATACCAACAGGTATGTTTGGATGAAACAATGCCATCACCACTGAACAGCGCGTAAGCACCCGGGCGGAGAGCACGGAGGTAGTAGGAGACACGTTTTTCAGAATCCAGGAGATTATGAATTTATGAATTATGAATTTCCAGTTGAGAAGTCAACAGAGAAAGCATTCAAACACCACTGGCAGTAATAAATCTCAAAAGAAATACGACAGAGAGAGAGATTGAGAGAGAGAGAGGAATGAGAGAGAGAGAAAGAGAGAGAAAGAGAATACCAAACTTGTGGAAGACCACAACTTTTCCATGAAATTATCAGTGGGAATAAGAGAAAGTAAGGTCAGGACAGAGAGGAAATTCCTTTTGGAAGTAAAGAGTTCATCTCACCTATTAGCATGACTGACTGAGGCAGTTGTCCAAGTATGAGAGCCCAGGGAAACAGTATTGGCTGCCCCAAAGAGGGCAACTTTTCCTTCAAGCAGTCCCTGAGCAATTTCTCCTCCACCAAAGACTTGAATCCTTGACCCTCCTGCCCTTTAGATCTCCACAGCAGTCGATCAGTACGGATTACATGGTGCTACTTCCTTTGGTCGCTCTTGAATTTGCTCGCCACTGGGAAGTCCCTGGATGCCTTCTAGCTTTTGTGTTATGAGAAGTAAAGGGATAATGATTCCATGTGTTCCTTCTTTTGGGATATTATGCCTCTGTCCCTTGTCTGGCCTCTGTTTTCTAACCTTGAGAGCCTTCCTCTCTACAGAAGCCACTGCATGGTTCTCTGCCTTCTTGTCACTGTGATCTCTAACTAGCCTGTGTATGCCTCGTGTGGCTGACAAGTGCTCCCAGAAGATCAAGACGGGATGTTATCCAGAGAGAGAATGACCTTTTCTGTCTTGTTTCAGGTTCCTGCTCTATCAGTTCCTAGCTGAGAGGGCAAAGAAACTGTCAGCTCAGAAGTGTTTTCCCTTTAGCTATGCTATCAGCTGGATCATCCCTGCCAGCACAGACAGAAATTGCAAGCAAGGTCCCAGCCTGCTTGGTTGGTTGGTTAGGACACCCCTACTTTAAAGAGCAACAGAAGAAAGCCCCAAATGTATGTTTAAGGTTCTCTATCCTTTCCCAGACACTGATTCCCCTACTGCTTCATGTTGTACAGGCTACGCCTCCTCTCTACAACGTAGAAGAAATGACTGTACCAACTGCGGCCTGGACTGGGGAGCAAGACTCGCTTGCAGATCCCAAGGATGCAGCTATTTTACTGTCTCAAATTAAGAGGCTTATCTACCACAAGAAGATTCCAGAATGGGCACACCTAGATTTCATCTGGGGGTTGGATGCACCTTTGCATGTGTACAATGAAATCGTCGATCTGATGCAGAAGCATCCCTAACCTACAATCAGTAGCCATGCCCCGCTCGCTCCACGACGCTGCCTTTCACTGGGTACCAACAGAACTTTCCCTTTGCAGCAGATGGTTTCTGCTGGAGTGAGAGAAAGGGTTTCTGCTGCTGCTGTTTTCACAGCATGTCTGCTGCATCCTGGTGGCATCCTTTATATTTTCAGACAGCCCTGTGCACCAGCAGTCCCTTTGGAACCAGTCCAGCTTAGATGCTGCTGTGGCAATTGTGTTTTGCTGTAGCAAAAGACGGGGTTTTCCTGCATCCTGCTCTTTTCTGTAGGACCTAACGACAATGAAAGCGCTGACTCTCTCTGGATATGGGCAGTGAGACATTTTCTGTTCATCTTATTGTTTCTCAGTTTGTTGGGCTGGGGGTTACTGCAAGGAGCAGGGCAAGCCAAGAGCAATTCTAGCAGCTATGGTGTTCATTAATAAGATGTCAGACAATGAGCAGCAAGCTGGATCTCAAAAACACCTCCCCTCACTCCTGAAAAGAAGATGGTTTGTATTCAGTTGAAACTAGGCTACTCATTTCTTTTCATGAGGAAGTGCAAGGTGCACAGTGGGGCTAGACCCAGCAGAGAACAGTAGTCATTCTCATGGGTCAAGCGTGCACCTGAAAAGATGTGCTCAGGTCCCCCCCGAGATAGAAATACTTTGGCAGAATCAATCTCTACTGACACCACTTTCAGGATCTGAGTAGACACGAACTCTCCAGGGTGAGAGAAAGACCTTCATCCCATCTTGGTAATGCCAGCACTTCAATGGGACTCAAAGCTACACTCTGAACCCTGCAGGAGCCTCACACCTCCTGCTCTTTTGCATGGATGCTGCTGGCTCCCACAGGGACGGACCCTTCTAACCCTTATGGCGGCTCTGAAAAGCCTCCCTGGGGTTTAAACACTAAAATGAGAAGGACCCAAACACAGCTAGAAAGCACACACCATCTCCACCCCGTAGATACTGAGGAGGACCTTTGGAGCCAGTGCAGAAGGAACTGCCATACTATTTAATTTCTGGGGGGGGTACTAGCTCTACTCATCTTTTCTGAAGGAGCTAGTTACTGATCTTTTACAAAATAGGCAGTTATTGCCCAGAGACACTCGCTTGAGGAGTGCCCTCTGTGGTCACTAGGTTACAGCAGCGTGGGTCACTGTCCTTCCACACTGGAACAGCGTCAGCCTCACTGTGAAAGGAAGCACAGTGTTTCTGACAGTGAAAGTTAACAGTGCTAAAGGTTTCCTCTCACTAAGACACCTTACCTCTCTGTTTGACCCAAACCATACTGGGATCTGGAATGCTGAACAGGGTAGGTACAGCTGTTACCCTAAGAGAGTTCACAGGTGATGCTGTTACCTCCCAGTGATCAGGACCTATTTTGTTCTGCTCCAGATTTCCTTGGAGCTTGATCCAAACAAATCAGCTGCTAAAGAAAAGGCAGTCCATCCCCTAAATTCACCTAGAAAAGCGATGGCAGCTGTTCAGCTGTCTTGTAACCTGGTTATCCCAAGAATAACCTCCTTTAACGAGGCAGAATGTTGAATCAGTTAGAACAGGTTGGACAAGCAGCACCGAAAATGTAATGGGGGACTGTTGATCCCACTTTGGGATGAGAGGAGGGACCAGACATCGTGTTTCAGAAGAGTTTCTGACTTACTAGTTTATGGTTAGAAACATCACAGCAGCTCTATTATGATGTTAAACATCTTTATCTTTTAGCATCGTTTAAGTTGCCTTTATCAGTGGTCTGGATCAGTGCATCGAGTGCAGCCTCTGCAAGCTGGCAGATGATGCCAAACTGGGCGAGCACGTCGATGTGCTTGAGGCTAGCAAAGCTCTGCACGGGGACATGAACAGACTGGATCACTGGGTGACAGTCAACAGTATGAGGTCTAACAAGGCCAAGAGCAGGGTCCTACACTTTGGTCACAACTACTTCATGCAATACTATAGGCTTGGGGAAGAGCTGCTCACTGGAAAATGGCCTAAGGGTGCTGACAGCTGGCCGAATACAAGCCAGCAGTGTGCCCAGGTGGCCAACAAGGACACCAGCATCCTGGCCTGCATCAGAAATAGTGTGGCCAGCAGGACTAGAGCCATAGCATCATAGAATTGTTAGGGATCGGAAGGGACCTGGAAAGATCATCCAGTCCAGTCCCCCTGCCACAGCAGGATCACCCAGACCGAGTCACACAGGAACACATCTANAACAGTATGAGGTCTAACAAGGCCAAGAGCAGGGTCCTACACTTTGGTCACAACTGCTTCATGCAATACTATAGGCTTGGGGAAGAGCTGCTCACTGGAAAATGGCCTAAGGGTGCTGACAGCTGGCTGAATACAAGCCAGCAGTGTGCCCAGGTGGCCAACAAGGACACCAGCATCCTGGCCTGCATCAGAAATAGTGTGGCCAGCAGGACTAGAGCCATAGCNGAGGGAAAACTATTGCTCTTTACAGCTACCTGAAAGAAGGTCGTAAAGAAGAGGGGGTTGGTCTCTTCTCCCAGGTCATTAGTGGAAATGGCCCCTGTGCTAGGGGAGATTTAGACTGGGTATTATTTTAGTCTGAAAGAGCGATCTGGTACTGGAAGAGGGAGGTGGTAGAGGCACCGTCCCTGGGTAGCTTAAAAAAATGTGTAGATCAGGCACTTGAAAACATGTTTTAGTGGGCATGGTGGCTTTAGATTGACCCTTGGACCAGATGATCCTGAAGGTCTCTTCCAATCTTAACAATTCTATGATCCTCTAACACTTTCCACTGAGAAATTACCTTTTCTTTTACTGTCCTAACCAATTTTCTTGACTTTGTACATAAATCACAGTTGTTACTGTGGCTTCACTGACATCGTGTTCTCCTCATCACTCCTTTCCTTGCCCCACCACCAAAGGCATAACTGCATCTGTAGCAGTGTTCCCACAACCCTTTGATCTGGTGGTGTTCTGCATGCCCACTGGTTCACGATGGAACAGAAAATCTTCTGAAAACACTTAGACTTCAGTGGCTGAAAAGGCTGGTCCTCACATAGGANTTGGACTAGATGATCCTGAAGGTCTCTTCCAATCTTAAGGATTCTATGATTCTCTAACACTTTTCACTGAGAAACTACCTTTTTTTTTACTGTCCCAACCCATTTTCTTGACTTTGTACATAAATCACAGTTGTTACTGTGGCTTCACTGACATCGTGTTCTCCTCATCACTCCTTTCCTTGCCCCACCACCAAAGGCATAACTGCATCTGTAGCAGTGTTCCCACAACCCTTTGATCTGGTGGTGTTCTGCATGCCCACTGGTTCATGATGGAACAGAAAATCTTCTGAAAACACTTAGGCTTCAGTGGCTGAAAAGCCTGGTCCTCACATAGGAGGGTTCTGCTTTGCAGTCCAGCTGCCTAAGGACACAGAAGACGTCTTTCTGCTCATGATCACTGAGACAGTTTCAGTGAGGACTGAGTTCCCAGGCTGACAACGACTAAGTCAGCAATCAAAGATCTCCACAGGTGCTGTTCTCAGTCTGATGGAACTTGCTTGGGAAAAACACCAACCCTTGTTTGTTCCCTCACTGTGAGAAAGGTTATATGATGGGTTCAAGAGAAGCCAGCTCAACACCAAACCACCAATGTAGAATGTAAGATGGGGTTCAGAAGCTGTGCTGCTCAATGAAATGCAGATTTAGGACATCCTCTAATGTTTAACTTACCATTTACATCACAAAAAGCAACAGCAAACAAGCAATAGCACATACTGTGTTCTTGAAAGGATGTTGAGAGAAGCTGGCCACCTTACCCTCTTCATCCTAAACGACTGCATGTGGAGCAGCCCCTCGATTGGGCAATAATACAGGTCAAGGTCTGCCACAGCCTCAGGGAACTGGAACACCCAGGTCTCAGCGAAATATCCTAACCACTAACTTGTTGCTCCATGATGCATTTTGGGTTTGTGAATTAAACAAGAAGATCTTTTTCATCATAAAGATTTCCCCACTTCTGAAGCACTGCCAAATCAGCACTTAAATATGCTTTACAATACAAGCTGCCAACTCATAACACTCATGGCTACTACCCAAACTGCTCATTGTGTTTTGACTTCCTTTTATCTGCACAGGTTCCTGCCTGTGAATCAGTCTGCTAGTGGAGACAAACCAGGAACTGCAGCAGAAGACACAAGCAAGAGAGTCAAAGAGGTAAGCTGTTTCTGCATGCTTTCATGGTCTCTGTTGCCTGCCTCCATAAAAATGATCTCTCTTGGCTTGGAGCAGTTGCTTGTGAAAATAGGCACCGGTTTGCCTCTCTGATCTGCAGCCCTGCAGCTATGCACAGGCGTAGGTAGAAGACAGGGGAGTTAGACCTTGTGTTTCCTCTACTGGTATCTTCAGTCTGAGAGCAAGGGGATGAAAGCCCCAGCATTGCAATGGCTTGTATAATCTGGACCTCCTTCTTGTACAGGGTAGTGCATTTGTTTTGTTAGTGAGTGAGGCAGCAGACTTTTATGTGGCATTAGTCACAGTTGCCTCTCTGATTGGTGTGCTCGCAGCTTATATGAAGGAACTGCTAGCCTGCTTAAAGAACAAGGCTACAAGGATGGATTTCACTCAATCTTAAAAGTACCTGAAGAACTTTCAGGATCTTCCTCTCTCTCTGACCCTTTTTCCTTCTAAGCATGTTCTCTGATGACGGAGGAGCGGTCACATCCCCTCTGGTTAGAGTATATGCCTTTTCCCCAGGGCTCTGGTCTGAAGCCAAAGACCTATACAGTAGCTGTCTCCCATCTTCCTCAGGATGTGTGCAATGACACTGTGATGCAGTTTCTCTTTGTTTATTTTCACTCGTTTAGGTGCTTTGCCTTTTTTTCTTGGTCGTGGGTTCAATAAATTCATTCTTTTCAGCCAAGCTGCCTCATTGCCTGTTGAACCCTCTGTGAGAGCTGGCTGCTGTGCTTGGATTGCAGGCACCAACCCAGAGACCAATAGACGCCTCCTTTTAAAACCCAGGACACCGTGCCTAATATTTCCTTATGACCTTATATCATCAGATGAAAACAGCTGTTGGTGTTTGCTGTCTTTACCCCTGAAGCTTAAGAGAGCAGTGGCCTGAAAAGACTGAGCTGCTGTGTTTGACTGAAAAGGTGAATACCTGGAAGTCTGTGAGCCATGCCAGCTAAGCCAGGCGATCACCCAGTGCATTGGGAAAAGTCTGCTCTAACAAGAGCAATCGTTTAGCCTCTGCACTGCCTCAGCCAGTCTCGGTGGTGGTACGAAAACAAGCTGTGGCACAAGTAGAAATCTTTCTTCCAGAATGAGATTGCCCATGCAGGAGGGGGAGGCTTACTTTTACTGCCATTAGAATAGAGTAAACCAACAGAGTAAGGACGTTGTACTGATGAGTATGCAGCTTTGGGGTTTCCTGTCTGGACAGCAGAAATTAAGAGGTATTTGGTGCACAGAGGGGATCCAGTGGAGTCATTTTAATGCCAAGTTTGAAGTACTGGATGTTTACAAATACTGCTTCAGCCCAGCTCTTGGTTGAGTCACGAGGTTTAAACTGAAGATCAGAAAAAGGCAAAACTCCTCCTATGAGGAGATTTAGAGAGTAAAAAACTCTTGGTAATCTCTTGGTTACCCTGCCCTCACTCTCATAATTCTTGCTCATCTTCCCCATTACTTCTAGGGAATGCTCTCCTATTTTCTCTTGATCTGTAGCTCCATTTCCAAGCTCAAATAAACTCCATAGGGCAGAAATAGACATCTTACACTAGAAGCAAGCTGCAGTATAAGATCTGTTCTTCATTAAAATAGGATTGCCCATGTCCAGTGCACCTAGCATCACCTGGATTCAGAAAGACTGGCTTCCACAGTCTGCTTAACTACCTAATGCAAACTAGAGCTCAGGCTGGCCTCCAAAATCCTGTCACAACGCCCAACCACGCTTGTTGTGGCTACTTCAAAGCTACATGGACACTGATAGTTTGACTACTTTCACTCTTGCTTAGCTGGCTGCGGCAGAGCATACAACAACATGCTCCCTCCAGCAAGGCACTAACTGTGCTGAGCAGTCCTCCTCTAGCAAACAGTCCTCAGGGGCCCCCGTGAATCTTACCTTACAGGCTTGTGTCTCAGTGCTGAACTTGTCAGGTATTTCCCAACGACGTTAAAAGTTAATTACAGGATGAGCAGAAGGGTGAGCTAACATAAACACACTACGGTCATAGAGGTATGCCCTCTTCTGAGGAGACCAAGCCTACACCAGCAGTAATGTTCCAGTCATTAGCAGTGAGGCAATCCCATGAGAAACCTTGACGAGTGGAAGCCTTACACTGCACTACGTGTTCCTCTTGTCTCAGGGGTTCTACTGCTGAGCAGGTAGGTAGCCTGCCTCCTCTTCATGGTAACGTGCTGAATGGCTGCTGCGCTCAACAGCCCTCATTCTCTCTGCACGCGTGCAGGCACAGCATGCAACGACAAGGAGATGTACGGGGGCTTTTCCACAGGGCGTGAGCACAGCCTGCATGGATAAATGCTACCTCAGACAGGCCTTCAGATTGGAAGGAAGAAATTCTGTCCTACCTGCTCGAAGGTCTTTGCAGGCGATGAGCACCGGACGTGTCAGTAGCGCTCTGGCTCTCCAAACAGTTTTAACTCATAGTCTGACATCAGCAACTCTCTGGGATGCAGAACCTGTTCTTCCCTTTTAGAGAGAATGTCTGAATTGAAACCTGCATGTTGGAAACAAGTCTTGAGAAGGAAACAGGGAGCAATGTTCCCTCCTGCCCTCATGGACTGGGTTCTGGAAAATGAAGAGTTAAGGCTTGAAGCATATTTACTGCAGGTGGAGTCAGCTTAAACAGGTGAAAAGCATTAGAAAAGCTAATCCAGTAGCACCAGTTAACTCAGGCAAGAACAAGGTGTCTCCTCACTATGACCAAGGCAAGAACAAGGTCTCTCCTCACTATGACCAAGGCAAGAACAAGGTCTCTCCTCACTATGACCAAGGCAAGATTTGCAGTATGGACAGGTATTTTTAAGAGCTAGAGCAGACAGACCCCTATCCATAGGAAAAGTACAGCTGTCTGGGGATAATAGAGCAGGATCTTGGAAGAAGTGGGCAATAAGGGGCTGGTGAAGAGGCCCAAGTCATGGGAAATGGAGACGTAGATGACTCAATTTCGGTCAAGGTTCAGGCAAGGTTGACCGAGAGCTGAATCATGGACTTCTGGGGAGGCACAGTCACATTGTTCACTTCATATTCACAGAGGAGCTAATGTATCTGGGGCACATTACCCCATGGTGAAAGCACAAGCTGGCACTGGTCTGGTGTAAGCATCTTCCCCTAAACCCATTGCATCTCATTCCAGAGTCCCTGAATCACTCTTGGCCCCTGCACTACCATGCAGGAGCTAAAAACAAAGAATTTCTTGAACCCCCAACCAAGAAGCAAAGAAAAAACTCTCCAAATGAGTAAAAGAACCAAAAAAGTCAACCAGAAGCTCTATCACAGTGCCATCACACACACTCTGAGAGAAATGGGAGACAGCTAACATGCACTGGGTTTTGCTCTCAGATGAGAGCCTTGGGAGAAAATACCCTCTCATCAGAGGGGGAATCCAGCCGTCCCCTCCATCTGTAGAACTCAGTAGGGCTCCTGAGGCCCTCTTGTGTTGGGAAGTGTGGACAAGTCCCTTTTCCAGTCCTTGTGCAGACGCCAGCTTCCCCTGTACATCTCAGACTCGCTCCTATCTCCTCTCGTCTTGGCAGTGCTTCACAATGTGGCTATGGCCAGCAGATCTTATCCATGAGATCTTCCAGACAGCAACAGCATCTCAGGTGTAGGAACAGGCACTTCAGAGCCCCAGTCTCTTTCTGTTTGCTAAAGATTTAAGAGATCAGTCCCATCTGCTCTTTTTAACACAAAACTTGTGGCCAAGCAGTAGGAACCTCCAGAAGCCACCTTAGGACCTCTGTCTCCTGCTTATCCAAAGCTTCTTCCATTGTCTCAGAGGAGCTACAGCATCTGCATCAGCGCCATGGGGCTGGTCATGAGGGGGCATGCCTGTTGCTGTAAACAGGCCCCACTCCAAGGTCTCTCCCTCTTTTTCCTTCTCCCAAGCAGTTACAGCTCTGAGGGAGGGGAAGAGCTCACCACCACCTTGGCATCTTCAAAGACAATCAAGCTGCAAGAACAGGGAGGAGTGGGCTGCAGCAGATCCCTCTGTGTTCCAGCCCTCAGGAATTGGTCCTCATGGGGGAACCACAGCAGCCAACCTTACAGCCTGGCTCTGACCTCCTTCCAAGGGGGGGCTGCGGAGGTTTTACCACCCCAGCAGGGCAGCCAGGATGAGAGCCTTGTCCTCCCTGAGGCAGGACCAGGGGCACTGCGTGTGGCACAGAAGAGCTCTCTGTCTGCCAGAGCTCTCTGTCTGCACAAGAAGGGAAGAAATCCCAAAGTACACCCCCTTTCACAGGCTCTGCCCACCAGCCCCCCCTGGGCTCAGGACACAGGACAACTAGCCATAGTTTCAAAACCAAACACCCTAAAAGCAGAACACGTTGGGCAAATTTTCAGACCCCAACAATTGCTCACCCTGACACAATGCTGATGGGCACCAAGACTGGCATTTGAGCACAAGGAAAGAGAGAGCAGGTGGAAGGATAGCCCATCCCAGACCTTCCTCACCTTGATCCTGAGGAAACAGGAACCAAGTTATTCCTTCTTGTCTTTTTGTCTCTCCAGCTGGCACAGAAGTAGAAGCAAACAAAGACAACCAAGGTGGGTGACTGTCACTTCAGGTACTCAGGCTATTTTGTCAAACCTCTGCTAGACTCCTGCCAAAAGGTGGCCTTGTCTACTAGCCATGGCTCCTTTGTCATCTGCACAGCACGCAGGCATCTTCTCACGTGGTTCACCCAAGGGTTTTCCTCTCCTGCTTTGCAGCCCTCCCTGTCACACAGCAGGAGCTGTGGACTGTTCCTCCACACACAGCTACTCCGGTGGCTTCGTGGCCAAGTGACCTAAGGCAACTTCTAGGGGTCTTCTCACTCAGTGTTCCCGTGGAATTCCATGTCACTCTGTTTCTAACATGAACACCCCTGCATCTGCTCTTTCACACAGCCCCACGATGTGGTGCCTCCTCGCGCTGCTCTGCTCCCAAGGAGCTGCCTTCGCAGCAGGATTCACAGCACCCTCGGCTCTGAATTCAGACACAAGCCAGCACAGGAGGACTCGCAACCCCGAGTGCTTTATGAATGTTGTAAGTTGGGTCACTTCTCTCCCTTTCTTTCTAAATTGTCTCTTCCAGGACTGCTACCACCACTTCATCACTAGCAGACCCGATAAGGAAGCTAAGAGAGGCCGTTCCACATTTCCCAACCTGCCTTTTCCAGAAGTGCTACGTTAGCACAGGGCTGACTCTCGACGTGCCAGGAAGAGATGTGACTTGCACACTGCATGAGGACAGACACGTAGCAGAGCAATGAAGAATGCTGGCTGCTACTTCGGGTTCCAATGCCAGGCAACCTCCTGAGGGGCTCTGGAGATCCATCCTACTGAATTCTGAGCCCAGCACCAGCACTCGGCGCTGGACTGTGGCCAGAGCACAAGCTCCAGTTACGCAGATCATGAGGGGTTGGAAGGGACCTCCAGGGGTCATCAAATGCAACCCCTGAGCTCGAGCAGGATTATAAACCTAAAACAGGGTCATGCCTGACTGAATAACAGATATTCACGACCTGAATTTAGGGTAAACCCCAAGAGGTATGTGATCAGTGTGAGGGTGAGCCGTGCCTCGTGCGACTTGTTTACAGTCACTTTCTCAACACAAGTCGGTACTCCTGGCTAGCACACAAAGAAGGGAAGCATATGCACCTGGCAAGAGGACAAAGATCCCTCCAGTACCGTGATAAGCAGTACCAGCCTGAGCTACTAGAGAGAACTACTATTTTACAGCAGGGGCAAAGTTTCTGGTCTTTACTTTCTAGTTTCGAGAGAAGCAAAGCCCTCCCCTTCTGTACCAACCCATTGCTTAATAGAGAGACAAAAGAAACTGAGCCCTTTCTTCAAACAACAGATTTTCATAACACAAAGTAATCCAAGAGTTGGATTGAATCAACAGAGATTTCCTCACAGCACATGCAAAATTCGCTCTCGTAAGTTCCATAGTGACAAGTGCTACACCCTTGTTTGTTTTGCCGGCGCGGCTTGCCTAACCACACTTTAGCAAGAAGGAACTCATTATGGACCAAAATCCATAGGTTTTGGCTTGTTTTAGACACACAATGCTACACATTCCTTCTCTACGGCTGTATGGTCTATAGCAGCCTTGAAAACACCACACGCTATCTCCCAGAAGGCTGATCACACAGTCCAGTCTGGCTTCATCCCGTAACACGGGGTCAGTCACCACACCTCTAGCACCCAAGCAGGTCTGAGGCAGACTTGGAAGCACCTTGTGACAAGACCCGGAATATTTGCCCTCAGCCATGGTCCCTGTGGCCAGAGACCTTGCTTGGCCCTCACACAGCCGCCCACATCCACTCAGCTTGGTTACCCTCCAAAAAGGGACACCCTGCCTCCTAACAACCTCTCCTTTGGCTTCCCACAGAGCGAAATGATCAGCTACCATGGATACCCCAGCGAGGAATACCAGGTTCCCACAGACGATGGCTACATTCTTGGTGTTTTCAGAATTCCTGCTGGAAGGAACAGCCAAAGTACAGGTGTGATGTGGTTGGAGGGCAGGAGCAAGGTCTGAGAGCCAACCCTTCCACGGGTCCCCCATCTTTCCCCTTTGAGCATGCAATGGCATGATCCCATCTTAACTATCAAGTCAGCAACGAACTCTGAACCCACCTGAACCCCTGGGGGAGGTTTTGCATCAATAACCTGGGTAATAAGTGCTTAAAATATAAGTCTGACAACAACTCCTGTCCTGTTTGGCATATGAATTCTTCACCTTCTGAGATACTCTTTAAAAAGGTGATGAGAAATGTGGTCATAAATGAAAAGCAAATGCATTCTGTCAGATGAATCACTCGCTGTCTTCCATCTATAGTGGAGCCTTCAGCAGTTTTCAGCTGTGAATACATGGTTTCAGCACAGGGACCTCCAGCTGGCTTTCCAGCGCAGAAGATGGCAGGGCAGATCTCACAGTCTCACAGTAGTGATGAGGCTGGAAAAGACCTTAAAGATCATCCAGCCCAACCTAAAACCAAGCCAGTCACCCTAACATCTGCCATCTAGCTCATTAAGCTCTTTATTTGCCTGACCTGTCATGTAATGACGTTGACATATGCCATGATTCCTTGCACGCAGTAAGTCTGTCAGGTCTCTTGGACCGTAACCGTGCACGGTGCTACCGACAGCTTCTTTAAAAGGAAAAGGTTTTAAATCTCTATCTAACAAACTAAACTCTGTTCCCCACCCTTAATTACGCTTTCAATACTGTAAGAGAACTTTCATCTGTTGCAGGGCAAAAGCCTGTAGTCTTCCTACAGCATGCTTTTCTAGGAGATGCTACCCACTGGATTTCTAACCTGCCCAACAACAGCCTGGGCTTCATCCTGGCAGATGCTGGCTACGACGTCTGGATGGGAAACAGCCGAGGAAACACCTGGTCTTTAAAACACAAGACCCTTAAGCCCAGCCAGGAGGAGTTCTGGCAGTTCAGGTACTCTGTGGGGAAAGAATTATTCAAAATAGAAACCCCGAGGGGACTTGGTAGCTTCACCCTGATGCTTTTAAGCTAAATACGCATCAGAAGAGGGTCTACAGCAACCAAGGAGAGCAAAGAACCAGATGAACAAATATGTTCACTACTACCCAGAGGGGGAACAGCATTCTGAGGGGATTTCAGAAGCTGGGAGATTCAGTGGGATGCTCGGGAAAAGGGACAGAGTACTGTGAGAAGAGCAAGATGCTCAGCTGGAGCAGACGAGTAACCCTGTGTAGAAATCTCTGCTCACTCACAGCCGAATCCAACCAAGAGAGAAATGAGTTTGGTAGGGTGTGCTTATGAAAGCACTGAGAAAATTCAGATCCCCAAGGGCTGCAGGGTCTCTTTTGCTGAGAGCTCGAGGCATCAGGCAGGCCAGCAGTACAGATGCTTCCCTCTGCCCCCTTCCCCAGCTCAGGCAAGGCCACAGACCGAGTGTGTAACCTCAGCTTCCACCGGGGCTGGCTCGGTGCAGTGAACCAGGCTGACACTCAGGAACTCACGCTGTGGGAGCCAAGTGATCCTCTGCTTCTTGGTTTTCTCTCCTCTAGCTTCGATGAAATGGGAAAATACGACATTCCAGCAGAGCTGTACTTCATCATGAATAAAACGGGGCAGAAAAGCATCTACTACGTTGGCCACTCTGAAGGCTCAACCATAGGTAACAGCCGCTGTGTTTCTCGCTGCTGAGGAGGTTGGTCTCCCTGTTGATATGGTTTGTGCTGTCTGTGGAGATGTAGAACAGCTAGAAGTGCCTTCTGAGATGAGATTTGGAAAGTACATGATACTGTTGTGAAACGAGCTTTGATTATCCTTCCTGAGCAATGAAACCTAAGAGCAGAGGCAAACACAGTCCAGCTTTTAAGATGAGAAGCTTCGGGTACCAGCACTAAGTATTTTCCTTACAATCTCAGCAACAGGATTTTCATGAAGTTCATCATAAATAATTAATTTCCTTGGGAACAAGATGAAAAGATAAAACAGCACCTAATTTCAAATACAAAGAATAAGGAAAAGGACCCCAACATTACTAGGTCATGTTGTGGCCAAGAGGTTTCCTCCCTGCTGAGGAAAGGCTGAGGAAGCTGGGGCTCTTGAGCTGGGAGAAGAAGAGACTGAGGGGGGACCTCTTTCATGTCTCTAAATCTGTGAGGGGTGGGTGTCAGGAGGATGGAGCCAGGCTATGCTCAAGGGCATCTGGGGACAGGACAAGGGGCACTGGGTGCCAGCTGGAACAGAGGAGGTTCCCTCTCAATCTCAGCAGGACCTTCTTCCCAGGGAGGGTCCTGGAGCACTGGACCAGGCTGCCCACGGGGGCTGTGGAGTCTCCTTCTCCGCAGACATTCTCCTCTTGTTTTGCAGGTTTCATAGCATTTTCCACATACCCTGAGCTGGCTGAACGGGTGAAAATGTTCTACGCTCTGGGCCCAGTGACCGCATGCTTGCATGCTACAAGTCCTCTAATTAACTTAGCCAAACTTCCCGAACCACTGATCAGGGTATGTAATTTTTCCTTCTAAGAGATGAAATTCTCCCTGGACACTGCAGACAGGACAAGGGGTCACAGTCTTCAGCTCCATCCATTGGGGGAGGTTTAGACTTGACCTTAGGAGAAGGTTTTTCACTGAGAGAGTAATCCGGGTTTGGAACGGGCTGCCCATGGAGGGGGTCGAGTCGCCGTCCCTGGAGGTGTTCAAGGTCAGGCTGGATGCAGTGCTGAGTGGCTGAGCTAGATGGCAGATGTTAGGGTGACTGGGTTGGTTTTAGGTTGGACTGGATGATCTTTAAGGTCTTTTCCAGCCTCATCAGTACTGTGAGACTGTGAAACATCTGTTTTCCCTTCACAGGTTTCACACCTTTTAAGAGAACATGTTCTCAGGCAGGTGATGGGCTGATACTGACCTTGGAATGAACAGAGTACTCTTGAATTCAAATTCACTGGGGGAAATGCTGGAGAAATAGCAGCAGGTCCCAGGGAAGTAGAAGCCTTGAGAACTTTTGTCCCATGATAGCACTCTTGCTGTTAACTAATATTTTGCTAGCCTCATGCAGGAGGAACTAAGCCAGAGCTGTAGTAACCACCATAACAATCTCTAGGTCTTCAGAAATGACAAGCACTGAGGTTCCTGAACTAGAAATAGGAGGGTGGCTCCCTCCAGGATCGATGGAATAACATGAAGCAGCGATACGTGATGCCCTATGGGGAAGGAGGTGCTTTAAGGGCAAGCTGTTTCAGCAAGCCCTTGAACATTGAGCTAGGAGGCTGGGCTATTAGCAGTGGTTTTCTGCATGAAACACCCCTGCAACAACAGCAACAACTGCTGTGCTTTTCCCTTCTCTCAGTTAACACTCGGCTACAGAGGAGCAATGCACCAGATCGAATTTCTGAAAGGACCCGTGACACAGATGTGTACGAGTCTGGATAAGTTTTGTGGCCACGTCCTCTGCTACATAGCTGGAGGCAGCATGAAGAACCTGAACACGGTACGTACATGCACAGTACACGCATGCACTTCACTCAAAGTGCAACTGAAGTGTTCAGCTCTGGGCCCCTCAGTTCAGGAAGGATGGCGAGGGGCTGGAACGAGGCCAGAGAAGGGCAACTGGAATGGGCAAGGGGCTGGAAGGTCAGCCCTACGAGGAGAGGCTGATGGAGCTGGGGCTGTTCAGCCTGGAGAAGAGGAGGCTCAGGGGGGACCTTATCGCTGTCTCTAACTCCCTAAAAGGGGGTTGGAGTGAGGCGGGGGTCAGTCTGTTCTCCCTGGACACTGCAGACAGGACAAGGGGTCACAGTCTTCAGCTCCATCCATTGGGGGAGGTTTAGACTTGACCTTAGGAGAAGGTTTTTCACTGAGAGAGTAATCCGGGTTTGGAACGGGCTGCCCATGGAGGGGGTCGAGTCGCCGTCCCTGGAGGTGTTCAAGGTCAGGCTGGATGCAGTGCTGAGTGGCATGAGCTGGATGGCAGATGTTAGGGTGACTGGGTTGGTTTTAGGTTGGACTGGATGATCCTTAAGGTCTTTTCCAGCCTCAGCATCACTGTGATAAAGTGATTTTAGAAGTTCTCCTCTGGCCAAGAGACTACCAGCACACTGTGTGGTACTAACAGTGCCGAACAGGACTAGACCCAGTGACAGATTGGACCAACAAGTAGGCACGCTCCAGTTCCAAAAGGAAAGGACTAAATTCAGCATGGACTTATACTCCATGTGCCCTCTTTTGGGGCTGGGCTGTCTGGAACTTAGTCATAAACTTATTCTTTTATAAAAGAGCTAATGGGCATTGGAGTCAGACTCCTTGGCACTACAGTTCAACTTCCTTTACTCAGCTTGAGGGTCCTTTGAACACTGGAATAATGAAAACACAGGACTAAAGCCTCCTTTCCTCAGTCTGATTTCCAGACTACTTGCACCAGAACTTGACCCCAAACCACTCCTGTAAGGCTCTTTATCCCGTATTAGTTATCCTGTCAAGGGTTAGAATTGGGACCGACAGCTTGAACCATAACACGTGGGGTTTCAGGACGTCACCGTGCCTAAGAAGCACAAGTAACTGCAGTGGGATTCAGAAGGACCAGTGCATCAGGCAGAGGAGACAGGAGAGATGGGCGAGTTCTCCCTGTGCTTGCCAATGCTCTGGAGTCTGAAATCTCCTTCACAGCAGTCAAACCATTCAGAAGCTGGTCTGTGTGATGTGTATTACTACAACATCTGTAAAGACTGGAGCCCATTTCCCGCCCCCCCCATCTACAAGCACTTATAAAAGCACCTATGGGAAGCAGTCAGCATCAAAGGTTCGATGCAAAAGCAATTAAAGGCATTGCAGAGACCTCTCCTGGCACAGGTTCAGTCACTAACACAGTTCCCAGGGAAAGGTAAGAAGTCTGAGAAGGAATCCATCTGCTTTATGGGACTAGAAAAATACAAAGGGGCACAAAAATTCTTCTGTTGGGTAAGCTGGTTGCTCTAGCTCTAGGAGCACAGCGAAGAGATAAATGTTCTCAAGGCTTACACATGCATGAAAGAATCTCCTTTGAAAGGGCTGGAAAATTCTTCTTTACTGGTTCAGAGCCACAGAACCCTACAGCAGTACTACCTGCATTGAACTCCTGTGCCACTTGGTCTGGGTGACCCTGCTGTGGCAGGGGGACTGGACTGGCTGACCTTTCGAGGTCCCTTCCAATCCCTTGTGACTCTATGCATATACTCGTTCTCATGGAGAAAGCAAGTGGCTGTAGACAGCCAGCTGAGTTAAGACTGGTAACTGAGGAATAGCCAATTCAAATGGGGCTCTAGCACAACAGCAGCATGCTGCTCAGGGTCTTCACAGCTTTATTCTGCCACGGCACTGCTCTCTGCCCTTACAACACTTCTGCTTTCTCTGCAGAGTCGAACAGATGTATACGTAGGACACTCGCCGGCTGGAACATCAGTAAAGAACATTATTCACTGGCATCAGGTATAACTGTGGACTGGTGTGTGAACAGACACTTAATACGACTTTTGATGCAACTGGCAGCCCACAGGGAAGTCCAGCAGTAGTGAATCTGGATGTCTGCCCATCACATCTTCTCGTGTGCTGCTATGAGCACCTGCCACAGGGAGCCCTGGTTCCTATGGCTCACCAGATAGCCCTCTGTCACAGAGGGAGCTCTGGCTCCTGTGGCTCACCAGATAGCCCTCTGTCACACAGGGAGCCCTGGTTCCTGTGGCTCACCAGATAGCCCTCTGTCACAGAGGGAGCCCTGGCTCCTATGGCTCACCAGATAGCCCTCTGTCACAGAGGGAGCCCTGGTTCCTATGGCTCACCAGATAGCCCTCTGTCACAGAGGGAGCCCTGGCTCCTATGGCTCACCAGATAGCCCTCTGGTACCCAGCACAGAGATTTCCCCAAGGCATACCAGGCTTCTCTGCCTCCTGGGCTCTAACAGCTTCCAGCCTTCATCTTTATTAATGAAGACATTTGCCTTGAAGGCTGCAGAAGGGCAGTCGAGCAGGTCTGGGCACTTGGCAAGCAGTGGAAGGATTGTGGTGAGTTCAGCTGCCAGAGAAAGAGGTGAAGAAGTCTAAAGCTTTTCTCTGCAGCCCCATCACCTCCCAGGGACAGTTAACCGCACGAAGACGCAAAGGTGAAGTGCGGAACTGCCTTACACTATTACAGCAGGACAGGGAGAGCTGTTGCTTCTACCCAAAGGCTGTTTTCTTCCAAAGCCCTTTTTGTCACCCTTGCCACTGCCCAGACTCTGGATTTCAGTTCTCCAAGGTGGGTTTCTACTGACACGCTGCCAAACCTGAGCTTGCTCCGTCACGATGCGAACCAGAGCAGGGCAAGCCAGCTCAAAGCAAGAAAGACATCACTGCATTGTCCGAGTACAGCTATACATCTGCACACACCCTACAGGCAAGGGTTCCATTCCTGAAAGGAATGAGCTTAAGATAGAGGCGTGCTCCCGAGGATGCCCCTCAGTCCAGTCGGAGGCACCTGCTCAGAGCCAGCAGATGGGAACAGCCCATTGACAGACTCTGGCTTCACAGCTCTTGCAGCCTCTGACAAAATCCAGTGGCTACAAAATCAATACAGATTCTCAGGGTAGAAGGAAATAGCCAAGGCTACTTGAAGCCCTGAAGTCAAGGTTTTCTGACAGCCACCGCTTCTCTCTCACCCTGCCTAACACACAATCACTCACAAATGGAATTGCTCACCCAGTTTGTGTAAGAATAAAAATACATTAACCAGAAAACCCTTCAAGTGACCAAAACCCAACCCAGATTCCAAGGGGCTAATGTCTTGTATCCAGTGCTTTACCTCAAAACAGCTGTCGGAGCACAGGGAGTAGGTAGCCAAACACTCGTGAAGTCCAAAACTTCTGGAAGCGTTGCTGCTGCTGGGAGCAGAGCAGACAAAACAGGGCATGGAAGGACAGATCTTGTATCACACTAGAGCAGCAATAGCCTTGTCAAGGTCTAGAGAGCCAGGTCCTCTTTCCATGTGACAGTTGCCCCAAACTCCAATTCATAAGCCCGGACCATGGTATGAGCTAAGTACAGTAGAGAAGAAAGATTTCAATGCCAGAGCCCACCAAGGAGTGTGGCTGAGGCTCACGAGAGAAGGCTAGCAGGGGGGCAGGTGATTAAATCATCCACCCTACATTCCACCCTAGTGTCCCAAGAAGCCTGAAGCCAGAGGAAGGGGCAGGAGAAACCCACAGTCGTTAATTCATAGAAGCCTGAGTGCTGACTTCAGTCACAGGCAGGAAGAGTCCAGTACCCCCTGTACTCTGCTCCGTAATCCCTCACTCTTAGATTTTACCTGTCCTTTTTAACAGCTGATCTATACAGACCGATTTCAAGCTTACGACTACGGCCCCAAGGAAAACATGAAGAAATACAACCAGGTAAGGCCACGAGGACTCAGCCTTGCAGCCTGGTGAATCTGAGAAGAGAAATTCACACCTTGGCACTTGAGAGTGCTAAAGAAAGAGGGAGAGGATTATCTCACCTAGCTATCTCACCTGGGTCTAATAGTCCCCAGTGTAAATACTATTCCCAGACAAGGCATAGACTTTTCCTTGCAGCCAGTTAACAGTAGTTTGTTGTCCTCCCCTATTGGTGCCTCAAGAAAATGAAGGTATCTTCCTGCCCTAAATACACACACGAATAAAGTCTACAGTCCTTGGGTGACCAACACACACATCGCCCTTTCCATACCCCCTCCTCTGAAGGGCAGCAGGAGGTGTCAAACAGCAGGACAGCTTGCAGACAGGCAGTAAGGGAACACACAGCAACGGGGCAAACCCTTCCTTCTCACGGTCACCAGGCAGAGGGGTAGGGCAATGGATCGGAGAGGGTGGCTTTCATCCTTACTGGGCTTTACTGCAGTAAGGGCAGAGGGAAGAGAGCAGCTCTCACAGAATCCTTGCCCTGAGCACAGCCTCTGCTGCAATGCCAAGTGCTCAGGTCTCCTCCTTGTCTTACAGTCTGCTCCTCCCGAGTACCAGATAGAGAAGATAAGCACACCGATCGCCGTCTGGAGCGGCGGACGCGACAAATTCGCAGACCCGAAAGACACGGCAAAGCTGCTTCCTCGGATTGCCAACCTCATCTACCACGAGCACTTTCCTTCCTGGGGACACCTTGATTTCATCTGGGGCCTTGATGCCGCTGAGAAACTGTACCAGAAAATCCTTGAGCTGATACCAAAGTCCTTCTGACACCACAGCGGTGCTGATGCGTTCAGCGCAGTCCTCCCAGCCGGGTAAGGGGGGAGAGGCAAACACACAGACACACCTAACGGATAGCAGTGTGCACATTTACCTACTCGTCTGTGCTTTGGCTTCCTTATAGTTTTAGGTGTTACTGTGGCTGCTGCCTTCCTGAGAGTTGTTAGGTGTACAGCAACGAAAGCTGAAAACACGTAGACATCTGTGTAAGCCCCACAGATCACCTTTATCCCGACAGCACTCATTTCTGGATCTTAATTTCCGACGTCTGTGTATGTTTTACACACTCCGTAGAGGCATCGCAGAGCCCGTGCTCTTATTTCCCTTGAAGACCCAAAATCAAGGCTTTCTCGTGTCTCTTGAAGCACGAGTGATGTTTCCCTAAACAGTTTATTCACTTCACAGACAACTTGGGGGTTTTCATTTCTTTCCTCCTCACCTTTACCTGCGGTGTTAAGAGACCTTCAAACACAATAAACTAAGCAGGTTTACTTCTAACATCAAGGAATCCAAACTCAAAAAGCTCATCTAAGTATCCTCCTTCTTTCTATAAGTTAGAAAGGTTTCTTCACACACCTGTAAGACCCGACACTTACCATAGAATCAATCCTTCAGGTCGGGAAGGGCGTTGTTAGGGGTTGCAGGGCTGAAGCTGGGCCACCCAGGAATTCAGTGATAAATGATTTCTATCAGCCCCCCTCCCATTCCACAACAGGAAGACAAAAGGGAGAGACATTTAGCTATTGAACATGAAAATGAAGGGTTGTGATGAAAATAACGATGACATGAACTCTGTACACCAAACCCAACCCCACTGTTGGCAGTCACATCACGGTCACGACGGATGCAGATGCTGGGAAAGCCCCACGAGTGACTCAGCAGCCAGCAGGAACTCAGTGCAGGAGCTGGATCCAGATGTGGCATCAAAGGATGAATGAACAGAGTCTTACTTGGATGGTGCCTTTGAAGGAGAGAGCCAAATAGAGACCCTTATGCCCCCTCAGCTTTGTACTTAATATGACATATATGGAATGGAATGTCTTGTTGGCCAGTGTAGGAGCACCTGTCCTGCCCTCTCCTGCATGCACCGCTCTGAAATCATGCCATCCTGTCCAGTCCCCCAGGAAGGGTACAACTGGTTCCCATTAACAGCACCTCACTTACCGATTCCTCTTGCAGCTGTAGCACTGTTCATACTGGAAAGGTGCATCAGGAATGGTGTGGCCAGCAGGGAGAGGGAGGTCATCCTCCTCCCCCTTATTCAGCACTGGTCAGATCTGTTTCCCCAGTCAGTCCCCTTGTGGGAAGAGAAGCCTTAAGACAAAGGGCACCAGATGTTGGATGAACTACTGTGGCATCATCGTCCAGTTATCAAGGGCCTCCCCTATGGAGCAAGCAATACACACTCTAAATAGTTCGGATTGGTTATTTATTGGCTGCCAATCACCATGTGCAGTGTTTAGGCTTCCAGAAATAGCAGAGCTAGCTTTCCAAAGGCACAGTCTTTGTGAGTCAAATAAGACTGGGGAGGCAGATGCAGAGGGCTGTATCCCGAACGCTGCCATCATCAGTCATGCCTTAGTAAAGTCAAATGAATTCCTTTCAGGTCGTGTTCTCCCAGGGCACCATCACATTAAACAGTCTAAGTTCACAGTAAGAAAGGGGTGGATTTGGACCAAGTCTTTATCAAGTCAGCTCTCAGCCCGTTGCTGGACTCCTGCAGCCCTGCAATAGTGATTGCAAGATGAGGAAATTGCTGCCTCTTCAAGAGTCCTTGGTGACTAGGATGCTTTCCTTAGCATGCTTTCAATGGCACGGAACTGTAATCTTCTTGCTATGTCTAAGGGAGTCTCCCCATCCTGGAAGAAGAAGATGACATGCATTGCAATATGCTAGACATGCCCTGGTCCCCACAATGAACACCAGACACAGCGCTCTCCTGCCTAAGTTTCACCAAATCTGGTGGGTCTTACTCTACTCTCACTGAAGCCAGGAGCACAGCCAGGTCCTCCCCTTCAGGAGAGACAGCTATTCCACAGTTTCCTGGAGCTAACGGCAAAAGCCAGTGCAGAGCTAAGCTCAGACCACGTTTCTAGAGCAGCATGGGCAGCACAGGGCTCACCTCAATACGCAGATAGTCCCAGCACAGGAATGTGGATAACATGGGAGCTTCCCTGATGACAGGAGCAGCCAGACTTTTCCCTTCAGAAAAAGTCTCCAGAGACACAAAAAAGCACCTTGGCAGGCTCTTCCCTCTGCCCTGAAGCTGATCTTAGGAGCAGCAGGAGAGCAGTTCCTCTTCCCTGCGAAGGCAGAGGGGCCTTTGTACCCCAGAGCAAACGAGTCTGCTGGCAGGGAGCTCTGCTCCCTTTCCTGAAGCCACCACACAGGCAGCACTCTGCTTCACCACCACGATAAGGAAATGCAGGCATCAATTCACCTTCTTACCTGATTCTTTAGGGAGGTGTTGGCATGAGCTTCAAGCAGCAGGGGGATGACTGCCTGGTTCTTCGTTTCACAGGCGTAGTGAAGGGCTGTGCTGCCAGACTGAAGGAGGAGAGCAGCAGATGAGGTTGACTTCTATCCCTTCTCTAGGACACCTTAGCCAAGCACGACTACTGATCCACCACCGCACAGGAGAGCACACACACTGCCACGGGCACAGCGGGACATGGAATCACTCCCTCCCAGCACTCAGCTGCTAAACGGATCCATTGCCTTCAGCAGGAGACAATTAGATAGCAGCCAGGTGTTTAATACGAAACTACCTCAGCCCAGCTCGGCTGAGTGTACTGGTCAGACTGGAGAGATGGGCAGACTCCACCAGGATGAGTTTGAACAGGGCTGAGTGTTGGGTTATAACAACCCCAGGCAGAGCTCAAGGTTGGGAATGGAGGTCTTGGAGAGTACTCAGGTGGAGAGAGACTTGGGGGGACTGGTGGACAGCAAACTGAGCATGAGTCAGCAATGTGCCCAGGGGGCCAAGAGGGCTAATGGCATCCTGGCCTGTGTCAGAAATGGTGTGGCCAGCAGGGTGAGGGAGGTTCTCCTCCCCCTGTATTCAGCTCTGGTCAGACCGCCCCTGGAGCGTTGTGTTCAGTGCTGGGCNGAACGGGCTGCCCACAGAGGGGGTCGAGTCGCCGTCCCTGGAGGTGTTCAAGGTCAGGCTGGATGCAGTGCTGAGTGGCATGAGCTAGATGGCAGATGTTAGGGTGACTGGGTTGGTTTGGGGTTGGACTGGATGATCTTTAAGGTCTTTTCCAGCCTCATCATCACTGTGACACTGGTCAGAAAGGGATAATTAACAGAAAACTAATTCTGTGTACATGACAAAATTGTTGCCTGAGTGAACAGGGAAAGCAGGGAATCCTGCAGGTGGGCCATCACAGGCAGTTCAGCCCCCACCCTACTCTGAAAGCAGGACTACATTGCTGGAAGATTTGAAAGGCTGCTGTTAGTGCCATTGCCTGCACACAAGCCACGGTCGCCTTCCCTATAACCCCACTTACACTGTCTGTAGCATTCACGTTGGTGCCAGCTCGAAGCAACATCTTGACCAAGTTCTCATTCTGTTTCGTCTTTGAGACCTGGTTGGCACAAGGGAAAGAGTACGACAGTAAGACAGTTCCTCTGCAGGGAGTGCTGAGTGGATTTTGGCCAAGCACTGCATCTCTTCCAAAAAGAACTCTATCTGGCTGCTGCAAATGCCCGACGGATGCTGCAATGAGATCCTGTTCCTTCACCAGTTACCACCACAGCAAAATGCTTCTTCTTTGATCTCCATCAGCCCTTGTTTTCCATGGCAGTCCATGTCCCCGTCAGGATCCAGTCCCAGAACACTGGGAACCCAAAACACCGTTGGAATGGTGACACGGGGCAAAGGGAAAGGTGCTACCTCCCCCCTGCTCTCACCCAGACTCACCATGAGGAGGTACCCAATAAGCATGACTGGCATGAGGATTATGATGAGCACGTAGTCGAGGAAGGAAAAGCGTTTTCTCACAGCATAATGCAGGCAGCTGCAACCCTTCTAAACACAGAATAACCCCCGTTAGTACCAGGTTACATTACTTTAGCTATAGCATCTCCCTCTCTTTAGGCTGTCTACCAGAAGAGCTCCTCTGACTGTCAGGCAGAAGCAGGCACGTGTATTTTGCTTCCTTCAAGAAGCAGCACGGTTCACGCGTCGAGGCTCACGGAAGCTGGGCTACGTGTGCAAGCAACGTGGGATGCACGTGTGTGCCTGCACGCTTGGACATGGCTGCAGAGAGACAAAGGGCAAAGAGAACACCTCACGTGGCTGCTGCTGCTACTGCTCAGCAAGATCAAGCAGCAGGAAGGTGCTGAAAGCCTGATTTTCAGTTCAAACTGCTTCAGCTTTTTTCTGGATCAGAGGAAGGAGGATATGAACATCAGAAATAGCTCATCTGTCCACCAAAGTGCTCTTCTGTGGTGACTTTAATGAGGCAAATTATTGCACAGCAGGCACACCATCCAAACTGAGGACCTTTTTCTTATTCACCTAGATGACTTCGGGTTAGTCCTTTCTGGCCTCCCTCCTTTCAAAGGGGCTATGCAAGACACCCTCCATGTAAGGATGTTGAAGCCTTTTAAGCTAACAACCAAACCACCCTTTAAATCCCAATCTGAGCAGAGAGATGCCAGGATTTTTGGAGGTTCTTTCACTTTGGCTACTGTTTGCAGTAATTTCTTCTTAGCTTAGCTGAGTATTTCCCACTGCAAAGGACCACCTCTCCTCTTACAGCAGCAATGAGTACCGATAGGATAGCTTATGGCACCTCAGACCCTTGCTGCCCACCACCATGAGCTGACCCCTCACCCCTTTCTCTCATCCCTTATTCAGTCAGTACCATTCTATCCCCATACCCATTGTCTCTCTCTTCTTTCTTGCCTTTCCCCTATCTGTCAGAACTCCTGCCCTTCCTCTTTCACTCTTTAATTTTCCGTTTTCTTCCCTAAGTTCCCGTGAAACTGATGGTTTTTACTATTTCAGAGGAGTGGGTGAGGAAAAGGCTTTTATCTGGGTTTTTTTCCTCTCCTGCAGGCAATCTGAGGCACCCACCAAAGGGAGGAGGCTGGGGTTTGCACGGTTAGACACTGCCACATCGCAGCTATGCTGCAGGTGGACTGGATGAGGTGGTTTACTCTTGTTTTTCCATCCCTAGGTTTCTAACTCTTCTGGTTGGTTGTTGTTACTCAAACTTGTGACCATCTTCCACAGGTTTGTGCTGTGTTTGTCACTCTTTTAGTGACCCCGGGGAATCCAGTCTAGGACACCCTCCTAGGAAATAGAACTGCAATAGAAAGCTGACAGAAGGTAGCCCATGGACACATAGGAACTTGCCAACCCTTGCTTTGGCATATGAGAGAATACAATAGCTCTGGCACCCTTGATGGCTCTGTTATTACCCCTGGCTATTTACCACCCCTGACAACAGGAGAAGAAATCGTTTATGAAGCCAGAACACCTGGCTTTTGGTGACTGCAGAACATGCTGAGGGCTGGGGCTGGCACGGAGTGTGGCCTAAGGGGGTGCCATGACCACAGAGAGACATTGGGGCTGGCGCTTCTTTATGACCTTGTGTGCATGGGCACCTTAGGAAAACTTCATCAGGAGGCAAACAGACACATCCTGGTCCTCTGGAGTAGAACTTGGGGGTACCCTTATGCCTCAGCTAGAGGCAAACCTCACGCTTCCCTGCGCTTGCCCGTGTCCCCACACACACACTGCAAGAACCACGGGCATAACATTGGCAGCAAAGGAGAGCTCGGTGGCCACCTACCTTGTTTCTGAGGTTGACATCAGCGTTTCTCTCGAGCAGGTAGCTCACTATCCGGTTGTTTCCCTGTCTGCATGCACAAATCAAGGGGGTGTCCCCACTGAAGCTGTCCTGGATGTTCAGACAGTGGCTGTTGCTCTCCAGAAGAAGCTTCACTTGGTGGAAATCGTTTTTATAAGCTGCTTGGCAAATGGGCTGAAGAAAGAAGGTAGAATTCATCAGCACCCTCTTCCCTGAGGCAGCCACACGTCCCTCTCTCAGTTGCTGCTTGCGCATCCTAGCGCATCTCGCCGAGCGCATCTCGCCGGGGTTGTAGTTAGAGGTGACTTCCAGGAGATGGTGGTAAGAGACAGCCATCTGTCAGCCCTCACCCCGAGAAGAAGTCACAGCCCTAACCCAGGGAAACCGACTTTCTGCTCGGTCTGGGTGATGAAGAACTGGCTTCGCACCTTCCAGGAGCCGGTCCCTGCACTAAGCAGCCAGGGCTGCCAAGGCAGTGCCTCTCCAAGGATGTCCAGGCTTTCCAAGGATGTCTGCATGGCCTCTGCTGAACAAGAGGTACCGCTTGTGCCTCGTCTGTCCCCAGAGAGAAACCACCCTGCAGGTCACAGTGGACAAGGAAACCTCCACACCGGTTCTCTTCTAGAGCTTGCAGCTCAGCTTCGCTCTGGGGAAGCATCACAGTCTCACAGTGATGATGAGGCTGGAAAAGACCTCAAAGATCACCCAGTCCAACCTGAAACCAACCCAGTCACCCTAACATCTGCCATCTAGCTCAGCCACTCAGCACTGCATCCAGCCTGACCTTGAACACCTCCAGGGACAGCGACTCGACCCCCTCCGTGGGCAGCCCGTTCCAAACCCGGATCACTCTGTCAGTGCTCTTTCAGTACTCACGTGTATGCCTGCAGCTCAGACACCACTTGGCTCTTGGGAACTGCTTGCCACTCAAAGCCTTGGCTCAGCATTTCCACACAGCCTTGAGCTAACCTGCTATTCCTTCCCAACCCATCAGACAGCCCTCTGACTGAGTGAGGCTGACTATGACGGGCGTGCTGTGAGATCCTAGTGGCCTGGACAGGCAGAAAACACGACAGTNCAGGCAGAAAACGACAGTGGGAAGTGTGGCAGATGGGTGGCATTCAAAGTCCTGCGGTTGAAAAGAGAATCAGCTCCTTGCTTTCCTTCTTTATGACTGAGGATTGTATCCAACATTTTCCAAGATAGGTGTTTTCTGTCAATAGTGTCTGCAGAGTCTCCTTTCTGACCCTTTCATGTCATGATTAGTGCTCCACTGCAGCGGGTGTTCTCTGCAAAATTGATGCTATTTTGGTACCAATCTATTCCAGAGCCATTTCTTTTAAAATAACAACAACCAGAAAATCCAGAGGAAAAACCTGTTACCCGTTACCTTGCTCACGAATTAGCTCCTCTTTGCTTTGTTTGAGCCATCTCACTTGCTGTTAAGTGCTGAGTGCCATGATCTCGATGTTAGGGTGACTGGGTTGGTTTTAGGTTGGACTGGATGATCTCTGAGGTCTTTTCCAGCCTCATCAGTACTGTGAGACTGTGAATTTCTTTGTTCAATATCTGACCGAGGACTGGGGAGGAAAGGAAGTAGCCATAGGCCACGCAGGGCACTCCATGGGTGAGATCTGTCAGTACCAGTTCACCAGATAAGGAGGAAAAGAAAAGGGAAAGGAAATTCTCACTGTCAGGAAGGACACCACTGATTTTTTAATTCATTTTGGGGGGCTCTATGATTGAGATCAGGACCTGGCAGTGTTCTCAGAAGAACTGGCACAATGAATTTGCATCCCTGTCTTCAGAGCTTCTTGCATAGGCCTCTGCTTAGCTTTGCTGAGCTAGTCACAAACCACAAGCTATTCAGCCAGCTCTAGCAAGCATGAAACAGAGTTTACAGGCACGGCACTAAGGACAAAGCACTGAGCCAACAGAGAGGAGCCTCAAGGAAAAGCCAGTTCTGCAAGTGGGAGAGCAATTTGAGATTACAATTAAGGAGTCACTTCACAATTCCCAATTATTCTGAAGGAAGCAACAGCCTCTTCCGGTGCTAAGATTCATCCCAAGGCATGCTACCAACTGAACAGGAGAGTCTCATCATGGTTTGGATGCTGAGGATTGCAGATTCCAAACCATGCTCCTCGGAAAAGGCGACGCACGCTTTGTTAGATGCCCTCCTCTGGATTTCTCAGCTGTAGCAATGAACCCCCCAGTAATCCAAACCTCACTCCCAATCTTGGAAGAAAGAGAGCCAGTGCATGTGAACTGTAAACGTGGAAGAGAGGGACTACATCTCAACATTCTCTAAACACCACTTGTGTTAAGCTGGATGTCTTTCCATACAGGACTCTCTCAAAGAAGCAGGTTTGGAGAGCAGCAGTCACCCTTTCAGAATAAGGAGCAGCCTTCCCAGATGTCTTTCTCCTACAAGACTCTCTCAGAGAAGCAGGTTTGGAGAGCAGCAGTCACCCTTTCAGAATAAGGAGCAGCCTTCCCAGATGTCTTTCCATACAGGACTCTCTCAGAGAAGCAGATTTGGAGAACAGCACTCATCCTTTCAGAATAAGGAGCAGCCTTCCCAGCCCATCCCCTTGTGAATGCACAGATTCAAGCTGCCCCTGACACTGAAAGAGGAGAAGAGTTCATTGAGCAGCCTTTTGAAAAGGAACCTCTGGCTTTCAGCGTGGAAACTGAACCTTTTAAAGGAACAGCCACCTAATGCTGTCTCAGCAGTGCAAGCTACTGAGAGCACCCAAGCCCTCACTCCTTCCCAGCTGTACTAGTGGAAGGTTTCTCACAGAAGGGATCTGTTTAGGTGGCATGTAGGTAGCTCTACTACTTACGCTCAGCATAAGCCAAGGAGTAGCTGGTGTTTTGTAAAGCTGTTGGCACCATGCTCAGAACCAGCTGGATGTCAACACAGAACAACAAAACAAAGGTAACCCATGCTGAACCATCACAATCAGAGCGCTGCTTGATGCATTTTTCAAGCAGCACTGCCGACAGCTTGCAAATAGCAGGGCATTTCCAAAGGAAAAGCACTTCCCGGTCTGCAAATCCATGGGAGCTTGTGAAGGGAATGAGCCAAACCCAGGGAGAATTAGTATGGCCACGAGCTTCAGCTACAGCACAGAAAAAGGTCACCTACCTCTGAATAGAGTATCCCCATGCCTACTCTTCACTGCTTGCCCTTGTTCTTCTTCACCAGCCCAACTACCTAACCTCTCTGGAGCTGCTCTTCAGCTTGTGTGGATGTGGTTAAGACTGAACCTGGAAGGACTGCCCTGTCCTCACTGCGTTCCTCCTGAGTGTTTTCTCCCTGGGAGCATGAAACTATTGTTTTCACAAGCCCAGCCCAGGGAGGTAAATGCGAGAACAGCAGCTTACTGAGACAGGCAGGACAAGTTACAACACAGAGGCACATCTTCCTTTGTCCTTTTTGCAATAAGAGCCTCCAGTTGCCTAAAAAGGAAAGCAGCAGAGCAGGCTGAGCTGGGGAGGAGTGAGAGGGAGTAGGAAAGTTTCACAATTGAAGAAAGGAGGGAGAAAAAGTGAAAGAGCTTTGGAACCTAAAAATTGAAAGGACTTCATGTTTAGTCTGTTACTCCAGCTACTTCTGACTAAAGCTCACTGCAGACCTTCTGCAAGAATAACTCGAGATACCTTGGGATACAGTCTTCCTATCATAGCACAATGAGTATCATTTGTCTAGTTGTATGTGTTTAGAGAGTCACAGAACAGTTTAGGATGTTCAGAGAGTCACAGAACAGTCTAAGATGTTCAGAGAGTCACAGAACAGTTTAAGATGTTCAGAGTCACAGAACAGTCTAAGATGTTCAGAGAGTCACAGAACAGTCTAAGATGTTCAGAGAGTCACAGAACAGTTTAAGATGTTCAGAGAGGCACAGAACAGTCTAAGATGTTCAGAGAGTCACAGAACACAGACCTTCAGGATCACAGAGTCCAACATTTTCATAGCCCTATCACCATTACACTCTGTCCTTCAACAGAGCATCTACCCTTCTCTTAAACACTTGCATGGATAGTGACTCAGCCACCTTCTTGAGAAGGCTGTTCCAACGCCTGACAACTGTCTCAGTACAGAAATTCCTCCTCATGTCCAACCTGAACCTCTCCTGGCACAGCTTGAGACCAGTTCCCCTCATCCTATTACCACCAGGGAGAACAGACCACCTCCTGCCTATCTACAACCTCCTTTCAAATAGCTGTAGAGAGCAAGTTCTCCCCTCAAGCTCCTCTTCTCCAGGCTAAACAGCCCCAGATCTTCCAGCTGTTCCTCAACCAACACAAGTTCCAAACCCTTCACTAGAGTGGCAGCCTCCTATGTAGCCTCTCCAGCACTTCCATTGCCCTCTGGTAACGAGGAGTCCAAAACTGGACACAGTACTCAAGGTGTGACCTCACCAAAGCTGAGTAGAGGGGAACAATCACCTCCTTTGCCCTGCTGGCCACACCGTTCTTGATGCAGGCCAGGATACCATTAGCCCTCTTGGCCAGCTGGGCACACTGCTGACTCATGCAGAAGCAGAGAATTGAGTAACAACTCCCAGGAGAAAAGGCATTCCTTCCCAGTATTTCCTCACATCCACATCCTAAGCAATGAACATCTTCTTCCATCAGGTGGCCAAGCTGTTGCAAGTTGTAAACTACAACCTGCTGAAATCACTCCGCTGTGATCTGTGATTCAGCTGCAGAAGAGAGCAGCAGCCCAACCCGCATGAATAACGACCTTCATAGCTATTTATGGATGAACAGGTTGCAGGTTCACTTCTGCTCCACATCCTGCTTTAGTCCTCTTCACTGTGCTTATAAATGAGCGTTTGAATCCTCCAAGTTCCTGGTTTTGTCTTATTTGATGATGTTTTTTCTCTGGAAGGTGCCAAGACTTAATAGATGGGCAACCTGTCACTTAGTGTCTGCAGGGACAGTGAGTCTTACATCCTGAAAGACTTTAACACTTGAGAAGTGTCTTGTGGGCCAGAAGCATTTGTCTGAAGTTACCCCAACAGGAAAGGATAAGGACAACTCATTTCTAGAAGTAATGATCCATTGAACTTCAGAAGAGCACATTCAAGAGAAGGCATCAAAGATAACTCCAGTTTCAAACCACTGCAGGAGATACTGCTCCAGATGGCATTAGCTGCACCACTCTAAGGTCTTCTGGAGTGAAGAGGGTCCTCGCTGGCATGTATTCACAAGAGGTGCAGCTCTGGAATGAGAGAAACACTCAGGGCTTACACTTCCCCTCACAAGACATTTAGCTACTTGCACAATAACCTCTCAGCATTGCAAGGGTCTCTTGCACAAATGCTTCAGGACAGGATTAACTCTACAACCCTCATGAGAACAAAGAAGCCCCTTCATCTCCCCGGCTCAGACGGAAGCCTCTACTTCAGGCTAAACTCAGCGAACGCCTGCTGTCACATGAACAACACAGAGCTTCCCAGCCCTCCCTTTGACTCCTGATGCTCACCACTGGGTTACTCCTCTTACAGCCTGTCCTGTGGCAAACATCCAGCATCTCCTCATTCATACAGGCTGATCCTAGCTTGGCCAAGTTTCTGTTCCACCTGATCAGTTCATGGGCAGCTCTGCACAACAGGGAGCACAGCAGACCTGTAGAAGTCAGTGCGTGTTCATGACCAGCAGCACCTACAATCAAAACTGGCCGGGCAGCACAGTGACTGGGCAATGCCTCAGCAAACAGAAGCATCTGATAGTCAAGCTGCTTCCTTCCCATGCCTGCCTGCTCAAACCACAGGCAATCACCTGGAAGGTCAGGGGGAAAGCTCTAAGAACCACAAAAGTGTCTGTGAAGGTGGGTGGATAGGGCTGTGCCACGGGAGGGAGTGCACATGCCAGCCATTCCCCTACATCAGTGCCCACCCTGTGTTTTGCAGGGTTTGCACACCTGTTCCCCTTTGCTCTGCCCTTCCGAGCCTGCAGATCAAGCAGGGATGTGTTTAGAGACACAGGCTGTACCAGGGGTACCTAACAGAGAACTGACAGACGCTGGCACTTGAGACATGCTTGGGCACCTCCTGCTATGCCCAGCCGTGGGCCAGATGACCCAGGCACACCAGTTCAGCTCCAGCACTTCCAAAACAGAGTACATCAGCTGGCACCGTGCTCCAAGCGAGGACAGCATGGTCTGGGAAGGTTCTGTGTACCTTCTAGGTTCTGTGTGTCCTGTGCTCGTTTCAGATGCAGCACTGTTCCCTATTTGGATGGGGTTCCCTGTGTTTCTCTCTTCATTCAGCCCTGATTCCAACACCACACACACATCCCGTAGGTCGTCGTGCGGAGGCACCAGGGGGAATGTTGTACAGCATTCTGAACTGACAATTCAATTAGACAAGCAAAAAACGCAGCATGGAGTTACCTGGGAAGATGGCAGAGAAAAGTCTGCTGCAGCTCTCACCACGCCAGGGTAGCAGACTCGCTGGGCTGGAAGTCCTGATGTTGAGAAATCCCACCTTGGGCTCTTCCAGACTGCCCTCTGCTTCGTAAACCCGAATCGGTTTTGAGGTGGCTCTCAGATTTTGTTTACTAATGAGCACCTACTTCACTCTGCTTCCCACACAAGAAGAGGATGATTAGCATCCCACATTCCAGAGAGTTTGCTGCAGAAGGGCACAGGCCAGCGCCGTGGGCACCGAGCCCCTTGGGTCGACTACAGTTAACTCACTTGTTGGACGGAGACCTCCAAGCACTCTGTTGCCACAGAGTTCACAGAAATGGCTAGAAGGAGCGAGAACTCTTGCTGGCATCCTTTCCTAGTCAGAGTACACACGATGCTTTCAGATCTAACTCAACCCCTCTGACACTCTATGGCAGCAGGCTAAGCCAGAGCAAACAGGTCTTCGCTCACCGTAGTACTCCCTGAACAACAGATTTAGGGCTGCTAAACACAAACTTTGCAGACAAACTGCATTTGTATTCAAAGATTGCTGAAGGAAGAGTTGTCCCTGAGCAACCTGCAGCCAGCCAGCCAGGAAACAAGGGGCATCTCCCAGCAGTGACCCTGTTAGCCCCTATCCAGACCACAACAGCAGAACCAACGCTCACAGGTGAAAAATACTGGGATGAGCAGGGCTCATCCTCTTCTTCATCTCCAACTAATGAGGTCACAGCACTCCCCATACAGTAGCAGTACTGTTCAAACTCTGTGCCAGCCTCAAGGGATAGGATTTAAGATAACCACAAGGTAGACACCTCTTCATTTCTCCCACTCCATGGTGCAATTGGGTCTTTCAGAATGTAATGGTGCTGCTTAGCATAAGATAACTAACTCTGCTCTTTAAATACTGGCACGTCGGCACCTGAACACTCTCTCCTATACGTGCAGGCAGCACACAGCACTCTACAGCTTCTCCTTCTGTTGGTAAATGTTTCTCCCGTGAATCAGTCTGCTAGCGGAGACTGACAAGAACGGCAGGAGAAGACACGAGCAGGGCACTCAAAGCACAGGTAAGTTGCTTCTGAACGTCTGCTCGTGGTCTCTCTCTCTCTGTTGCCTGTTTGCATACAGCTGTGCAGTCTTGCTGTTGCTCAGCAGAGTACCCAGCCTACAATCGTCCTGATTTGCAAGGATGATGGATCAAAGTTGGGTCTGTTCAGGCTGGATGCAGTGCTGAGTGGCATGAGCTAGATGGCAGATGTTAGGGTGACTGGGTTGGTTTTGGGTTGGACTGGATGATCTTTCAGGTCTTTTCCAGCCTCATCAGTACTGTGATCCTGTGTGATAGTGCATCTCTGCTAAAGCTGAGGAGAGCAAGAATCCCTTACAGGGTGCCAGTGGGAGAAGGCAGTTCCTGACCATTTCATTCTGATCCTGCTGTTAGGGTTCTTTTTCAGTAAGGAGGTCAGAATGCAGCTTCAGTCCAAGCAAAAGTTACCCAGCACTCTGGATGACCAAACTGAGTCACAGATTGGTATGTCAGGTGGGACTGTAATACTACACAACTAATTCCTAAGTTTCATGAGTATTCCTCTTCAGAGAGGTAACCCAAACTGGCCCCATGCTCACTCACAGAGAGAAACCCTCCCACACAAGGGTACCCAACTCAGGGATATATTCTGAAGCCTTCACTCATTAAAGCAGGGGTGAGGGCTCATTCAGCCCCACGAAGTTTCCTTGGGCAGCATCCCAGTCCAAGGGGAGAGTACCCATTCCTCTGAGGAGCACCAGCTCAAACTCACTCTCAGCTGGGATCCATCTCTGCTGGGTCTGAACTGTGTAAAGCAGCTGGAAGCGAGCAGGAAACATCCCTGAGGCTGGGAGCTGGAGCCAAGGTTTAATCCCAATGTTCTGGTGGATCAAAGGATATGATAGTTTTAATAAAGAACAAAGCTAATTACAAACCCCCTCCCTTATGGAGAAGTTCAGAGAAAACAAGTCTTTTGCAAGGCTTTCCAAGAGATGTGGAGGTGCTGGAGAGGATGAAGAGAAGGGCAACTAAGCCCTCCTGGTGGAGGGTATAGAGATCAAATCTTAGGAGGAAAGACTGAGAGAGCTGGGGCTCTTTAGTCTGAAGAAAAGGAGGCTGAGAGGAGATCTCATCACTCTCTACAACTACCTGAAAGGGTGTTGTGGAGAGGATGGTGCTGCTCTCTCCTCACAAGTGATAGAACAAGAAGGAATGGGTTCAAGTTACCACAGGGGAGGTTTAGACTGATAATAGAGAGAGGTTTTTCACTGAAAGGGTGGTCAAGCACTGGAATAGGCTGCCCAGGGGAGTGGTTGAACAGCCATCCCTGGTCAAGCACTGGAATAGGCTGCCCAGGGAGGTGGTTGAGCAGCCATCCCTGGATGTGTTTGGATGAGGAGTTCAGTGATACAGTTTAGGGATGAACTTGTAGGGTAGATGGTTGGACTTGATGATGCCAGGGGTCATTTCCTACCGGAGTGATTCTCTGCCCTCTTACATGTCTGATAATACACTCTGGTTTCATGACCTGGCTGTCTATGCTGATAGGAAGGGTCGTTAAATCCAAAAAGCAGAGCTTGCAGACTGCACTCCACAATTTCCATTCAGAGAGTCTCCTCGTGATCATCCATCACAACCTAAACCCCAAGAAAATGCAGTCTCCCTCAGGTCACCACGGCAAAGATTTATAACAGCCAGGACCATGTAGGAGAGGGAGAGGGAGAGGAGAGAACCTGTGGCACACAAAAGCACTGATACTATCCAAGCCCTTTCCAACAGGTTGACTCACTCCTGGCTTCGGTAACCCAGGGTGAGCTGTACACAAACCCTTCTCACACAGCTGCTTATTGTGACAGCTTCTTGGGGCACAGACCTTGGGCAAGACCTTCCAGAGCCTCTGTTGCAGAGGCAACACAAAACCAGAGAGCAGTAGCTGTTACCAAGGTGTGAATGCACTGCAACCTGATCTGCCTGGCACCCCAGCAGAACAGGCTTGGCTGTTGGGTGGGAGTGCATTATTACACAGCAGAATCCTAAACGTTAAGGAATACTCTAAGAAAAGATGATCCAAAATGTGTGCATGCTCACACACACGAGGGAGACACCTCCCACCCGAGGGTACCCAAGTGAAAGGACACCCACCAAAAGGGAGGCCAGGGCTCATTCAAGCTCAGGGAAGTAAGCTTGGATGGAGTCCTGACCCAAGGGGAGTCACTCCAACCCAAGTACCTGCTGCCCTGAGGAAGACTGGCTCACATTCAGTTCCAGCAGGACCCCGTTTATACCCTGTGTCAAGCGTGGACCCTGGTCACCCTCATTACTGACCAGAAAATGCTGAGAAAGGTGGGGGTTGATGCTCAGAGCATAGGAAGCCTGGAAGACAAAACAGAAACTACCCATCCAAGCTTGGGTGTCTCTGTCAGCTCCTTGTCAAGGAGACAGGGAGACTACACCTGCCACAGGCTCCCCACTCGGGTCCTTCATGTGGAGTTCACAGAATTGCAGTCTTTATTTGAAAGAAACCTCTAATATTATCAGTGAAACCTCTAATATCATCAGTATATCCTCTATTATCAGTATATCCTCTAATATCATCAGTATATCCTCTATCATCAGTGAAACCTCTAATATCATCAGTATATCCTCTAATATCATCAGTATATCCTCTAATATCAGTGAAACCTCTAATACCATCAGTATATCCTCTGATATTATCAATAGATCCTTAACCAAGCAATGCCAAGTCACTACTAAATCGTGTTGCTAAGCACCACATCTGAATGTCCTTTCACTACCTCCAGGATGGTGACTGCATCCCTGTGCTGGGCAGCCTGTTCCAGCTCCTAATGACCCTTCCAGTGAAGAGATTCCTAATAATTCAGTGAAGAAATTCTTCTCAGTACCCAATATAACCCTACTTTTGCACAACTTGCAGCCATTTACTCCAGTTGTGTAGCTCAGTACTACGTTCAGGTAGACGTAGAGAAGGAGTAAGTCACACCTAAGTCTCCTTTTCTCAGTCCCCTCAGCCGATCCCCACAGGGCTTGTGCTTTAGACCCTTCCCCAGCTTCACTGACCGTCTCTGGCCGTATTTCAGAGTGCAAAGTTCTCGTAGTGAGGCATCTGGAGTGACCATAAGAGTCAACATGCGGACACCACGGTGTTGAGCACAGGGTGACAACTGCCAGACTCCGGGAAGCGACAGCAATCCCTTTCTTACTCTCGCTGGCCACGCTACTTGTAATACAAGCCAGGATGCTGTTGGCCTGCTTGGCCACCTGGGCACATTGGTGGCTTATATTCTGCTGGCCACCAACCAATCCCCCCAAGTCCTTTTTCAAACAGCATTTCCCAAGGTCTAGTTCTTCTCAGGATGTTACGACCCAAGTGCAGGAGGTGGCACTTGGCCCCCTTGAGCCTCATGCAGTTACCTAATGCCCATCCATCTAGCCTGTCTAGATCCCTCTCTAGAGACTCCCTCCCCTCCAGCAGAACGACACACCTGCCTAACTTGGTGTCATCTGTGAACTAAACTGAGGGAGGGCTCAGCAGTCCAATCCAGGCTGCTAATGAAGACATTAAAGAGCACCGCTCACAACAGCGAGCATCGTGTGTGACTGGGCAGCCTCCAACTGTGTTTCGTAACCAAGCACAGCGGGTGCAGCCAGTAGGTCCGTTTGTCACTGAGTACTTCCTAACAGGAGCACGCCTTCATCTGCTCTTTCACACAGCCCCACGATGTGGTGCCTCCTCGCGCTGCTCTGCTCCCAAGGAGCTGCCTTCGCAGCAGGATTCACAGCACCCTCGGCTCTGAATTCAGACACAAGCCAGCACAGGAGGAGTCGCAACCCCGAGTGCTTTATGAATGTTGTAAGTTGGGTCACTTCTCTCCCTCTCTTCCTAAATTCCCTCTCACAGTACCAAACCACAGGCTCATCACTAGCACTCTGTGTCAGGAGGCTAAAAGGAAGGACCCACTGCAGAGGGGTCCCTCCAGCACTGCGACAGGGAGCAGCCATCTAGAAGAAACCCTGATGCTCCTGCCCAAACTATCCGAGCTGAAAGAGAGAGGATTGTTTTGCAGGGGAGGCAAAGGCTGCTTTCTAGTCAAAAGGGAAGCAAAGTCCTCCCCTTCTGTAACAATCTCTCTGCTCTGAGCAACGGCAAGCGAGGACCATTCCCTTCCTCAACGCGCACCCTGTCACAACACAAAGCAATCTAAGACCTCCCCTGCTCTGAATCACCAACGATTTCTTCACACTCCTGCAGCAGATATTCTGTGAGTGAGTCTGCAGTAGGAGATCCACCCTACACGGCTTGGCTGATGATGTGCTGCAAGAAAGGGGTCATTAGGGACCACAGCTCACGGCAACCTCTTAGATTCCGTGGGGTGTTTGTTCTCTAGAAAGCTGTGTTCAGCAACAGCCTCACAAAGCACCACACGCTATCTCCCAGAAGGCTGATCACACAGTCCAGTCTGGCTTCATCCCGTAACACGGGGTCAGTCACCACACCTCTAGCACCCAAGCAGGTCTGAGGCAGACTTGGAAGCACCTTGTGACAAGACCCGGAATATTTGCCCTCAGCCATGGTCCCTGTGGCCAGAGACCTTGCTTGGCCCTCACACAGCCACCCACATCCACTCTGCACAGCTTGGTTACCCTCCAAAAAGGGACACCCTGCCTCCTAACAACCTCTCCTTTGGCTTCCCACAGAGCGAGATGATCAGCTACCATGGGTACCCCAGCGAGGAATACCAGGTTCCCACAGACGATGGCTACATTCTTGGTGTTTTCAGAATTCCTGCTGGAAGGAACAGCCGAAGTACAGGTGTGATGTGGTTGGAGGGCAGGAGCAAGGTCTGAGAGCCAACCCTTCCCCCTTTGAGCATGCAATGGCATGACCCCATCTCAGCAAGACCTTTACGTTACCAATGTGGCCAGAATTCTGCATAAGGTTAAAACACTGCAAAACCCAGCTTTGCACCCTAGTTTTAACTACACAGAACTTCCCACTCCTCTGGCATGAGGAAAACCTCTTCTTTTTCAGGGAAGAAGCCTGCAGTCTTGCTCCACCATGGTGCTCTAGGAGATTGCATTCAATGGATTTCTAACCTGCCCAACAACAGCCTGGGCTTCATCCTGGCAGATGCTGGCTACGACGTCTGGATGGGAAACAGCCGAGGCAACACCTGGTCTTTAAAACACAAGACCCTTAAGCCCAGCCAGAAGGAGTTCTGGCAGTTCAGGTACTCTGTGGGGAAAGCATTACTGAAGAAAGCAACTTGCTTGATTGGGCAGCTCATATTGGGATGCAGGACCTTCTTCCTTCTGGAATGCATGAAAGCACTACTGGTTTTCATGTAAGCCCACTTCAAGCAGGGCATGCAACAGCTGAGCAGACTGGACCTACTCTTTTCCTCAGCTGCAGCCACTTCTGGACATGCCAGGGAGGGCCATGAGAAGGGCTAGGCAGTGTGGTCTGCACCGGCCCTTGCAGAGCCAGCACATGCAGAAGCAAAGCTGGAAGTACCCGTGTCACCTCGGTCGGTACCTTGTGCCAGTGTCTTTGAGGAAAAGGCTTTCAAAATGGGAAGCAGCTGTAACCTTTGTGTCTCCCACAAGATACTATGTCCCAAGTACAGACAGGAGAGGGGAGTGCTCAGCTCACTCTGGAAATCAGATCTAACCCAAATGAGGTACCCAAGGCATCAGGCAGGCCAGCAGTACAGATGCTTCCCTCTGCCCCCTTCCCCAGCTCAGGCAAGAAAACAGACTAAGTGTGTAACCTCATCTTTCACTGGGGCTGGCTTGGTGCAGTGAACAAAACTGACATTCAGGAACTCACACTGTGGGAGCCAAGTGATCTTTCTGTGTTTCTCTCCTCTAGCTTCAATGAGATAGGTAAATATGATATTCCAGCAGAGCTGTACTTCGTCATGAATAAAACGGGCCAGAAGGACGTGTACTACATCAGTCACTCAGAGGCTTCAGCTGCAGGTAATGATGACCTCCATCGAAGTCAGTGCTTAGGATCTATACGATGCTGAACAAATCAGCCAGCCCTCACCATTATCTCCTTTGTATTTGAATGGTTCTGGTTTAGGCTGCACATTAAGATCTCATCAAATCCATGACTTGAGAAATTTAGATGTGTTCAGAGTCAAGGACAGGATGCAACCTTCTCCCTTCTCCATCCTTCCTGCCTGCCTGTCACCCCACAGCACTCCTTTGTGCTTGTGCTGGATCTCACCCGAGTTCACACTTAGTTCTGCCTTCAGTAGCCACATCTAGATTGTACTGCTGCCTGTCGGCAGAAACACGGGCAGCAGGGACTGAAAACACGTCCTACCACAGTCTGGGCAACTCCAGAGGGGATGTGAACGGAGAGCATCTCACTAACTCATCTTCCTCCCCAGAGACGGTCTCGACGCCCACATTGCCAGGCCTGAGCTAATCAGCACCTGGGCAAACTCTACTGGGTCTGCATCCTCAGGACAACCTCTCTCCCAGCTAAAGGCTGCAAGAATCACCTTCCTTGGCCTGAAGCACAGCTACGCACAGCACCCAACGCACTGCTAATCTGGTCTCGCTTGGTGCCTGCTGCTTTATTATCTGGCTGGGCTGTGAAGATCTCTTCTCTAACTCAATTTATCTTCTGTGTTTGCAGGCTTTGTAGCGTTTTCCATTTATCCTGAGTTGGCTCACAGGGTTAAAGTGTTCTTTGCTCTGGCACCAGTAGCCACAGGGACCTACGCTAACAGTCCTCTGGTAGCAGTTATACGTTTCCCCAAGCCGCTGCTCAGGGTAGGTCATTCCTCATGCTGAGATATGATTGTCTGCTTCGTCTCTAATCCAACGATGACAGAATAAAGCGAGTCTCTCCTAGCCTTCCAGTAGACATCAGCTATGTTAGGGACATACTGGAAAGGTAATTGCACTTATAAAAGAGCCAGTTCATCCCTGCCTATGAAATATCTCATTGGGAAAGGGTGCAAGAAGCTTAAGGGCAGCACTTCTTTCAGTCACTTGAATAGCTGGGAATTTAAAGTCCTTCCTGGTATGAGCCGTGGGGATTTGAGAACAGGGGGTGGCTTCTGCATGAATTGACCCTGCAATCAGGATTAAAGCCCCAATGCTTTGCTCTTTTCCTCCCTCCAGTTCGTCATCGGCGACAAGGGAGTTCTTCAACAGAATGCGCTGCTCAAAGGGCTCCTGATACCCTTCTGCGGAACTCTGGGGAAAGTCTGTGGCAGCATCTTCTGCTACGTAACTGGGGTCACAGTGCAAAACTGTGGGGAAGTAAGCACCTCCCAGAACAACTCCCAAACACCTGTAAAGCTACAGGCCATCTGAAGGAAGAAAAGATGCCTTCCTTATGCCCCCAGCCAGTTGCAGGGACACAGAGACGTCTGCAGCTGTCTTCGAGCAAAGCCAGTTGACCTCTCAGCACACGTTGGAATGGTCCTGTCTCGCAGTGATGGCCCTCAGGGTCTCTGCTCTTCTGGCACAAAGCCAAAAAGCAGAGGGACAGATACCATTTGTAAAGTGGAAAGATGGGTGGAGAAAGACCTGTCTCCTTCTATACAATTCATATTCCCCTTCCTTCCCCTGCCCAGGAAGGCCTCCGCATCATCTTAGCTTAGCAGATCATTTCTCTCTGGTCGCTGCACATCAAAACGCTCCTGGCCAACACTGACAGCTGGCTCTGAACCCTGCTGTAAACAGCAAGATCTCACCCATTTACCCTGGCTGCTACCATTTCCCTTCCAGCCCTGACTCGTGTCTCTCCTCCAGTGGCTGTGGAGCTCTCGTACGCAGCCAGTTGAACAAGAGCTTCCAGAAGACGCCCCTACACACGTAGCTCAAGCACGAGCTGACAATCCATTAACAGTCCTCCTCCACCAAATAGAGCACAGCACTACTCCCAGGCATCATGCATACTGTAGAGACAAAGGCCAAAGACATCCCCCATCTCATCTGACTAACATTCTACGCACCCACTCCCTCCTGTTCCACGGTCTCTCCTCACCATCCGTGTTGATTACTGAGGAATATCCTATGAAACTAAGGTTTTCACACAGCAGCAGGCTGTTCTTCGAGTACTGTACAGGTTTATTCCAACACAGCAGTGCTCACTGCCTCTAATAAACCTTCTGCTTTCTCTCCAGAGTCGAATAGATGTGTATGTAGGACATTCTCCCTCTGGAATGTCGGCGCAGAACGTTTTTCACTGGCATCAGGTATCGCTGCGTATCGGTGTATGCACAGAGTTGGCATGGCTCACCAGACCATGCCCTGGATTGCCGTTTTGGTGTGAGTCACTGGCATTTCAGGGGGGCTTTTCAGACCTCCCTGTCTATTAGGAACAACAGTATTTGTTCTCCGTGACCTATGAGGTATCCTCCAACCAGGCTGCTCCTGTGAAAACCATCATCACTAGCACACAGAGATCCAAGCCAGCAGATTTCTAGCGTGTCCTCACACACCTTGTCAGTAGGACAGAGTCATCCTATTGTTTCATGTGGCACAAAGCACATTCTAAAAGAGAAGAGTTGAGTGTTGAGCTAATCACAGCCACACTCTCACCACAAGTCCAGAGCCTCTGGAAACATAATAGAGGCTGTGAGCTGAGCACGTAAAACACACAGACAAAAGGTCTATGAGGTCTGTGAGGTCTGTGAGGAGGTGTCACGTGTTACACTAGACCAGGCATAACCCTGACACACCCCTACATCACCAGCAGGACCCCCAGTGCTAGCTAATGTGATCATCAACGAATCTTTAATGCCAAAGCACACCAAGAGTGGTAGCTGAGGATCAGGAGTCAGTGCTAGCAAGGGGAAAGGCAATGGAGCCACCCACCCACTCCATGGATCCACCCTCAGCGATCCTGGAAGCTTGTCCACTGCCTGAACCTTGCCTCCAGTCACCGACACAGACGCACACCATGCAGTCTGCTCTGTGTCTGAATGCCTTGTTTCCTCTGTCCTCGTTGCCTTGCTAACAGATAATATATGCAGACCGATTTCAAGCTTACGACTACGGCCCCAAGGAAAACATGAAGAAATACAACCAGGTAAGGCCACCTGGCTCCCCTGAGAACTCCCTCTTGGCAAATCTGAGAGGAGAAAAGATCACATTCCAGCACCTGAGAGTGCTAACAGCAAGGAGAGGGGTCTGAGCTAAGGGTTCACCTAACAGTCCTCCCCATAAGTGCTGTTCACACACAGGGCAGAGCCTTTCCCTTGCAGCCAGCTGACAGAAATCATTTGCCTTCCACACTGATGCAGGGATGCGTGCAAAGACATGCCAGTTTCCTGCCATTCCCAAGAACTGGGATGGATATGGAGCTCTTCACTTGCCCCAACATCCTCATCCTCTGCCTTCCACCTAAACACGGCACTGGTGTCCCTTGGCCAACGCCTGTGCGCCCGATACGGCGGAGGGTTAGGTAACTGCCCCCAGAAGGCATCAGTGAGAAACCAGAACCACCCTTAGGTAACAGAGGTCAACTCTAAAACATCTCCTGCGTGGTCCTCTGCCACCCCATAGGCAAATAAACATCTACTAGGGCTCTTTGTCTCAGGTCATCCTCCTCCTCTTCTGTGTCTCTGTCATTTCCTCCTTTCAAGAGACAAGAATGAGCAGGAGTTCTGACTCCATCAGTGACCTAGGAAGGGTGTGGAGTGAAGTCAGGATCAGTATGGAGTCATAGAATCACGTCAGGTGGAAAAGACCTTCAAATCCTTACACTCCATGACCACAAAGGCAGGAAGAGGACAGTGAGTAGACCCACAAAGGAGGACACACCAACAAAAGCTCTACAGTCCTTGGGTGACCAACACACACACCTCTCTTTCCATACCCCCTCCTCTGAAGGGCAGCAGGAGGTGTCAAACAGCAGGACAGCTTGCAGGGAACACACAGCAACGGGGCAAACCCTTCCTTCTCACGGTCACCAGGCAGAGGGGTAGGGCAATGGATCGGAGAGGATGGCTTTCATCCTTACTGGGCTTTACTGCAGTAAGGGCAGAGGGAAGAGAGCAGCTCTCACAGAATCCTTGCCCTGAGCACAGCCTCTGCTGCAATGCCAAGTGCTCAGGTCTCCTCCTTCTCTTACAGTCTGCTCCTCCCGAGTACCAGATAGAGAAGATAAGCACACCGATCGCCGTCTGGAGCGGCGGACGCGACAAATTCGCAGACCCGAAAGACACGGCAAAGCTGCTTCCTCGGATTGCCAACCTCATCTACCACGAGCACTTTCCTTCCTGGGGACACCTTGATTTTCTTTATGGCCTTGATGCCGCTGAGAAACTGTACGGGAAAATCCTTGAATTACTATTAAAATACCCGTAAGGCTTCCCACGGGGAGCTCCCTCTTCCAGAAAAGCCTCTCAGTGTTTGTATTTAGCAGCAGAATACGAGTACAGGGATGGGTATGGGGGTTTATGAAGAGCAGTCAGTGGGTTTGCACTCCTACTGACATTGTTTTCCATGGAATTGCATTACTCTGCAGACACCAACACGCAGGGAGGACACAGAAAATACCATGAAACACTCAGAAAATACAGTGAACCAACCAGGAGGAAAATTAGGGATGGGATACAGATTGGGTTCAGCTATACAATGAGCACCGTGACTTCCCAGTTTTGGGAGGAGCCCAAAGTGTTCTCCGTAGAGATCCCAACCAGAGTGTCCTACACAACACTCACGCCCCCAGTCCGAATGCGGGTTCCACTTTACCTTAACCCAACCAGCTTTTCCAATGTGTTTAGGGAGAGAAACTCAGGATGCAGCTCTGATTTACAGAGCTCGACTGACTGTTGTAAAAACAACTGGTATAGAAATAACCATGGGGACTACACGTCTGACCGGGAACGGCGTGAGAGTCAGCCTGCGGAAGAGATGCTGCCTGGGGAATTAGATGGGCAAATCAAGATGGAATGCCATAGCCAAGATCAAAGGAGGATGGTAGAATCCTTCTAACGGCAGGAAATAGTGAGTGGGAGCACTCCACAGTGCTGTCATCTGAATGTTGTAAGGATGAAGATGGGGTAACCAAACCGGGGGGCCTCCGAGCTGTAATATTTACATTAGGAGGACCTAGCATAACTGGCTGTGAATGGCTACCAAAGGCATTTGCTCACATCCACTGGCTTTTCTGGCCACTTTGGCGTGTTAATGGAACCTGCTCCTGTACCCAGGCAGCTCTGGAGAGTAGAACAGCTGGCTTCCAACACCGGAGTGCTCAAGAAAGTAACCCAATACCCAGCAGAAATGGGAGAGTGGCATGGACACCCCAGCATATAAACAAGGACATTGCTGATGGTAACGTGTTGGGAAACAACCCAATAAGACTTGAATGCATACTGACAAAGGGTCTCCTGAGATTCTCTCTCCCAAGGAGCACTGAGAGGCTTCAAAAGACCCTCCTTCAAGCTCTCTCCATTAGTTCCATGATTTCCCATGAGAAGGTCACCTCCAGGCTGGAGGAGAGGTGATGCATGGTTGCAGCTCAGATGGGGAACGGACGGTTCAGCCTCTCCACCTGGGACTCAACCAACCAACCAACCAACCGAGAGTTGTTGGAAACCCTTGTAGGAGGGCAGTTCAGCCACTGCAGAGGCAAACAACCCATCAGGTTACCCCATGAAAAAGCAGGGACTTGGCAAGTGAGAGGCTCTAAAGGCTAAACTGTGGGCTACCAGGTCCCTTTCTGCACTTGGTAACTTCTCCTGGCTGGGATGCAAAGGCTTTGAACCTCAGAAAGGCACTGTCACATTCCAAAGTGGTCTCTGGCCCCCTGCTGCTCCCCAACCCCATCTTGGAGCTTTCCCATCCAAAATCTTGACCTCATGCAATAAACATCCCTTTATCATGTGCAGACTTGTAGTCTCTGGAGCCCTCCATCCTCTTCCCTGCGGGGCTGGAAAAGTGCCCTTACCAGTCAAAGCCAGTGCCTCCAGCAACAGAAACGGAAGGGCTGGAGCCAAACTGGGAACTGCTGGTTTTCCCATCATGAGCCCAGTCCTGCCCCAGCACACAGCTGAGCTGGCATGGCCCCAGAGACACAACGTGCCAGAGAATGGGCCAGGATCTACCAGCAGCTGCATTTGAAGGGCAAGGAGGGCCACGGGAGACAAGGATGGAGGACCAAAGCTGGTGCAGGGCAGGAGTGAAAGGACTTGAGTAGAATCTGGAAGGGGAGACCTCTGAAAATGAGGAGCAAGGCACAACACAACACTGAACCCAGAGCAAGCTGGCTTCCCCTCCAGCAGCAAGAGCTCATGGTAAGCAAAAAGGACTGGAGTGACTGGAAAAGAGCTGGGTCTGAGGTGGCTGTGACAGACAGGCAGGCAGCTGGAGCAGCTGTCACGAGCCTCTGGTCCGTATCAGAAAGGCTGAGTGGCAGCACATGAGATGCAAAGCCACTGGAAGCTATTAGGACACATCATCTGCTGCGTGGGGGAGAATTTCACCTGGCTGCTGCTGAATGTCCTTCAGCAAAACCACCCCTCTGGCCTAGAGGTCACCAAGTGATAGAGCATCTCCTGGTACCCGCAGCAGTTTGCTCTGCAGTGAGTTATCCTGACTGCTAAGAGGATCTGCTGTGGGGTCTTCTGCTAGCTGCAGTGTCCCTTGGAACAACGTCCCTTCCCTTGCTCTTTGCCACAGAGTCAGCTGTAATGATTTACTCCTGGGGCCACTTGGGTCCTCTTGGTTATCTCCTGCTTCACCCTCTGGGCATCTGCATAGCTATGGAGCAGAGTCCTTAAGGGGTCTTTCCTTCTGCTCTCCCATCTGCCACATGGTGATGAGACTGAAACAGAGCTGGAAACTGCCCAGCTAGCCAAGAGATGGTGCAGTGCCCCCTCCCCAGTTCAGATTCCAGTACAGGAACATCCCTTGGCACTGGTATTCCCCTGGGTAAGGAGGGCTTGGGTCTTTTTGCTTCCAATAGACATTTTTGATGATGTAAATACCCCTGGGCTGACAAAGACACTCCATCCTGCTTTCATTTAGGAGAGTTCAGCATCCGGGTGACCACCCCTTGCCAAAGTCCATCCTGATGTCACACAGCCCAGTGGCAAGATCCCCACATGCCTCTCTGCCCCTGGGGCACAGTGCCCCGGTTACACTGACCTTGCTCTGCTCTGCCAATGAATTCTGGAGCTGGCACACCAGGTCCTGCAGCTGGGCTCCTCCAGCAGGAGCCAGTGGGGCCAAGACCACCCAGCATGGGAGGGCTGGGGGCTCAGCATCCCAATTCTCTCCATACATCTCGCAATTCCCAAGGAATTAACAGCACAGTGGCCAGTTAAAGAAGAGAACTGAGAGTCTGGCCGCCAGGACTGGGCACAGGAGCACCGACCAGCCCTGGGTGCTGCACAGCAGGTCCAAGTGTGCCTGGAACAACACTTGCGGAGCTCTGGGGCTCTCCCATGTATGAGGAAAGGATCTGCATCTGGGATAGGGTGATGGGGGATGCTGGCAGAATTAATCTCACACAAATACCCAATTACCCCCTCTTCTGGTTTGGCTGCAGGGAGGATTCAAAGTCATCTGCCCTTCATTTTCATGTTGGGGATGAGTTGTTCAGCCTGAAGACTCCAGGGGGACTTCATAGTCACCTTCCAGATGAGTATCAGAAGGGGAAGAACTATTCAACAGGGCATGGAACACCTCTCTGGAGGGGCTCAGGGTCAGGCTGGATGCAGTGCTGAGTGGCTGAGCTAGATGTTAGGGTGACTGGGTTGGTTTTAGGTTGGACTGGATGATCTTTGAGGTCTTTTCCAGCCTCATCAAGGGGACCCTAAGCATTGGAGCTGTGATGTGCAGGCTATGGACTTTAGGAGCCATAAAATCCAGCACCCAGAAGCTTCATGCATGGAAGCAAATACACAGTTGGTGGGCTAAGGGCTTAGCAGCCTGTGTGGAGCACAACCAGCAAAGAAAGCACCCACCAAAAGCATCCATCTCCTAAACCCTTTCCTATGCCATTTTTGGGGTGTTAGCAGCACTCACAGTCCAACCCAGGAGCATGGTCTCCACATCCCCCTCTCTTCTAATAACTCCAGCCCCTGAGATGTAAATCCCAGTCTGTAACTCAAAGGATGCAAAACCCAGCCTTCCCCTTGCTGGGACTTTCTCTTAAAAGCAGTCATTGCTTCCACTTTCCCTTCGAGTAAGAAGAGATGGTTCCCCAAGAGAGGGAGCAGCTTTCAGAGCTCAGCAAGCCCCATCCCACATCAAACGGGCTATTTCTCCCCTTCCAGCAGCTCTTTTCTGCAGCTCTCCTCCCCCTTTGGCAAACCTCAGCTGATTTCCAAACCATCCCGAGGGTTAGTGTAAAGTTTGTTTGCTTTTCCATGGGTGTGAGAGGCCAGGACAGGGAGAAGGTCAGGCCCCATCACCTGACACTGCAAACTGTGCCCACTTTGGGTACGCAGACCCCCTCCCACCCTGGTTATGTAGACCCCCCTCCCACCCTGGTTATATAGACCCTCTCCCACCTTCTTTCCTTTCCAGTCACTCATCCCAGAGTCCACTATGAATCCACTGGTGGTCTGGGGATGTGTTTTCCTGCTTTGCACCTCCTTCATCAGCAGAGCAGAAGGTAAGAGACTTCTGGGCTTGGGACATCACAGGGCAGGATGCTCAGCCCAGCCCTCCCAGGCTTGCTGGGATGCAGCATCCCCCCCCTGTTCTGTGGATGGAGAGAAACCAGTTACTGCTGCAAGAGCACAGGGGCTGAGCGAGGAAATCTGGGGAGATGGGTCAAGTCCTCCCTAGGGAGTGAGGGGAAGCAGAGAGCTGCAGCTTTCTAAACTGCAGGTGGTGCAGGAACGCAGCAGCTCTGCAGCCTGGGCCACGGAGGAGAGCCCCGGGGAGCCAGCTGGGTTTCCACTCATTTGTTATCATAGCAGAAGCAGCTGAACTATCAAACACCTCAGAAGCCCAGCAAGCCCTTCAGGGGATTTCAGGTTGCTTTGGGACACAGATTAGAGTGGTTATGTCAGGGCAGAGCTCCCTGCTACAACCCTATCTGCATCTATGCACCACAGGAGGTAGTCTAATTAATTCTAAATAAATAAGGTTCACACGAGGAGGTTGGGTGTAAAGCTACCCCACCAACTTCATTCTGCCCTCATCTGTCAGGGATTTCATTAAGGGCTGGGAAACTCCTCATCCGAAGGATACGGCCTCTCCCCGCTCCTGAATAAACCAGGGCTTCGCTCCGGCAGGACGGGAAACCTAAGCAGAAGGCAGCTGTTACCCCAAGAACACCCAGCTATCCAAACCACAGCCCTGAAGCCCTCCCCGTGCTCTCCCCCAGACGTACCCGCTACTGCTTGGCACAAAACCCACGCGGCAGGGTGGCAAGGTGCTGCAGGGCAAAGCATCCTTGCACCCTGCAGTGGTGGCTGTGGCGAGCAGAGAGATCCAGGTCTGTGACCGTGTCCCTTCCACAGCTGTATCTTTCCATAGGGGATTTGCAGCCCCTCTCTTTCCAGCCCGGGAGCCTCTACCAGTACCGGTATTCCCTCAACGTGGAGCTGGCCCATGCCTCCGCACCATCCTTGCAGGGAGTCTGGCTGCAGGCTGAGGCACTGGTCCAGCTACACAGCCTCTGGAGAGGCCGAGGGGGGGAAGAGCTGCTCCAGCTGCAGGTGCGTGACACGGTGGAGCCACAGCAGCCAAGCATTCCTGCTGGGAGTAAGAAGGGTCTCGCCATCCTCCTTCCCCTCTCCAGCCCAGGTCACCTGGAAAATCACCGCTGTGACTCTGAGGTCACCTGGAAAATCACCCCTGTGACTCTGAGGCCACCGTCTGCAGATGAAAGGCCCAGCAGCCGCAGAGCAGATGGGACTGCTCACTGGTTTCTGCCCTCTTCTGTTGTCACAGATCCGCAACCTGAAAGCCCAGCACAAGCCGGACCAGAGAAACCAGGGCGACCCTGAGGAGATTGCACTGAGCCAGGAGGCAAAGGCACTGCTCCAGCAGCCAGTGTTCATCTCCTGGAGCAGTGGGAAGGTCAGCTGGACACCTTCTTGGCTTGCTCATACCCTCCACAGAGCACTCTTGCCCTCATTCCAAACTTGCAGGGTGCAAAGCCCATCCAAACTCCTATTCTAGCTCTGATTTCATCTCAGAGCACCTGAGAGTGGCAGAGGTAGGAGTACAGTCTCTGGCAGGGTCTAGCATGACCCTAGATGGATCACCAGCTTCAAAGGGGCTGCAGGATCAGCTGGAGCTGCATTAAAAGGGCTTCAGCCCTAACCATGGGATATGAGCTCCTTTCTGACCTCCTCTAAGGCTTCTGAAACCCAAGGGGAGAAAGACAACAAGGGGATCTTTTGCAGGCATGCATCCACCACACTCATGGGACTGAGGGATAGAGTCTGCTCGTGTCCCTGCGTAGGTTGCAGGGGAGACACCTTTCAGCAGGGAAGGCAGCAGAGATCCCCCAAGGGCCCTCTGAGCCATCCCCACGCCTCTCGCCCTCACAGGTCACAGCCTTCCACGGGGACAAGGCAGAAAGCATCCTGATCTCCAACCTGAAGCGAGGACTTGTCAGTCTGCTCCAGTTGCAGCCCCACGCTGGCACTGCAACGGAGGTGGGTGCAGAGCAGAGCCAGACCCTGCCCGAAAGGCAGGGACCACGGCTGCTACCAGAGAGCTGATCCCAAGGCACAGCCAGCTCCAGTGCCTTAGGGAAAGAGGGAAAAGTCAGGATACCAACAGGTCTGCCTGGTGCAGCTGCCCCCAGACTGTGAGCAAGGGTGACTGTGGCAAAACCAGGTTATTGATAATAATCTTTAGATTAGTTCCAAGAGTGGGCAGGTAAAGGTATCATCCTTCCCTGGACAGTAGGGCAAGTAGAGGAAAAACCTACAAGGATTCCTACCGAATGGGATTTGCCTTCCCCAGGCCGGCCAGCAACAGGCAAATGGCAGGGAAGCCCCTTCCTCTCCCTCCAGAGCTCAAGGGTACACGGGTCACTACAGCATCAACAGCGAGTAACCTCCGAATCCCAAAGGCAGACACAAAGGCACTGCTGGGGTAGCCTTAATCTGCTGATTTCCTGGTGGATTGAAGAAGCCCACCCCTCTCAATGCTCATGGATTGAAGATGCCCAACCCTCCTGATGCTGGTGGATTGAAGATACCCAACCCTCTCGATGCTGATAGATTGAAGATGCCCAACCCTCCTGATGCTGGTGGATTGAAGATGCCCAACCCTCCTGATGCTGGTGGATTGAAGATGCCCAGCCCTCTTGATGCTGATGGATTGAAGATGCCCAATCCTCCTGATGCTGGTGGATTGAAGACACCCAGCCCTCTCGATGCTGGTGGATTGAAGACACCCAGCCCTCTCGATGCTGGTGGATTGAAGATGCCCAACCCTTCAGCTTTTTGGGTTTCCTGCTGGTTTGCCCTTTGTGCCTGTTCTCTACACAGTCTCCCAGTACTGATGAGGCTGGAAAAGACCTTAAGGATCATCCAGTCCAACCCAAAACCAACCCAGTCACCCTAACTCTGCCATCTAGCTCAGCCACTCAGCACTGCATCCAGCCTGACCTTGAACACCTCCAGGGACGGCGACTCTACCCCCTCCGTGGGCAGCCCGTTCCAAAACCCTTTCACTGAGACTGGGTTAAAGCCAACAAGCCTTGCACTTGCCTTTCAGGAAGACATCTCTGGGAGCTGCCAAGTCACGTACGCTGTGTCCAACCATTCCATCACGAAGAGCAAAGACCTCCTTAGCTGCACAAGGCCCCACTCTGGATTCACCTCTGCAAACAAAGCAAGTAGAGTGCTCTTGCTCAGCTCATGTCAAGTGTGTCAGGACGGTCCCCAAAGTCTTCCTGCAGGTGGGCTGAGTCCCACTCTCAACTGGCTTTAGCCTTCAGCTCCAAGCTGGGATGGGGCTTCAGCTCTTAGACCCCTGGCGCTAGTGGGGTTCCCCAATGCACCCTAGGTATGGTATCGGGGGGTAGGGGCAGGAAAGATGCCCTGGGTCATCTCATCCCACTCCTTGTAATCACTTAGGACCACCCCCTCCAGTGGGCATGGCAGAGCTGGCCTAACAGTTGGATTCCATGACCTTAAAGGTCTTTCCCAACCTAACCCCTGCTTTGGGAAGCGTGCATTTGCAGCCTGCAGCCTGCAGGCATCGGTCACACCAGGCAGCAGCAGATCCTGGCTCTTCTGCCTCCCTCTTCTCCTGGGACACCCCCTTGAAATAAACTTCTCATGGTGTCTCCAATCCATCTCCCCACATCAGCCACGAGGGCACCATCGTGCCCACCCCACGGTGCCCACCTCCTCGAGTCTTCTTCCACCTCTGGGCAGGGGCTGAGCTCTTCCTCTCCTGCATTTTGCTGAAGTGGTGACTCTGTGGATGAAAAGCTCTTCTGCTTCTAATACAGAGGAAAGAAATCCCCTGTGGAGGGGAGAAGGGAGGACAGGCTGGGTTATTTATCTTCCTTTAACCCTTTCTCAAGGTTTTTGGAGTGAAATGGCACCCCACCAGCACAAGCCAGTACACGGTGAACGGCAGCCTCCTGCACTCAGTGCTGGCAGAGGAGAGCCATGTGGTGTCTCCAGCCCTGAAGTCCAGTACCAGCATCAAAATCAGTTCAAGGTGAGTGCTGTCCCCCTACCCCTGCCCCAGCTGCTCAGCCTGGCACAGGGTGAAGCTGCTGGAACTGCTGTCTCTGCTCTCCCTGCCATTTCAGCTGGCACAGCCTGGTACAGGGTGCAGCAGCTGGCTGTGGCACTGAGGGAGCACCAGACATCTGTCGACAGCTTCCCCCCACATCTCCCTCCCCACACCTGCGTGAACCCAGCCACTCTCTGAGCCAGGGGGGGTGGAAATGACAGAGCACTTCCTTGTGGCTCCTTCTACCTCCACAGGCAGCAGCTCCAGCTACTGTCTCCCCCGCTGCCTGGCCCCGCGGAGGTGGATGCACAAAGCCTTGAGGATGTGCTGGCTGGCACGGAGGGACGGCACCAGCTCCTGGGCATGGCCAGCCTGCCCTTCAGGAGGGTCTGCACCCACTGCCCGTCGGTTAGTGTGGCACCAGGCAATCCCCTGTGCTCTCTGCCCCATGGTGTGCTCTGCACCCGAGCAGGCTCTAGAGTTTAGCCCGTGGTAGCCCATTTGGAGGAGGTGGTTGCTGCTGTCAGGCAAGATGAGGTCCCCAGGAGCACTGTAGAGCACCAGCCTGCCCTCTAAACAGGGTGGAATTGCAATGGCTGTTGGGCACCAGTGATGCTCACAGTCTCTCCTGCTATTTTCCAGGGGCTTTTGGCTCCAGCACAAGTCCTCAGCAGCGGGGCTGGACGCTGCAGCAGACCCCTGCAGGCACGACCTCTGTCGTGGCTCCCTCCCACTGCTAAATACTCCTTGATCATTAGCTCAGGACGCAGGATCAGTGGTAAAACAGGCTGAATTCCACAGAGCCACCCTCCCCTTTGCAGCTGAGAGCCTACCTGAGGGCTTTGGACAGACAGAGAGCCCGAACGGGCGCCTCGAGGGTGGCCACCGTGTGGAGGTTCCAGAGGTTCATCCAGATGCTGCGCAGAACCAAGAAGAGAGATGTCCTGCAGCTTCTGAGGACGGCGCCTGAGGAGATGCGGTGAGACTCCCAGGCCTGGGGGGTTCTTAGAGGCACTGCCTGGCTGTTCTGTCCCTGTTCTGCCCGCTTTGGAGCAGAGTGAATGCTCCAGCAAGGATTCCTGCGAGCACTGCTGGAGGTCTGTTACTTACAGGTCAGGCGCCCACAGCTGTAGCATCCATCTCTCCCCAGTACAGTAGACAGACAGGTCAGGGCAAGAGCCAACCACAGCCAGCAGGTCAAGGGAGGTGCTTCTCCAGCTTTCCTCTGCTCTTGTGAGGAGAGAAGAAGAGAGAAGAGGGAAGGGAGAGGAAGGAAGGGAGAAGAAGGAAGGGAGAAGAAGGAAGGGAGAAGAAGGAAGGGAGAAG
>VZRI01003626.1:0-13979 GCA_013397515.1 Upupa epops | reverse complement strand
GTCTGCCGGGGGGGGGGGGGGGGGGGGTTGGAACTAGATGATCTCTGAGGTCCCTTCCAACATGAACCATTCCATGAATAAGCAGAGGAGACACTGGTGTCTCTAAGCATCAGAGCATCTCCTCACAGCTCTGTGATGCTTCTGATCTTGTATCACAGTGTCACAGCCATGATGAGGCTGGAAAAGACCTTCCAGATCATCCAGTCCAACCTAAAACCAACCCAGTCACCCTAACATCTGCCATCCAGCTCATGCCACTCAGCACTGCATCCAGCCTGACCTTGAACACCTCCAGGGACGGCGACTCGACCCCCTCCATGGGCAGCCCGTTCTAGCTCACAGCTAGAGCTGCCCCACATCCCAGGTCCCAGCAGTGTCCTAAAAGCAGAGTGGAGATGCAGAGTGGAGATGCAGAGCGGAGATGCAGAGTGTCCCCGTGGGGCCACAGATGTTGTTTCAGCCAGTCCTGACCACTTCTGCAAAGGTGCTGGAGGTCATCCAAGACTCTGCTCCAAATCAGGGCTTCCCCTGCATCAAGGCTTTGCTGGTTACAGGGCAGTCTCCCCCAGAGGAGGCCTCGAGGCCACAGGGAGAGTCACTGCCCTGGGACTTGCCCTGTAATCTGAACAGGAGGATCCCTGCGTGACCGTGGGAGGAGGGAGCCCATATCATCCCCGCTGCATGCTCAGCTTTCTGCAGAGCTGCTCACAGCTGCTCCAGTCCCATTTGCTGCCCATCTTCCCCCTTTCACCCGGAGCATCCCATCATTGCCCACCCCTCTTGCCCAGGGTCAGGAGTCTATAACCTCTGCTGGTAGGCACTACCCCGTGACCACCTATGGGCTTGCACAAGCCTTCTTCCACACCCCACACCACACTGCTCTACCAGGGAGAGCCACTCGGAGCCAGAGCCTCCCACAGCATCCATCCGTGTCTGCAACAAAGCCGGGAGGCACCCACCTGCCCTGCAGGACCTTCTCCATTGCTCTCTTCACCCTTCTTGAGGAGGCTGAGGAGGGACCTCATTGCTCTCTGCAACTCCCTGCAGGGGTGGCTGTTGGCCTCTTCTCCTTGGTGCCTGCTGCCAGCAGCAGGGGCACTGCTCTGCAGTTGAGGCAGGGGAGGGTCAGACTGGCTCTGAGGCAGAGATTCTCTGCAGCCAGAGTGGTTGGGCACTGGCAGGGCCTTCCCAGGGAGGTGCTGGAGTCCCCCTGCCTGGAGGTGTTGAAGAACCCTGTAGCCATGGTGCTTCCCACCCTGCTCGAGAGACAGCAGGGAGGGGGTCAGGCTGTGTCTGTCAGTCTCCCAGTACCCAGGTTTTTTGTTGGGGTGGGGATGATTGCTGATCTAGGGGGTCCTTTCCAACCAGGAGTATCCTCTGATTCTTCTCCAAATGAGATTTAAAGAGACCCATCTGCCACCCAGTTGGCACAGGCTAGAGCAGCGAATGCCACCCTCAGCCCTCAGGGTGGGGAGGCAGACGATGCTGCTGGTGGGTGAGCTCTCTCAGCACAGGGACTAGGTCAGGTTTGCCCTAAACAACTCAGGGATGGTGGAAACCCCCCCAGGATTTCACTCGTAACAGCATCACACTCAATCAGCTGAACTTTAGACCAGAAGGACCATCCCTGCTAGAGGGACCGGGCTCTACGGCTGGGATTGGAGCTGAAAACCTGTGGTGAGGACATTCCTGTTGGGATTTCACTGCCCTGCCTACACTACTGCCCCACTACAGTGAACTGTAGTTTCCCAGGTCTTTCCTGAGGATCCTCCTTTTCCAGTGCTGCTTGGATGCTCAGACTGCAAAGGGCAGTGGAGGGACAGGAGCCTCTGTGCAAACTGACCCATTCGTTGGGCAAAGGCTCCAGACTCTCCTTGGAGAGGGCCTTTGAGCCCCAAAGTAGATGGGGCTGATGGGCTGGGCTATGTTTAAAGGTTCCTTTCAGCCCAGGGCACTCTCTCATCCTCATCTCCCAGCACTGAATGAACCCACTGAATGAGCCCTGGGGACTGACACTGCCTAGGACTCACAGCCACCTGGGTCAGAGGGACCAGCACAGAGAAGAACCAAGAGCAGCATCACTCAAGCACAGGTTATTCTGCTAAGCAAATCTATTTGACAAGAGCACCAAGGGGGGAAATCTCCTGCTGAACCCTGCCCCTGCCTTCCGAATCACTAGCCACAACCTCTGTGTGTTCAGGGGGCTGTTGGCTGGGGAGCTGTGGATGCCCCCTGAACCAGCGTCCATCCGGCCCAGGAGCTCCTACACTGAATTGTGAGAGGCTGAAAACAAGGGGTCCCCCAAAGGGTGGGTCCTTGCCCCCCAGGGTCAGGGCACAGGGATAACAGGGGTGGGGGTGCCAGATCTCAGTTCCAGTGGAGGTCCTGGGCTGGATGGATGCTTCCCAGGGATTCTGCAGGGGGATAAAGGCAGGGTGGTCCAGAACCAGCACCTGAGAGCTGAGCTCCTTCCCACCTCTCCCAGGGTGCCTGTGCATGTGGCCAGCAGGCCAGCACTGACCTCCAGTGGCTGCAGCCCATCCCGGGGGGTACACCAGAGACTAGAGCTGGTCCTGGGCAGCCACGCAGGGGCTGGGTGCCTGGCACTCTGCAGCACCCACGGGTGTCCCACAGCCGGCACTCGAGGTTACGGGACCTTTGCATCAGGAAGCCATGGGCCAGGGGTAGCCCACAGCAGCCCCTGACCACCTGAGCTGGGGTCTCGTGTGGCAGCGCTGTCTCTCCACTTCTCCTGTGTGCAGAGCCTGTTTGGGCACCATCACTGGCAACGCTTGGCATTTTCTCTGCCCCTGGGAGTCACTGCAATCCCAGGACACCCCGTACAGCCCTCAGGAGGGAACGCAGGGGCACTGTTTGCCCAGTGCTGTGATAAAACATTATCTGCCTGGCTACTGCTGCTCTCTGCAGAGACAAAACTAACACGAGAAAGTGTGTGCAGAAGTGAGGGGAAGTGTGTGAGAGGAGACCAGGACTCTCGGGCAGGGACTGGCTCACCCTGCGACCTAGCAGGGGTGCAGGTTCAGAGCACGAGCACAAGTGTCTGAGGAGCCACTGCTCTCTCCTTCCCAGACAGCTCACGGGAAGCTTTTCCAGCTGATGGACCCGAGTGAGTTACTGTAGACTCACAGGGCTGGAGGGGACCCCCAAAGGTCACCCAGTCCAACCCCCCTACACCAAACAGGGCCATCTCTAACCAGAAGAGGTTGCCCAGGGCCCCATCCAGCCTGAACTTGAATGTCTCCAGGGATGGGGTCTCCACCACCTCTGCAGGCAACCTGTTCCAGGGATCCCCCACCCTCAGATTAAAGAGCTTTTTCCTTTACATCTGCCCTTTTCCAGCTTAGAACCATGACCCCTCGTCCTATCACCCCCTGCCTTTCTGAACAGCTTGCTCCAGCCTTCAGCCTGAACAACCCCAAGTCTCTCAGCCTGTCCTCTCCAGAGCATCTTACAGAATCACAGAACGGTCTGGACGGGCTCCTCTCGTTCCCAGAGCTCATGTGAAATCCAGAAGCTGGTAACTCACCAGAGAACCACTGAACCCAGAGCTCCTGCAGCAGCAGAGCTGCAGAGCACCTTCCGAACCCCTGCTGCAAAGCATCTCCTTCCCGTGCATCCACAAGGCTTCCAAGGGCACCCTCACGGGCATTCACCTGGCTGCCACCACATACGGAGCTGCCCCAAGGAGACTGTAGAGTAGAGCATCAAGGATAAGTAGGGAACTGCTGTTGCAGCCTGCCCGGTGGTCAGGAGTAGAGGGAGAAGGCTGTGGAGCTGCAGTGGGGCACAGCTGGACCAGCCCCAGCAGCTGTGCGAGGAGGGGAGGTTCTCCCTGCACAAACAGCTGGGGGGAAAGAAAGGCTCAGGGCTGAGGGGGATGAAGCGGGCAAGGAGGCTGGGAACTGGCTGAGCTGAGCCAAACCGAATGCTCCCCAGGGCTGGGATCAAAGCCCCCTCCAGCAGAGCAGGGCCAAACCCCCTGGGAAACAAAAACACCCTGGAGTTTCCCTAGGAAACTGTTCCCCCCCCTGCCCAGTAATCCCTCCAGCAGTAGGAGTACTGAAGGGATGAGATGCTTGCTGTAGGAAAGAAGACATCAGCACTGCAGGAGGTGCTGGGAGAGATTGCTGATCTAGGGGGCCCCTAGGTGGGACAAGGCTGTGAAAGGCATCGTGGGGACAAACAGCCCCTCTGGCCCATCTCCCCACAGGAGCAGGCACTCACCTCAACAGACCCAGCACCCTGGGCCTGAGACAGCAAATAACTGCTCTTAACCCCATCAGCACAGGCTGCAGAGGGGCACTTCCCACCCCTTCTCCTCCTGCTTCAGCAATTGATTAAAAAATCAGATCAACCTCCTGCCACAGTTGCTCTGCTGCACCAGAGCTGCATCCACAGGCACCTCTCTAGCTGCTCCACTCCTAACCTGCCATGCAGCTCCCTACAGACTCACCGGGCTGTCCCCATCACCGCCCCGGCACCCTGGGAGCCCTCAGCAAACAGGGCTCTGCAGACCCCAGCCTTGGATTCCCTCTGTGCTTCTAACAGCTCAGAGACCCTCCTGGCCTCCTCTCCTGGATATTCTGGTGCCTGGAGTCTCAGACACTGAAGGCACAGAGAGCCGGGGGGATGCTGCTGCCCGCCGTGTTGGGTGCCTTCAAGGGTGGCCAAAGCCCCTCGTGAGGCAGGGATTGCGAGGGGCCAGGGGAACCCAGTGTGGCTGCAGAGTGAGGAGTGACCCAGGAGGTTAAGGGGTGACTAGTAGGTTCCGTGTCTAACCTGGGGAGAAGGGGGCGTTGGGAAGGGCTGAGCGCTCCACGATGAAAGCCATAGCGGTGCCATCCTCATCACCAGGGTCTGCAGGGGGTGATGGGGAGACAGAAAGGCAGGGAAGAGGAAGCTCAGGAGTCGCTGGAGGAGCTGCAGCGGGAGCAGTCACCACCACAGCCCCTGTGACGAGGGGCTCTTTCTGCAGGAGCATCACTCCAACAGCACATCCACGCTCCCTCAGAGTTAACCCAGCTCCCTCCCCATCCCACCCTCAGGGCAAATGCCACCAGTTGTCTTTGCCAGCCTGGATGTGCCACCACAGGGCTCAGGGAAGGGCTGCTGAGCACCGAGGAAGAGTCCTATCTCGACTGTGCCCTCTGGACAAGGCGTTCACCCCCAGCTGCCAGCCCCAGGCAGGAGAAAAGACTGATGGAGAGGGGAGCAGTGGCCTCTCCCTCCAGCCCCTCCTCTCGCCCGCCTTGTCCTTGAGCACTCCTTATTCCCAGCTGCTATCAGGCAGCGTGGCCCTATCACCAGGTGCCCTGGAGGACTATAAAGGGCTGAGGGATGCAGCGGGTGCCCGGCGGCAGCCTCCCTCCGTGCCATGCTGCGGGCCACCGTCAAGCTCTGCTGCGGCAGCGCCCACGACCACCTCTGCCGCCTTCCTGGTAAGCAAAGCTCAACCCCCCCTTCCAGGCTCAGGAGAAGGGGGTCCCGAGGGAGATGCCGAGTCTGCCTGTGATGGGCAGCCCTCCCCACGGGAGGTGCTCCCTAGGCTGTGCCACGGAGGTGCAGCTGTGGTCCTCCTCCTGCATCCAAGCGTGCCTAGGTTAGTCCTGGCCTTAGCTGGACGTCAGTGTCCTGCAAGGACTCCAGGCACCGCGGCACCTTCCTCACGCACCCCCTGCTCACCTCAAGCCCTCCCTGCTCTCCCCTAGGTTTGAAAAGGACAGCTGTCACCGCGACAGAGAAGGCTGTGGGAGGGCTGGTGATAAGAGGAACCCATCGCCAGCCTCCAAGGACTCCTCGTTACATTCAGAGGCTGATGGGCAAGGAGACAGGTAAGACCAGGGCAAGCACTCAGGCACCCCCTGGCGACTCAGGGCGCAGGGAAGCAGAGGGAAGCACAGCCCTCACCTGCATTTGGGGGCACAGGCTTCATGGCCTTTTCAGTGCTGGGCTGGGCATCAGCTCTCTGCTCATTCCCCAGGCTGATGGTGGAGTGGGGTAGCAGAGGAACCCTGAGGTGCTGGGCAAGATTTAACTCTGCCTCGGCAGGGTTGGGGCAAAGCTTGGGCTTCATGAGCACAAAGGTCTCTCCCAAGCAGGATGGGTGGTTCTGTGAAGTGAAACTGCAGTGGCTCCCGGGCCAGGCAGCCAAAGCTGTGCACAGCAGCTACAGGTACTCACCAGACACTCACAGACAGAGGGTCTGTGGGTGAAGTGCAGCTCCATCCACAGGCAGTGTCGACGATACCCTGGTCAGGGATCTGGAGAGCCGCTCGGTGCAGACCCAGCGCCAGGGATGCTCCTGAGAACCCAGTTTTCTGCACTGAGCCACTGCCCAGCCCAAGGGAGGATGGACCAGCTGCACCCCAAGAGCTGGGGCAGCAAACCCCTCTGCTCCAGCTCCTGCTGCCCATTTGTCCCCACAGCGCCGTGCCCAGAGCCTGCCGGAGATGCCAGCCCCAGCCAGTTGTCCAGCCTGGAGTTGTCCTACATCACCCGTGGAGAGGCAGCCCTGCAGCGAGCGCTCAGCATCCTGCAGCAGCACAGCAGCTGGCAGGCAGAGACCATGCTGGTAGGTTCCACCCGCCCCTCAAATGCCAGGCAAGATCTGGGGAGGGGATGTGAGTCTGGGTAGGGGAGCCTGGCATCGCCGGCTGCTCCTGCTCGCAGGGGAGCCAGACGAAAGCCTTGGAAGCATCTTCACAGGCCAACCTGCCACCTGAATGGGTGGAAGCTCCGAGGACGGTGTCCTCAGGGGAAACCAGGAGAGCTCCTGCAGAAGATTGCAGCTTTGCTGTTCCCTGTGGGGTTTGCTCGGTCGGCTGTTTGCTAGCTGTTGGCTAGAAAGGAGCTTAACTTAGTAGTCGTTAAAAAGCAAAGCACTTGACTTAGCCAGGACGGGCTGAGAGAGGCTGAGTTCAGCCTAGAGAGGAGAAGGCTTCAGGGGGACCTTGCAGTGATCCTCTGGTCCCTGAAACTGGACTATAAGGGGTGCTGGGGAAGACTGTTCTCACGGGCAGGGAATTACAAGAAGAGGGGTAATGATTTGGAGCTGGGAAAGAGCAGATTTGGAGCTGGACAGGAGGAAAAAGCTCTTTAATCTGCGGGGGGGAGATCCCTGGAACAGGCTGCTTAGAGAGGTGGTGGTGGAGGCTCCATCCCTGGAGCCATTCAAGGTCAAGCTGGATGGGGCTCTGGGCGATCTGTTCTGGTTAGAGATGGCCCTGCTTGGTGTAGGGGGTTGGACTGGGTGACCTTGGGAGGTGCCTTCCGACCCAGCAGTCAGTGACAGGGGTCAGCCCTGACAGCTCTCACCCAAGAACGCAGTGAGGATGCAGAAGAGGACTGGGGTGGTGAACTCACTCATTTCAGCTCATACCCGATGCCTCTCAGGCACCCCGGGTTGATGCCAGCTCTTTGCTCTCCAGGATGCTGGGGCTACTGTGTCCAGCGCTGCCCTCCCGGGTCTGGGCAAGGTGTTTCGGGCAGAGGTGGTCCTGGCTGTGCCAGCGACACGGCTGCACCAGGAACTGTTCGAGAGGATTGAGCAGATGCCCCAGTGGAACCCAACCCTGAGCCGAGTGAAGGTAAGGCGCCTGTCCACCAAGGACTTCCCAGGGTGGGGGGGTTGTGGCTCTGACACTGCTCAGACTTCCATGCCAGAGAAGGTGTCCAGAGAGCCCAAAGAGGCAAAACCAAACACCCAGCGGTGGGCTTGGCAGTGCTGGGTTAAGGCTTTTACTTGAAGATCTCTGTTCCCAAATCACACCAGACCCCTGAGCAAACTGCCAGCCTCAGAAAGCCTCCCTGGAGGGGCTCAGATGCTCCTGAGAAGCCTCCTCTTTCTCACTCCCATGTCCCCACCTTCAGGCAGACAACCAGCACGAAGCCCCAGCCTAAATACTAAAGGCTGTAAGGCCACCCCGTTTCCCCTGAACAGCCTGCAGGAGGTGGCCATTTAATCACCCCAGGTGCTAGCCCCAAGCCCCCACCCCATCCCAAGGTGGCTGGGAGGAAAGGGATGTCCCTGGAGGAGCAGCTCCAAGGAGCATGGTCCCCAGAGCACCCCTCGCCTCGGCAGGTGCTGCAGCGCATCAGGACAGACGTGATGGTGACACACGAGGTCACCGCTGCCAGCCCGGGCAACCTGGTGGGCCAGCGGGACTTCGTGAGTGTGCGGCACTGCAGGAAGAAAGACGCCGTCATCTACCTCGTGGGCACTGCCACCCATGTGGAGTCCCTGCCCCTGCAGGAAGGGTGCATCAGGTAAGGACCCCCCCTCCCCAAATGACCATCACAGGGTATCGTGTCTGTGCAGCGGGGAGATGACCCCTGCAGCCATGGGGAGCCCCCAGTGGACGGGGCGAAGGGGGCACACGAAGGGATGCTCTAAGGGATCTCCTTCCAGGCGGTGTCTCCCCTTGGGCAGACCCTGACTGTTAACCCTTGCCCCTTCCCACTGCAGGGCTGAGTCCCGGCTGAGCTGCATTGTCCTGCAGCCGCTGGCAGAAGACCCCAGCCATACCCGCTTCACCTGGCTCCTCAGCATGGACCTGAAGGCAAGTGCCACTGTGCTGCACGGCGTGGGGCAGCAAGGGGTCCACAAAGGCACCCTCCTCCGTGGGAGGGACAGCCCAACTGCCTTTGACCCCCTGGGATGATCGACCTCGGGGTGTTCTCTCTCTCCCAAAGGGCTGGATCCCCACCTCTGTCATCGACCGCGTCCTGCCGCAGTCGCAGGCAGACTTCATCAAGCACCTCTGCCAGCACCTCTCTGCCACCTCCTCCTGCCCCTGAGCTGTGCCCGAGGATGAGGGGCACAACCCAAGCTGGACACCCGCTCCCGCTCGTGACCGCCAGCAAGGCAGTGCAACAACCAAGCAACCCTGGACGCAGGGCAAACCCCTCGCCCTGCGTGGCGGCTCCGCTCTGGGGGGCACAGTGGGGCATCCGCAAGCTGGGGTGATGGAGGAAACGGCGAGCCTTGCCCTGAGGGCTGCCCAGAAATCTCTTGCCCAAACCTCACCCGGGAGCAGCCAGCGGGGTGTGCAGCAGCAGAGCTGGACTCAGCCCCGTGACCCTGACACGTAGCATCGGGTGCTCTGGGGCACCGAGGCCACAGACCAGCGGTGCGACAGAACCCCCAGCAGGGTTTGGCTTGGGAGGACCCCCAGATGACCACCCGCAGCCCTCTGCAGCAGCAGGGAAGGAGATCCTGACCCAGAGATCCTGACCCAGAGGTCCTGATGCTGTCCTGCACCCTGAAAACAAGCACCTTGCACCCTGTTCTGCATCCTGAAAACAAGCACCTTGCACCCTGGAGCCGCGGCCAAGCACAGCTGGGAACAAACCCTGCAGGAACCAAGCTGAGCAGCTGGAATTTACAGAGTCACTGGCTTGGAAGGGACCTCCAGGGGTCATCTAGTCCAACCCCCCTACAACAAGCAGCACCACCACTCGCTAGACCAGAGTATGCCCNCTGGAATTTACAGAGTCACTGAGTTGGAAGGGACCTCCAGGGGTCATCTAGTCCAACCCCCCTACAACAAGCAGCACCACCACTCGCTAGACCAGAGTGAAGCCTGACCTTGAGCATCGCCAGGGCTTCCACCAGCTCTCTCCAGGCAGCCCGTTGCAGAGGATCCAGCAGTCTCCCATCCAGGAACCTTCTCCTCGTGTCCAGCTTTTTTCCAGCTTAAAGCCATGACCGCTCGTCCTGTCGCTCCCTGCCACATCTGCTGGGCCTTCTGCTCGTTTAAGGGGGGGGGAAACCACCTCAAAACAAGAGCCTGAACCCCAGCTGAGACAAGAAGAGGTGGGTTGAAGCTGGGGGGGACTTGCTGCGTCAGCTGCCACGTCCACACGCAGGTCCCCCGCACACGAAGCCTGACCAAAGGCAGAGCGTGGCGTTTTGAGGTGGATTTATTGATTTTATACATTATGTTAGAGTTCAAAAAAGAAAGAGAACCCAACAGAATGAATTAATAAATATTAAAAGTTAAAAAGCTCTGAATCTGGTATGTACAAAACTTTATACACCGGCGGAACACTGGACGAGGTGACAACACGGGGAGGACTCGGTGCCTGAGCTCGCTCAGCCCGCCCGATGTGCTGGCATAAATACCCCCCCCCTGTGCCAGGTCCCAGCCCTGCAGCATCCTACCCCCCCCCCACCAGGGGATTTCAGCCTCACCCGCTTCACTCGGCCAGAGGGAAGGGTTAGCACCTGCAGCACAGCCCCCCCAGAGTGTGTGTCCCCCCTCCCCTGGCTGTAGGGTGTGAGGGGGCTGGGCTGGTCCTGAGCCACAGCTTCTCCTCCGAGGTACAGAAAGGAACCACTGCAAATCCTCCTAATGCAAGCACTAACGCCTGGGGCAGCTCTGGGGGGGGCTTGGGCTGAGAACCTGTGGGCAGGGGGAGAGGAAGGAGCAGCACGCACACACGCTGTGCCCGAGGGGCATCACGGCCTGTCTGGAGAGGGGATGCTCCCTTCTCAGTCAGTGCCTCCATCACTGCTCAAGAAAAGCCTGGTCTGGGGCAGGGAAAGGCTGAGTAAGCTCAGTCCTGCCCCGAGCCAGCACAGGGCACAGCAGAGATGCTCCTCGGTGTTATCTTTGGCACTATCAATCAAGTGCTGGCAGGCCCACGGGGGGCTAGTGCTAGTGGCTAAGGAGGCCAGGGGCACAGCCACGGTGTCAGCAGCCCAGTGGATTCATCTCTCGCTGGAACAGCCCCGGCACCCGCACGCCTCAGAGCCGGGCACCCCCACGCTGCACTCTGTGAGCACCCCTCAGCTGCTCGACCCCACGACGAGCCCTCGTCACTGCGCTCAGACATGAAGCCCTCCTGGATGCCACAGGCTAACAGCCAGGAGGGGCAGGGGAACTCGGGTCTGAGGGGAATGCTCCTTGAGCCTTGACTCGAGGCGATCGAGGGACAGGAGGTGCAGAGCTGCCCCCCTCGTTTAGCTGCTTCTTCTACCTCCAGGAGAGCCTTGCAGAGGGGTTTAGAGCATCACGAGAGCACAGGGGGCTGCATTCACTGCTACGAAAGCCAATCCTGAGCCCTCTTCCCTGCTGCAACCCACAGCAGCCCAGTAAAGGCTGAGAAGAGCTCCTCCCAGATGCTCCAACCTAAAACTTCTTGCAGCCACGTAAGTGCTACTGCTACGGAGCTCTGCCCTGGCACCCACAGCACTGACAGCACCCTGCTTGAGCAGCAGCAAACCCAGTCCTAAACCCCAAGGGCAAGGCAGACACTGACCCTAGAGCTGCCCTGTCCTGCTCACCAGGGGAGGCAGGGCAGAGGATGCACTCGTGTGCTCCCAGGAGGTCCCCCTTCACACCACCAAACCCGCCTGTGTGCCAAGCTTTGCCTCTCTTGGACTCTCCCTCTCCATCCCTAAAACCTCCTCCTCCCTGCGAGCACTCGGCCCCCACCACCGCATCTGGATGTCCTCAGCTGGGGGGGAGCTGTGCACCCCTGAGCTGCAAAGCAGCAGCAGCTCCCTCAGCGACACCGGCCTTGCTCTGGGGAGGCTGGGAGGGCTCCAGCTCCTGCAGTGCACACAGCCGTGTGCTGAGCACACCTTGGTGACCGGGCACAGGATGATGAAACCTCCCATCAGTGTGGCCATGCCCCCCAAAACCCACTCCCAGCTTCCCAGTCACCCCCCCTTTCCCTCTGAAAGCTGGTGATGCCCCAGGGATCAGGCTCCCAGGACCAGGCTGGGGGCCTGGGTGGGCTGGGCAAGGGCATGGGCTCCAAGCCAGCCGAGGGCAGGACTGACTACCGAGTCACCTCCACCGGGCCATGGGCAGCTCTGCAGGGAGCTGCTGGCTTTGACCTTGCTCCTGCAGCCCTGACCATCTCCTGCAGCCCCGACCATCTCCTGCCTCCCCTGCAATGCACGCCCGAAGCTGGCCCATGGTTTCCATGCCCCATGTGCCCCCAGACTGCCTCCCAAACTCTCTACCCCAGCAGGGACAGCCCGGGGCAGCAGTTCAGGCATTTCCCAACACTTCCCCCTCCCCAACATCTCCCCCCTTCTCCCAGCCCCCCAGCAGTGCTCCCCCAAGCTCTGAGGGCTGGGGCTGGACTGTGGAGCAAGGATCCTCCTCTCTAGCACATCTCCTGGGCGGGATGGGGGGGAAGCAGCAGCCACATCACAGCCACCCTCCCAAACCTCTTTAGCACCGTGGGAGGAAGTAGCCCCGCTTGCCACCAAGCCACTGGGGGGGTTTTTTTAGCTCCTTTTCACCTCTTGCCCCGTGGCACTGTCAAGAGAACCTCACCCTGGACCCTGGGTGGGTGCTCATACGGAAAGAGTGGTTTCCCTGGGAAAAGTGAGGGTGAGCTGGCTCGTTCCCAAGCCCAGCAGTGACACCCGTGGGAAGCAACGCTGCAAGTGAGGGGGGAGAGAGAAAGAATTGGGGAAGGAGGAGAGGGACGAAGGATGGGAGGCAAAAGGCTTCCCCCTGCCCCGTGGCGAGGTGGTCCCAGGAGCGTTACCTGGCTGCCTGTTCCCTGCCTGGCTCATCCGGGGCTGGCAGCCCCCCTGGCAAAGCACCGCTGCTAGGCGTAGGGTCTCCACCGGGTCCCCCCCAGGCAGGACCGCTCGGGCTGGGGGAGGCTGACAGAGCGGGACTGGGGACAGTGGGTCCGGGGACAACGCTGGGGCTGGCAGGGGGCGGTGAGCTGGGGGCAGCGGAGGTTTTCTTGCCACAGGATTCGCAGCAGAGCTTGTTGTAGCCGGGGATGGAGCAGTAGCGAGCCAGGACCTCCATCTGGCAGAAGATGGACTTGTCGCCAAGGCAGGGCTCCCCTGTAGGGGCACAGAGCAGAGAGCACAGGAGATGAAGGTGGCACGGCACACGGCATCCTCACCTGCAGCACTGCACGCGGCGCTGGAGCCCCCGGCGCAACGAGGACATGGGGGCCTGTCGGAGTGGATCCAGAGGAGGCCACCAGATTGATCCAAGGGCTGGAGGGCACCTCAGCTCTGGGCACAGGCTGAGAGAGGGGGGTCCAGCTCAGTCTGGAGACCTCACAGCGACCTCCCAATCCTTGACAGGGGCTCCAGGAAGGCGGAACAGGGACTGCTCGCAGGGGTGTGCAGCGACAGGATGGGGAGTCAGCTGCACTGAGGGTGGTGAACCGCTGAAACAGGTTGCTCAGAGAGGTGACAGAAGCCCCATCCCTACAGGCATTTCAAGGCCAGGCTTGACGGGGCTCCGTGCAGCCTGAAGATGTCCCTGCTCACTGCAAGAGGTCGCACTAGATGCCCTCTAAAGGTCCTCTGCAGACCACCACACTCTACGATTGGGCTCCCACCCTCTCTGAGGGTCCCGAAGGCAGTGAGTGCCCACGAAGGGCACTGCCAAACCTACTCCCAAGCAGCAACGTAGGCGACGCCTGGGCAGGATGGGAGAGTGATGGAGCTGGAAAATGAAGCCAAAGCACTTGAGGGGCGAGAGCCACCTCCTTGCTTGGCTAAACACAGGAGGCTGAAAACAAGTCAAGACGAAAGGGAAAGGGTTTAAAAGCCACGAGGCAGAGGGAAAGCAACGGGGTACCCAGGCAAAGGCGGTGGGAACTGCAAGATCCCAGACTCCACAAGATGGCAATCGAGCAGCAGCCTCTGCAAGCAGTGGCAGCAGGGTTGATCTCCAGCTGTGCACCCTGCCACCCACCTGCATTTAGCACCAAGAGCTGCAGAAGCCCCGAGGAAAGTCACGGTGGGCAGTGCAGCCCACAGCCAAGCAGGGACACTTACTGGAGGAGACCTTGCTCACGGGGTTTTTGGCCCCATCCTGGGACACCCGCTGCCCTTTGGCGGCATCGTGGTCACCGGCGTCAGCACCGGCAGCGATGCCAGAGAGCTTCCCTGCGAGGAAAGCACCACAATGTCCAGCTGCCAGGGGAGGGTGGTGGCACTCAAGTACCCTAGGAGGGTGTTT
>VZRI01003624.1:0-17765 GCA_013397515.1 Upupa epops | reverse complement strand
GTTAGTCACTCTACCAACACGCATACTTGNGGCGAGTTAGTCACTCTACCAACACGCATACTTGTAGTTAAAAGCAGCAACATTTTATACCTTATTTCATACTTATTCTTACTTCAAAGGATCCCCTCCTATCAGCATCCTCTTTTGTTCACATCTGCACTTCTTGTTGAGACCCCAGATCCAAAGATTAGGAGGGAGACAATATTCTTGGCCTAATCTTAATTAACAGTGATTAGCTCCCCATACATTGCACAACACTTTGCAGGTCTTAGATTGCTCAGCCTCCCCCCCATCGTGTTTACCGTTTGTCTTGCTGATTTTCACTGTTTACTTTGTTTATTCAGTAGTTTTCTACAATGACAAGGGGGGATATTGTTTTTACCTTGACACGAATCATAATATAATATCTCAAATCTCGTTCCTATCTGGAAGTGTTCACTTGCTTTATCTTTACTCATTGAGTAACAGTAAATTTTCAGTGTTGTGGAAGAAGAAAAAAAGGAAAGTCTTCATTCCTGTCTATTCACAGAGCTCTGAATACATGAGGTTAAAGTGTCAAGAAAAATAGCCAGTTACAGAATGCCTCTGACAGAGAAACAGCACAACTGAAATTTACCATGTGCTTGGGTACTCCTAGAAACTTTGGGTTGGTTGGCATTTGCTTATCGAGGAAAATTTTTTTTCACCTTCCGGATTTGCCTTGGCTAGGACTGCAAGCTCTAATACTCAATAACTACTGCAGATCAAGGTTGTTTCATCAAAAAGTAGTCAAGACCAAATAATTTTTAGCATGTCAGAGTGACCAGTCAGAAAAGAAGGCTGAGTTACAGCCCAGGTGGCTAAAATCTAGCTGGACTTGTTGATTGAGCAAGATAAGACTTGATGATAAACTTTGAGAGAATGTGGCTGCAGAAGATTGTTTTTCAGCTCTAGTTCTTGAAGCTGCTTATCATTAGATGATCCAATTGTTTGCTGCGCATCTGGAAATATCAAAACATTTAGTTCATCTGCTGGAGAGCCTTATAAATCCTGGGGTAATGCAGCTACATCGCTTCCCTTGTTTCAAATGAAAATTTCAAGTTTTTCGGGAAGTACAGTGGTGATTGAGTGAGGAGATAGTGCCTGGGTAGGTACCACTGGAGAAGGTACCACATGCGCATTTGCCAGTCTCTTCCAGGCTACCTTTGAACATTGCAGCACCTGTGCCAACTCTTGAGTATTCTGGTGATCCATGGTTTATTGTAAAATAACCTGTCGGATTTCAGTAAAAATAACATCTATTTGCCTAACAATGTTAATATCTGCTTCAGAAGGCCTCGTTGTCACTTTGTAGGGACATACCTTACTTAAATTGCACTTTGGAAAAAACTGATTGATGGAAGTCTTGAATAGAGCCATGCATCATTAATTTATCCGGTCTGTTCTTATAGGAGCAATAGTGATGGAGCAACCAAATGTCAAATGGAGTGATGTTGCTGGCCTTGAAGGTGCCAAAGAAGCACTTAAAGAAGCAGTGATCTTGCCCATCAAATTTCCACATCTCTTTACAGGTCAGAATGACAGAATTTATTTGCTCTTGACTAGTTAGGAATTGTGCTGAGGGCTGAGAAGAGTCTTATACCAATGTGTCAGAGACTTAAGCTGACATAAAGACATTGTGATCCACCTGACCGAAGTTCCATGGATAAATGTGGAATATTTCTGCAAGTAAATTATAAAGGTGTAATCAGAAAAATAGCTTCTGTCTTTCTGCAGTGTTTTTAAGTCTGCTGGTTTCTGTCTTGCAGGAAAAAGAACACCATGGAGAGGGATTCTCCTCTTTGGACCACCAGGAACAGGAAAGTCTTACTTAGCAAAAGCTGTGGCCACAGAAGCAAACAACTCTACCTTCTTCTCAGTGTCTTCTTCTGACCTTGTCTCAAAGTGGTTAGGTGAAAGTGAAAAGTAAGTTGGGAGTTACCAGAGGTCCAGAAAAGCATTGGCAAAAAGAAATGATTATGGAGCTAGATAAGTTGCTGTAAATAAATTGAATTTGAGGGAAGGGTAGTGTCTGTTTACAAACACACTTCAGCTGTTTCTGTGCAGTGCCATGTAATAATATGTGCTGCATTTTGTGCTGCCACAGCTGGGCCTCTCTTCAGTGCTCTCAGAAACATTTTGGGACCACCATGGGGCTCACTCTCCTGTATTCAGCTGTAATTGCAACCTACATCAGTCTAAAGTGTTGAAGTATTCTGTCTCTTGGCGCCTCCCCACTCGGCTCTCCCAGCAGCTGTTCTGTTACTGTGTTTCATTTCTTTGTCTATACAGAGGTGATTTTTCTTCATCCTGATTTCAGTCAAAATCTGGAAGATATAAGACACTTCCAAAAATAGATTGGAGCAAAGAAGTAGTCATGAGAGAAAATTTCATAGTTCTTCATGTTAACTCTTGTTTGTTACTATGTGATATGTGAAGAAGGCCAGGAAGCCTGAAATGGCATGTTGGCTGCAGTGCAGGAATTTGTCCATTTAGGCTTCCAGTGAAGAGTCTTGAGTTAAGGAAAAGCTCTGGATTTTTTGAACAAAAAGGACTTTCTTATGATACTTTAAAAACTCTGGTTTTGAATTAAAACCATGAGCTTGAATATTTGACAACTAAGCCAACATTATTGAAAGCTGACAGGCTGAGGAGGAAAGGTCAGGTGTTTGAACTGTGTCTTTTATCCCCAAAAGTGGGAAACCTTCAGGAGCGTTTTTTTCCATTGCAAAACAACACATAACTGGAGTCCAGCTTGGCATTTTTAATGTTCGACTACATTTGAGACTACTGCTTGAGATTTGGTGCTGGTAATGTGAAGAATTTCCCAGCATGTTCCTATTTATTTTAAACTTAATGTGATAATAGGTACATCTGAGTTTGGAGGTGGGGGGAGAGAGAGGGAGATTGGGAAATCAAATTTTCATATCGTTTAAAAAGTATTCAGTGTAGTTGTATGAAGTAAGGCTACATGCTATTTCTTACACAATACCTAGAGTCAATCTAATCAGGTTACAGGTGTGAAATAAGAGCCACATTCTTTTGACTTTGCCTAGAGTATTGCTTTTGTAAAGACCAGGCTGCCTTACAGAAATACAAACTGAAAAGGGGCTTTTCTGTCAACATCATGCCTGCAGTATCCTAAAATGTTTCACCTCCCTCTGTGTTATTTTGTGCATCTTGAAACTGGGAAGATGATCCTATCTTCAAGTAGCTTTAGGCTAAACTTTATTTTTAGCATTCTTTGAGGGAAGTGTCTGTATTGCAGTCTCAGGTTATATGGTTTTACTGTTGTAATCATTAAAGATAACTGAAGCTGTTCCTTTTTTTAAGATTAGTGAAAAACTTATTCCAGCTTGCCAGACAAAACAAACCTTCTATTATCTTCATTGATGAGATAGATTCACTCTGCGGGTCAAGAAGTGAAAATGAGAGTGAGGCTGCTAGACGGATAAAAACGGAATTTCTAGTCCAGATGCAAGGTAAGTGTACTTGGTTTTCCCAATCAAAGGAATTAAGATAGATATTTGAAGTGTAGGTTGCATGAGAACACTAAAATGATCCTCAGTCCGACCCCGTTACATTTTGACAACATTTTAAAACAGTCTCTGTTTATCATCTAAACAGTAAAATGATTTCTGCTCTGACAACAGGGGTTGGTGTTGACAATGAAGGAATCTTGGTCTTAGGAGCAACAAACATACCCTGGGTTTTGGATTCTGCTATCAGGAGAAGGTAGGATGAAGTTTTTTTTCATGGTATGAAATTTGCAGCTGTGGTGAGAGTTCAGTCTGAGACTGCTTGAAGCAGCAATGCAGCTCATGTTTGCAGGCATGGCTACTGTGATTCCATGAGATGTACTGAGCTGAAGAGTTAGATCATTCACCCTTACATTGACCCTGTAGTTCATTTGATTTCTTGGTTAAATGATTGTGCTTGAGCAAACAGAAAACTATTCTATTCATTGGTTGGGTTTCTGGTTGACTTGGAAGACAAGTTACTAAATATGCAACTCAGAAGAGCAAGAGCTGGTAGAGCTTTCCTTTTGAGCTGGTAACAAATTGTTCAGTATCTTAATCATAGAATCATTAAGATTGGAAGAGACCTCCAAGATCATCAAGTCAACTGTCAGCCCAACCCCACCATGAACTGCCACCACCTTCAGTTCTTTCACAGAAACCACGCTGTCATCAGATTTGGAAAAGACCTTCAGGATCATCAAGTTCAACTGTTCACCCTACAACCTTATGCAGCCTTATATTACACCATGTTTTTCTACTGGTCAGGAATAATTTGTGGTCTTTCAGTCGTGTTTAACTGTTCTCCTCTAGATGATGCCCTGTACTGATGAGCTTGTTGAGTAATGGTCATATTTGTCAACTAAGGGAACATGACATTTTTAGATACTTTCATATACTTAATTCAGGTCTGCCATACTTTGGGTGGGGGGGTTGGATCAGACTACTTCCAGAGGCTTGCAACTGGTATGACTATATTTTAGTGTGAGACACAGAGTTGAGATTTAGTGAACATATTATTTTGAATAATTCTTGAAATTCAGGCTTTGGGGTCCACAGTACAAGACAGGCAGGGACAGGATATAGTGTGTGTAGAAGGGCTTGAATATCTCTGCTGTGAAGAAAGGCTCAAAGAACTGAGGTTGAGCCTGGAGAAGTCTCCAGGGGGATCTTAATTGCAGCCTGTCATATATAAAAGGGGTTTATAAGAAAGATAAAGATGTTTGAGGTTTTTTTTACCAAGGCTTGTAGTGACAGGACAAGGGGCAACAGTTTTAAACTGAGAGAGGGAAGGTTTAGATTGGATATAAGGAAGACATTGTTTACAGTGAGGTTGACCAAACACTGGAACAGATTTCCCAGAGACATTGTGGATGTCTCATCCCTGGAAACATTCAAGGTCAGGTTGGATGGAGCTTTGAATAACCTGGTGTAGTGGAAGATGTCCTGCTATCAGTGGCAGGATTGGACTAGATGGCATTTAAATGTCTCTCCCAAGACAAACTGCTGATTCTTTGCAGTGTGTAAGAGTAGCTCTCTAGCCCTTGTCTACAAATCTTGAGGGAACTTGTTCAACAATAGCAGTAATCAAAATACTTTTCCATGGACTCAACCCACTTTACCGTGTTAATTGTGTTCTGCAGAATTTGGAATCACACTTATTTTGTTGGTGGGAAGAAATTCCCACTGTGAGAACAGATGCTGCATCAAAGGAAGAACTGAAGTTAGCAACATTTTATCCTGAAAGCTGTACTGAGAATACAACTTCAAATTTGCTTCCAATGATGAGATGGTCTTTAATTTAGTTGGAGGCTGTAGGAAGTGATAGTGTCAGCTTGTTCTCAGGCAGCTTTTTCTTAGAGTGTGAAAACTCTAAGAATGCTTGAAAACCTTTTTTGCTTCATATTTTTCATTTAAAACACAGAGAACCTGGAAACAAATGTAGCTTGAGAAGAAGATCTCTGCAGTGAAAAGGCAGGAGTTGTTACATTCTGGATGTTAGCTGATGCTAGCCACAGTATGAGAATAGATTGTTGAATATTTACCTTACTATTTCCTTTTTTAAAGGTTTATAATACTGAAACTGCTTCTTTCTAATGCTGTTAGGACAGACTGTACACTTACGTGCATAAGCTTCTTTCCACCATGCACCTGTGTGAGCCTGCCTGTATCCGTGGAACAATTTGTTGCTTCTTTTTTAAACCAGGTTTGAGAAACGTATTTATATTCCTTTACCTGAGGACCATGCCAGGGTTGCCATGTTCAAACTTCACCTTGGGTCAACTCCAAATGTCCTAACAGAAGCAGATTATCGAGAGCTTGGAAAGAACACTGATGGCTATTCCGGCGCAGATATAAGTGTCATTGTACGTGATGCACTGATGCAGCCTGTTAGAAAAGTGCAATCAGCTACTCACTTTAAAAAAGTAAGGAGGAGTCAAATATTTTTCTGAGTTATCTCTTGAGCACTATCTTACTTTAAAAAATTGTGTTTACTATAATGCTGCACGCTTATCAATGTCTGTTTTTTATCAGCTGGGGAGTAAACTTGGATATTCCTTACATTTCTTCCCTTCCTCATCCTCTTCCCTCCTGCTACATGGTTTCTGAAGATTTATGTAGGATGTTTTCAATAAACTATTCCCAGTATAAAAACAAGTCTTTTAAAGCACTGCTTTGATAAACCTTTTCTGGGGTCAACTCAGCAGTTAACACTGATGTAAACTGTTTAAAAAGAAGAATGTGTTCTAAAACAGATTCTGGCTGACTGGCTGTTACCTTTCAGCCTTTTGCTCAAATTTGGAAGAATCTGAGACATTTTTCAACTACAATGGAGCAGTAAGCAACACAGAAGGAATTCTTAACTCCTTTTCCCTAGAAAGGGAAGGAGAACCCCCCCCCACAACTGCAGTACTTTTAGGGCTGTGATTTTAAACCAAGTTGATTACAATTGCATTTTTACTTGGAAACTGCATGCAGTTCCCTATAAACACAATCTTAGCTTTATTAATTAGAGAGATCTTGTCCCAGTTAAGCAGTGCTTTCTTCGATTGTTACTGATTTGTAAACCAGTGTGGTAGCCAAGGTTTGGCCAAGTGCATTTTGGATATTGCAATCTGCTTTCCAGCACTGTTTTAAAGGCAGTTTGGAATAGCAAAATTCAGTTCGCAGTTGTTAAAAATAGCCAGGTAGTGTGTTGTCTTCGATCTTTGCATGTGCTTTGAGTTCCTGTGGGTGTGGGATGTTTCAGGTAAGAATGAAAAGACAACCATGTGGGTTCCAGGTAGTGTGTGGGGAAGGGAAAAGAGAACCTGTGGGGGGAGGGCAGGGTGTGTGTATGTGTGTCTTTGTCAGGTCTCTCCCTGTCTCGAAGGGAAGGCTGTGTTCTCCCACCAGATGGCCCTGTTTCCTAAGGAGTGCTGCTGAGGTGGTGCACCCTTGTGATGCGGTGTGGAAAAGACGGAGAAGTCACTTGGCTTCCTCCTGTGAAGAGCACTCAGGATAATTATTGAGAAGGTTGTTGAAAGCTGGTAACCAGTGATGAATCAATTCCCAAAGTGACCAGAGACTAGGAAGAGGTAGTTTTCTCCAATTGGATTTCCTGGTGTGCTGGTTTTCTAGAGAAATCCTCAAGCTTATAAGGAAGCAACTCCTGGGATTTGACCTGATATGAATTTAAGTATCTGGCTATAACCACATGTTTTGAAAGCGATTGGTGCCGGTACATTTATAGAGTTTCTCTGCCACAGGGAATGGTTTGCCAGTGGTGGGTGAGGCCTCTGCAGGAAATCAAGGAATATTTTTGCTCTGAAGATGCTGTTCAGCTTCTGGTTTTTATAACTCTTATAAACTGAGTCTCTTATTTTTTGAAGGTAAAAGGACCATCACTGTCAAATCCAAATATCATGGTAGATTTGTTCACCCCTTGCTCTCCAGGTGATCCTGAAGCCATGGAAATGACATGGGTGGATGTTCCAGGTGATAAATTACTGGAGCCTAAAGTTTGCATGGTAGGTAGCATTTCTTTCTTGCTTTGCAGAACTTTCACAAGATTTTTAAGGGAAGGACATTCTTCTAAGTTATTACAGAAAGCAATTGGATGAGTTGTTTTGTTTTCAGATAGGCCAGACATAGCAGATAAATTTGAATCTCCATTATACAGAGCTACAATAGGGCATGCCTGTGGAAAAAGCCAACTCTGTAACCCTGATAAGCATTTATTTCTTATTGGTCTTGTCTGCTGGCATTCTCCTAGCATGCAGCTGCTGTCCTTCCATCCGTAGTCAGATTGCTTCCATCCATAGTCAGGTTGTTCAAGGACTAATCCAGCCTGACATTGAACATCTCTAGGGAGGGGGCAGCCACAACCTCTTTGGGCAATTAATTCCAGAGTCTCTCCACCCTTGAGCTGAAGAATGTCCTCCTAAGATCTAATCTGAACCTCGTGTCCTTCGGTTTCAAACAATTTCCCCTTGTCTTGTCACTAGAACCCCTTGGGAAAAGTCCCTTTGCAGCCTTCCTGTAGGTTCTCTTCAGGAATTGGAAGGCAGCTATCAAGTCCCTCTGGAGTCTTTTCTTCCCTGAGCTGAACAATCCCAGCTCCCTCAGCTTGTCCTCAGAAAAGGTGCTACAGCCCTTTGTGGCCACCTCTGGACTTGCTCCAACAGTTCTACGTCCTTCTGAGGTTGGTGGCACCAGAACTGGACGCAGGATTTGAGGTGTGCTCTCACAAGAGCAGAGTGAAGGGGGAGAAAAATTGTAGTTTGCTGCTTAAAAAAAGAATTGCTGAACACTCATTCTGTGTTGTTCCCAGAGTAACAAAAGAAGATTTGAAATTGAAGTGCAGTGTTAGAGTGAATGAATTGATAACAAATCTGTGCTGCTGTCATTTCTTGAGAGCAAAAAGTCCTGTAATGAATGAAGGAAATCAATGTATTCATGGGCACCACAAGCCTCTATAAAGCGATAGGCCCTGCTGTATAAATATAACCATCCCTGTATTTCAGAAAAGCACGTTCTCTATTTGTACACCGAGGAAACACATAATGATATATGCAGATGCAGACCCATCTTAAAGCTTCTGCCTGCATGGTCTAAGCAGACTTTTCATCAGTTTCTTGGAATTAAACATCCTAGTTCCTTATGTACCTTAATGGAACCTGGACTCTGCTGCACTGCAGTTCCATAGGCGGCTGTTTCAGTGTCTAAAATTGGTTCTTGTAGTTAAAAAAGATCAGGCTTTAATTCTTTCTAACCAGGGTATCTCTAGTTTAATGAGAACTCCGGAGTCTAGAAAATTACAGTACCTTTTGGTATTCCCCATAATTTGAGTAATAGGAAGTGGTAGGCATCTACCTTTTTCCAAAGTGCCTTTGGCTAGGTCTCAATTAGTTTTTTCCTTTTTATTCACAGAGTGTTTCAGCTGCTGCTTTCAACCTCATAGAGCTGTGATTTTTCTGAACTACCTTTTCCAGTATCTAAATAGTTACCTAGGAAATTGAACGGAAGAGATAGAAATTCCTACTCATGAGTTGTAGTACTTTACTAGAGGTTGTAGAACTTTACTAGAGGTTAAACCTAAATGACTGTTCTATGTTACAGAAAAGCGCATGGGAACACATGATTATTTTCCTTTTCAAACTGCTGTAGTTAAAGCTGGGTTGAAAACGGTAACCAATAGGAAAAAAGAAAGTTCAGATCTTTTCACTAAAAAAGTGATTGATAAAATGGGACTGGGTGAGTGATTTAAAGTTCAACCTGAGGTGGAGGTTTCCTTTTCATAAAGCTCACGGTTGTCTTCACGGGTAAAGTGCTGCCTTTGTGCAGAAGGGTTCAGGCTAGTTTGTTTATAGATTAGCAGCTCTCATGGCCTTCTGTTTCAGTGGGCTTTTTTAATGCCTGTTGGTCTTTACAACAAGATTGTTACCAGTGGCATTGTACTAGTTTTTGAAAATGCTTTTCTCTCCTTTCTTGACAGAGTGATATGCTGAAGTCACTGGCCAGCACAAAACCTACAGTTAATGAACAGGACCTGGAGAAGTTAAAGAAGTTTACAGAAGACTTTGGTCAGGAAGGGTAAACCAAAGAGAATGTGGAGCATTAGAACTTTTTTGCTTTCTTCAACGTTCTTGTGTCTTTATGGATGGCACTTCAAATAAATGCCAATAAATTAACACCTTTTTTACTTTGCAGAAGGTACCTTTGCAAAGACACTTAAGCTTTTGTATCGTATGGTTTTCCTCAGATGATATTAAATGTCTTCTATTGAATAAATAATATGAAAATACAATTTTAGGGTGAGACAGCAAAGTGATGTGGTACTGTCTATCAGATACTAGAACACTTTAAATGATGAGTTTCATTTAGGTATTATGTCAGACTCGGGTTACAAGCAAGTTTCCAACTCACAGTAGGCTCAAAAAACATGCTTTTTTTGAGGGGCAGAAGAGAATGTATTTGTCAGGTGGTTTAGATATCATTCAGTCAGCCTGCAGACGAATTGCTCGCATTTCATTTACATAAATGCAACAACATTTGCTAGCAAAGCTTACTGCAAGGGTGGGTTCACTGCTAAAGCAAGAGAGAAAAAAAATGGGGCCAGTAAGTCTAAATTTAAATACACTGATGGGGCTGGTATTTGGCTTTTTCTCTTATGTTGTCTTAAAAATTTACCTTATAAAGCAAGCTTCTGACTCAGTACTAGCTGATACCATCACTATGCAATCTAGCAAAGGTTTGCTAAATGCAGCTATCTCAGAAGAAGTTTTGCTCGCTGTGTTTCATGTGTTGGTTGGTTATGTTTTCTTTTTTAATCTGGATTTGCTTGCTGCAGGAGTTTATCTAAAGTAATACCCTGTAATATCACACACAGTAAGGCTGGTACGGTGTGCAGGTAGTCTTTGGAGAGTGTATGGGAGGTGTTTTGGACGGAGACTATAACAGGTGTTTTACCCACAGGCTTTGCAGTGATGAATTAATTCAGAACTTTGCTGGTAATTATTGCAAACAGGTTACATCAACATAGTGCTTAAATTTAGAAGGCTGGCACTTGGGGACAGAAGTAGCACTCCTTTGATATTTTTTGGAAGAATTACACACTGAGATGTGCCTGAGTGTAACTTAAAAACACTACCATGTCAGCAGTGAGTTTGTGCCTTGTACGTTTGCACTGGCTGTAGATCTGGAGCAGCATTAGGATACCCAGAATAATCCCCTGTGTTCCATTAGCATGTATGACTCTGTCCTGCATATGCAGTAACTTGCATTAAAAGGAATTTGCACATGTGGGGTGTATGTGTTAGATGTACATATACACCAATAGCTTTGGGGGTTTGCGTTCATTCTGTACATATGTACTTCCTAAATCATAGGACACATGACATTTGGTGTAGGTAAATGACATAAGACGTTCTAGTATAACATCAGCTGTATTCTTGGAGTGTTTCTTTAATGTTATGTTCAGCTTTTTACTGCTTGATTTTATTATTTTGAGGGTTTTTTTAGACTTTGGTTTCTATGTTTAACAGCTAAAAAAAACCTTTAGTTAAAAAAATTTTTGGTCTGCCAGGTGCTGAGCTCTTTGTTTACTAACATGACGTGAATTGGGGGTGCAACTGCAGGCCTTTTTGTGGACCTTTTGGGGAAGGGGCAGGGGGAGGATAGCAGGGAACGAGGAATTCCAGTATATGTTCACATTAGTAGGATTAATCCTCCTTGCAACAGGATTGCTTTTACGTAGTTGCCTCTTGAAAATGGTGTAGAAATGAGCCACACGCTGGCAGGGCTCTCATTCAGAGGTTTGAGGTTATTCTCTGATGTACCTGTCTCTGGACATTTTTTTAAAAGAAAGTCTTTACTGCAATCTTAAAATTCTCAGGAATGTGTTCTTCGTGGTAGGCTGATTTGTCCTATGAGTTTCCATAAGCTTAACTGTAATCTCTCATCTTTAGCGTAGAAGTAAAGGATACTGTATGTTTTAAAATTACATCTTGTGTGTTTTTAAATTACATCTTGCTGCTTGCTCAGTTGTGGGATGACATCTGTAACAGAAGCATTAATGTTGGATGTATCACATTGTTTTCAGAAATATATTCCAAATAAACATCGCTGCTTAGAATTGCGGCTACAAGGACAACTTTCTAGTTTGCTCTCTTTGCAAAATAGGGGAGACCTTACAGAGACCTTTCAGTCCCTGAAAGGGGCTGTCAGAGAGCTGGGGAAGACAAGGACAGGGACATTACCAAGGACAGGGAATGACAGGACAAGGGGTCATAGTTTGAAGCTGGAAAAGGGCAGATTAAAGCTGAACAGGAAGAAACAGTGCTTGAATCTGAGGGTGCGGGATTCCTGGAACAGGCTGCTCAGAGAGGTGGTGGAGGCCTCATCCCCTGGAGCCATTCAAGGTCAGACTGGGCTATCTGTTCCACTTAGAGCTGTCCCTGCTTGTAGGATGGTTGGACTAGACCTTTGGAGGACCATTCCACCCCAACCCACTCTATGATTCTGTGATGTACATAACAAAGCTCCCTAGCTACCTAACTACATCATCCCAGCACAGACAACAACAGCCAAAGCGGGGGCTCAGGGAAGAGTGCTGCAAAATCAGTCTCGTTTTCAGAGTTAATTAAAAATACTCTTTAGAGTTCAGGAAAGGTTCTGTTTGCTTTACATAACAAAAGCCTCAGTACCTACTGGACAAATTAGATGTACTTTTTTCATGTGTGAAGTGTGACTCATCTTTGGCTAGTTGGCTGACAGGTTTTTTCTAACTCCTGGTGTTACTGCTTACTGCAATACAAAAAAATGTCATTTTCCTTCCGGTGGATAGAATGGTTTGTCAGGTAAACCAGTTGTGTGTGTGTGCTCACTGTGTTCTTCACCAATGTTTTCTTCACACTGATGTTGAACTTTGGATTTCCTGTCACTGGTGGCATCTGTCTCAAGGCAAATTCTCAGAGGGTTAGAAAAAGTCAGTACATTAACTTGTTAGATTTTTTTTCCTGAGTTTCCTGGCTGACCTCAAATTCCAGAGCCTTGCTTTGTCCCTGATTTATCTGCCAGGTCTGTATTGTCATTCTTTAACAACAAAAATGTACAAATCTTAAAATTTTGTATTTCATTGGGGGAGGGGGGGGGTGTTTNTTCATTGGGGGGGGGGGTGTTTTAAGTTATCTGATGGTCTTTGAATATCCTTTTTTTTAAGTAGTGGAGCAGAGCACCCATTGTACAGGGATACATTCTTGTATTAGCTTTTGTTCGTGGGCCTATTGGAAGTGTTTGATCATAGTTTGCTCATTGTGTCAACTGAAGCAGCTGAATGTCAGGTACTTTGATGTATTCCTTGTGGTTATGTAATCTTCTTCCTAGTAAGAATATATTCTGAGGTTTTTGCCATGTTACTGCTGAGGATTATCCTGACAGGAAGCTTTCTAATAGTTCTGAATTCGTTAAAACATGTAGGAACAACTTTATTTTGTGTTTACTCTTTCCTTCATCAAGAATGACAAGCTTGATTCATTATTGGCTTCCATGCATGTTTTGGGTCTTAACCAGGTTCATCCTAGGAATCATGGCTGACTTAAAGCCATTCCCATCACTTACGTAAACTATTGCAAGACCTTGGTGGACTGTTTGTTTCCCACTGCACTGCTTTTCCAACAGATACTTAATTCTTATCAAAGCATCGTTCCTTTTCTTCTTGAGTAAATGTCTTTTGGTGTAGCTCGTTAACAATGTTTTAATCCAATGATTTTATTCCATGGATTCTGTCGTCATAATTAGCTGTGTAAAACCGTAATTGTTCATCCTTTGGGCAGTGACAGCCCAGGTATTAGATAAGCTTGTCCTGTTATTTATCTTTTTGTCTCTGTGCCCTAATTACAATTCTTCCTCTCCCTTCCTCCCTCAACACACAACACACACGCCCTTCTGATGGCATCTTTTTTTCTGACTAGGTTGCTGCTTTGTGCCCTTTTCTGTTTGCTGACCCGTGCAATCATCAAACCTAAGAGGCTCCTCCAGCTTAATGAGTTAACTCTCGAAGATAGGTCTTCCCTTCATCCCATCAGCTCAGTGTCGGGAGATGCCAAGTGATCCGTCTGTGCATGGTACCTGCTACTCGTGCAGTCTGCTGACCTTCCGCACAAGTGCTTGACATTTTGGGGCTCATTAACTTGGACTTCTCAAGCATTAAAACAAAATATTACATCCTACCTGCATCATAGCAGGAGTCAGGTTCTCTTTTAAAAAGGCTTTCATTGTCTTTTGAGATGTGTCCATGAAAAGTCACAGACACCTGAGCACATGCCTGATGTTGATAATGGAGCCAGGGGTTTTCTTTCCTGCTTGGTGACCTATTATATGGCACCATGCCATGAATTGGCAAGCCTTGCTTTTTGCTTGCCCTCCCGCCTCCTCTGCTGCCTCAGCTAATTTAAATCTAAGCTATTAAGGCAGAGACTTTTTTTTCAAACATGTTTCATGTCACATGCGTTCTGTAAACTATAAACAATAATTTTCTCTGACTCACTCTGTTGTTGGTCCATGACAGTCCACAGGTAATTTGTTACAGAAACATCCCATGGAGCAGTTGCCTTCTGCTGCCAGTTAGCAGTAATGAGTCAGGTAGGCAAGGAACTGGGAAAGTCGCTATAAATACCACCATCCCAAACAGGAAATGGCATAGCAAATGGGGACTGTTACTTAGGCTTTGCAAGAGTCAAGTGAATCATTTACCAAAGAGAAAACTAGGTATAAATGAAAATTTAAGCTATACAAATTAATAATTTTTCCTTTCCCCTTGCTTAAAGACTGGAACACGAGCTGTAGCCAGGAGGCTCTAACCTGTTAAGGCATTTTGTTTTTTATAAATATTTTAGAAAATCTGGAAAAGTAGCTGACTACACTACTGTGCCATTTAAAATGGCAGTTGGAATGCTCATGCCCTTGCAAGGCTGAGCTTGAGCTCACCTGGTGTTTCAATGATCCTCTCATGAATCAGTTGCAGGCATGAATTGCTCTGTATGCAGCCAAACAGAAAATCAAGACTGGATTTTTAATCTCCTTTACTCTTGCTTTGGTATGGACATGTGTGTTCTTGTCCAGCCTTGTTCTGTCTCTGTAGTTTCAAAATGTTCTCTTTTTACCTGTGTGTAACATCATGCTCATGCTGCTTGTGTCCACTGTCAGTATGGAGACCAGTAGGTGCTTTGCCTGCCTCACAGCGAACCTTCAGAAGTTAAAGCACAGCAAGAGCTTCCAAGGGAGCTATTGGGCCAGACCTTAAAATCATTCATCTGCCATTCCAAGCTGCTTTCACCAGCTTGAGGACAAGCAAGGGCCACTGTCACTGCCTAACCAGACACAGAGGGTGTGATCACATTCATGTTCATATGTGAGGCTACAGACCCCTCAGGCAGGTTGCATGTACCTGTGTGGTGAACCACCGACACTTAGTCACTACAAAGTTACCTTCATCCAGCACTTGTAGCACCACAAGTCACTTGCTCCTTCCAGTTTGAGATAGGATTGATCCTGCTAGGAACAAACACCAGAGTGTTTGCAGGGTTCTGGGTGGGAGGGCACAGTCGGTGTGCTTGGCTTCCCATGCACACTGAGACTCTACACTGGGCAAATGCATCTGTAGAGAAATGTGGGGGGAGTGACATGGGTCTGTCCTCTGATCTGTTGCTGAGACAGGGCTTAAATCAACAAGGGCAGTAGTGACCCAGTCGCCCATTTGGGTTTTGTCCTGGTTGTCAACTCTGTTAAACAAGTTGTGTAGCTATAGGCCTTGTTTTGGGCTTTCTTTTCTGTTCTTGCTTTACCACAGCGGGTACTAGAACTGCATGATGCTTCTTAGAAGGAGGAATTAATTTTCCTGTGATGTATTAATTGACAATCTGTGCCTGCCTCTTCCGTTGCTTTTCACACACTCCTCTTTTTCTGTTGTCTCTAATTTCAGCTTCTCTCTTGTCTGATTTATCCTCTGTCTTTCACACCACCTTTTTTCCTCAAATGGAAGACAAGGCACTGATTCCTTTTTAATTCCTATTTCAAAGCTCTTTCTGTTCCTGTATTTCTCCCAAAGCACTTTTACATGCAGCAAAGCCTTTAGTGCTTCATCAGAGTGTCTCTCTTTTCCCTTCCAGCGTGGCCCAGCTGTACATACTGTCCTTTCCTGGGCTGACAGCAGGATGGTAATGGGCTGCACTGTTACAGGATGGAGACAGTTGTTAGAGTGCAAACAACTGTGGTGCCTCTGATTGCAGTGCAAGGAGGATGAATGGTTGAATTGATTGATATCAGCCACTAATTTGTACCTTTTTCTTGGAGTAGAGGAGGAAAAATGATCTACCTACAAAAGATTTTCTAAATTTCCATTGCAGTACAGCAGATTTTCTTTAGTGTCTGCCAAAGATAATTTATCAGGGACTGATGATAACCAGGGCAAATATTGTGTAATTGCATCCAAGAAATAAACACCAGCCTCTTGCCAGTACTGTGCACATTCAGTGTGTTACCTGGAACTGGAAACAGACTTAATTTGTGTTAAAAGACTGAGCAAACAAAGTTCTCTGAATTGCTTTGAAAGAGAACCTGGCATGACCATGACAAGGTACTGTCAGTTCTTCTATGATTTTAAGCTATAAAGCAAGAGCAAGGGGAGTGCACAAAGCTCTCCACGCAGCAGCGCAGGGGAGGCCAGGCCAAGCAGGAGGAAGACATGGAAAGCCAGAGCAACTCCACAACAGACTGACATGTGGTGAATCTTGAACTGTGGTTATTGTAAGAATGTCTCTTCAGACCACTTTTAGGATTAAGACCTTCAAAGTACAAGGATTGAGTTTTCTGCAATAAGAAACTCAACATGGCTGCTGTTAGAAAAACAACTGCTATTCATTAGGGAAAAAAACCATCTCTTTCCCAGCATTGAAGGCAGTGTAAGCAGTGGACAAAAACAGACTATAGATGAGAGGGAGACAATTTTCGTGGAACTTCATTTTCAGATTCAACAGCGTGTCAGTTCTCTTGGTAGAGCACACTTTCCTGTAGGTGTCCAGTTATGGTAGCCAGGACTCCTGGTGGCAGTGTGGTGGGATAAGCAGCGAGGTGATCACAGAACCACAGAATAAACATGGTTGGAAAGGACCAAGTCCAACCAAACCCACACCCACACACACAAATACCTAAATACCCGATCAATGGAAAAACACAAAATAACCCCCTCTGCCTGCCACTCTAGCAGGTCACAGAGCACCATGTCTACACATTTCTTAAACAACTACAGGGATGGTGACCCAGCCATCTCCCTGGGGAGGCTGTTCCACTCTTTCTGTAAAGAAATTCTTCCTAGTATCCAATCTAAACCTCCCCTGCCTCAACTTCAGGCCATTGCCCCTGGCTCTGTCATCAGAACCAAGGATGACAAGGAGAAGAGGCCAACATCCACCTCTCTACAGCCTCCCTTCAGGCAGTTGTAGAGGGCAATGAGGTCCCCCCTCGGCCTCCTTTTCTATAAACTAAACATGCCCAGCTCCCTCATCCTCTTCTCATATGACTTGTTCTCTAAATCCCTTACAAGCTTGGTAGCTCTCCTCTGGACATGCTCTAGCATGTCTTTCCTATAATGAGGGGACCAGAACTGAACACAGTACTCAAGGCCTCCCAAGAGCTGAGTGCAAGGGCATGATAACTTCCTTTCTCCTGCTGACCATGCTATTCCTGATACAGACCAGGATCCTGTTGGCCTTCTTGGCCACGTGAGTGTACTGCTTGCTCATATTAAGCTGGCTGTCTACCAGCAACCGCAGGTCCTTTTCTGTTGGGCAGCTTTTAAGCCGCTCATCCCCCAGCCTGTAGCAGTGCCTGGGGTTGCTGTGACCAAAATGCAGGATGCAGCACTTGGCCTTATTGTCCCTAAGACAACTGACCTCAGCCCATCTATCCAACCTGTCCAGGTCCCTCTGTTGAGCCTTCCTGCCCTTGAGCAAATCAACACTTCCACGCAATTTGGTGTTGTCTGCAAACTGATTGAGGGTGCTCTCAATCCCTGTGTGCAGGTCATCAATATTCAATAGATATTAAACAAGACTGTTCCCAAACCTGAGCCCTGAGGGACATTACTTGTGACCAGCCGCCAGCTAGATTTCACTCCGTTAACCACAACTCTCCAGGAACATCCATCCAGCCAATTTTTAATCCAGAGAAGGTACATTTCTCTATACCATG
>VZRI01003623.1:13172-60683 GCA_013397515.1 Upupa epops | reverse complement strand
ATGAAGCTTTGGTGGAATTAATGCATCACAAATACTTACACTTGATGCTGGACAATCTACTTTTGGGCACTGAAGCATCTACAGCTGCTGAAAATGAGATAAGAATAATAAATGTGAGTTACTTAATAGCAGGGATCAGTTAACATGATTTTTCTCATCTGCAAACGTATTGGGGCAATTTTCAAAGTCCTTAAAACTACCTGGTGGGACTGAATTTCCAATTCTAAATAGATGTTTCTATTCTTTCTTTTTCCAATTCTAAACAGACGTTTCTATTCTTTCTATTTCTACTCTAAAATTTCCAATTCTAAATAGACGTTTCTATTCTTTCTATTCCTACTCTAAAATTTCCAATTCTAAACAGACATTTCTATTCTTTCTATTCCTACTCTAAAATGCTTCCACAATTCTATCTTTGGCAGCACTTGGAAAAATGTTTTCATACCAAACTTCCCACTCCAATAATATAAAAGGTATTAGGTAGCAGTTGTACCTCCCCATTACATCAGTCTGAGTATGAACCTACAGTTTGGGCAGTGCAGCTCATTCCATCTTGATACGAGCCTGTTCCCAAAGAATGAGCCAGATCTGGGGGCAGCAAGTCCATTCATATACAGACGTTCTTACCTTTGGCTGAAAGGATTTTGTTGTAGTGAAACACCATGTGATCTCTGATCAGGTACTGGCTCGTCAGACTTCGAGAGGAATCAATGCAGAAAGCTGGAAGATTAAGATATATTTCAGCACAGTAAAGGCAGGCAGAAGGATACTCACATTTTCAAGAGATATCAACTGCAGTTCAGAGCTACAAACTTAAATTAGTATGTGCTTGAATTCTTGGCTAAATGGCAGTGGCTCTTTTAGCAGCTACTGTTAAGTGGAATCATTCTATGCCCTTTGGTGGGATTTCTCCCCACTGAGCCGTTCAGTCAATAGCCACAGAACTGTCTGGAGTTAGACTGTGCAGGAGCCAGCAGAGGAACTCCCCAATTTCTCCACACTGTGGACTTTTGAAAAAGCATCTGAGGTGGCGGCATGGCACAGAAACATCTGCTACCTCACCTGAACAGACTGCAAAGAAACAGATTTCATTCTCAAGTGTTCTTTAAAATAGTAATAACAGCTGTATAGTTATGGTGATGTTATGTGATAGGCTGGACCTGATGATCTTAGAGGTCTTGTCCAGCCTCAGTGATTCTGTGACATCTATACATATATTTAGATCATCTTGCTATCTCTTTCTAGCTAGCAGCACAGACAATGCACAAGTCACTCCTCAGGAGTATCTTCAACCATGTATACTAAACGTAAGGCCTATTAAACGTCACCACCTCACTTCGCTCAATGCAAAGGCTTCAATGATAAAACCATTTTCATCATAAACCCAATTAATTCACAGGAAAGGAACCGTGTCAGCCTTCGGAGGAAAGCACATGTATTACTTACCATTACTTTTAGTACTCAGATGTCCTTTAAATGGGCTTGCTGGACCATATCTGGGCACGCCAAGGTCTGGGTACTCACTCCCTTCATTAAAAGAGTCAATTAAAACAAGCATTAAAAAAAGGAAAGCACTGATTTTGACAGACAAGATAAAGTGGAGAATCTTCCGCCAAAGAACAACCTGAATGCAAAGTTCTACATCTCTGCGGGAGATAAATGGAACAGCACGCTGATTAATGGGATCAAAAGCTGAACACTTTAAGTCAGCAGAAGCTTTTATACCTTTCTATTTATTTCTAACAACAATTCTTACTATGATTGTACGTGTATATGCTTCACAGACAGTTGGTTAACTTGTGATTGGTTAACTTATGTTGTCCAAGCAACAGTCACACACTCTTGGAACTTTCCTGAACTTCACTCTTCCCATCTTTGAGTTGTCTTTGTGCCTTCTTTCTCATGCCTCAGTGTCCCTTCGTGTATCTTTCTCGTAACATTCCAAGTCCTTGAGCCTGTGCAAGGCTGCAGGTGCAGAGCTACCTGCAGTCTTTGTTTCACACAGAGGCAGAATTCTGGACTTTGAAGATTTAGGAGGCTCAAGACTGAAGGTGGATAACTGCCATGATTTCAGAGTGAAGCAGGAACTCTCTACAATGATAGTTCAACTCGGTTAACTGCAGGAATAGTGTGACAAAATTCCGTCTGTCTTGTGTGTGGTTTCTTCTGGTGTGTGGTGGGAGAATGAATTAAAACATCTTACAGATTCATAGAGTGGTTCAGGTTGGAAGGGACCTTAAAGATCATTTAGTTCCAACACCCCTGCCATGAGCAGGGACCCCCCTCACCAGACCAGGTTGCTCAAGGCTCCATCCAATATGGCCTTGAGCACTTCCAGGGAGGAGACATCCACAAGCTCCCTGGGCAACCTGTATCTCATCACCATCATGGTGAGGGTGCATCTTGATATCTTTCTTCAACCGACTGAGTCAGTTGTTTCACTGCCTGAACATTTGTTTGTGGCTTTGTTAAACCCTCCCTTTGTGTCTGACGCTTTAGCTAAACGTTCTTTGTTGAAATATAGTCAGGGTCTCTGACCCACAATGTTAGTGAGGACCCAGGTAACGACCCACTACACCACTACCACTGTAACATCTCAGAAATGCAGAGATGTCACAGCCACAGGGATTCTCTTCAGGGAAGCTAAACGCCCTTGTCTTGGATTAGAGATGATGAGGGACACTCAGAACTCTCTGCTGCTTTGCTGTCTTCAGCTGGAGATGCATCTGTTCAGCACAAGCCAACCAGATTGGTTTGAACTGTTCACTTCCACGGGCATCGCCAGCAGATGGCACACAGACAAACTCTCACGAGAGAACTACTTGGGTCCTTCACAACTCATCTGCATCAGGCTTGGAGCTGAGAAAGAAAAAGTCAGCTGCCGCCCCTGCTTCTTCTTGCATCATTATTTCACACGTGAGGAAGACCTGTCAGAAAGGTGAGGACGAAGAAATATTTCAGAGTTTTCTCTGTCTACTTTTATTAAGGACAGTGCAGGAAGGAAAGATCATCCCTATGCAACACAGAACCCCCCAGCTTGGAAAAACAACCCCATCTGTCAAGAGGTCCTGGTCCCTGTGCAGGTGCTTGTGCCCCCTGTGCTGCAAACACAGACCTCAGCTCCTCCTGCATGACCTAACTCCTGTGTCACTAAGGGAAAGTTTATTGTCTTCAGTCTGACCCCATTTATTCCCAACCCCACTCCTGGTAATTGTAGGATACTGACAAAGCTTAGGCCTTTCACAGGTGACTCTGAACACCCCAGGAAACACTCAGACATTACAGTATTGAAGCATTTTCACAGTATCCCATGCTGCTTGCTGACTCTAACGCTACGTAAAGGGACTGAGGTGGTGCTGTAAGCTCTTCACCAACGACAGCAGCCAGGCTTTCTCCGTGAATCACCCAGTTTCACAAAACATGCAGACAGCTTATCAGGGAAAAGGGGTCAAAGACACCAACCTGACTGAAACAACGTTCAGTACTATTGAAAGGTCTGGACAAGAGGGCTTATGAGGAGTGACTGAGGGAGCTGGGGCTGTTTAGTCTGAAGAAGGGTACGGGGGAGACCTTGTTGCTGACTACAACTACCTGAAAGGAGAAAGCAGAGAGGTGGGAGTTAGTCTTTCCTCACAAGTAACAGGTGATAGGACAAGAGGAAATACGCCATGGGGTATTAGACACTAGAAAAACCTTCACTGAAAGGATCATCAAGCCTTGGAACAGGCTGCCCAGGGAGGGGGCTGAATCGTCACCCCTGGATGTGTTTAAAAACCGTGGATTTTGGGAGCCTAGGGACACAGCTTAGCGCTGGGTTTGGCAGAGCTAGCTAGGCTGATGGTCGGACTCTGTGATCTCAAACGATCTCTTTTCCGATCTAAATGATTATTTGATAAAACATAAAAGCCAAAGAATCTTTGTAAAAGCCAAAGTAAATCTTTGTTTTCTTAGTATCCCAGGCTGTTTTACACAGACATTCCATCAAACGTATTCAACTTACAATACCCTCCCTACATCTTCAGTCTGAAACTCAAGGCCATGCTTTATAGTGTTAAATATTTACAGTGGAGATGGACACTGAGCAGAAACTGCGGGATCTGCCAGGCAGAAGATCTCTGGGGTGCTTCACTGTTTCTCCAAAGCAAGTCAAGTGAGGTGGAAAGCATTAGTGTTCTAATGTTTCACAAGTCTAATTTCAGCTTGTCTACAACAGTAGAAACTAAAAGCTAAGAGATGCAAAGAGGATTTTAAAGGAGAAAGGGGTTTTCAGAAAATTACACAGTAACCAAATATCAACCTGTCAGAAGGACAATAACTAAGCAGCATGATAATTACACCACGAAGACAGCTATGGGAGCACTACTGCTTTAGGATGCTGAGCTGTATGTTTTTGCCTGTTCATCGAGCTGAACACAAGCCTCTTGCACCCATTTCTGATTCCACTAATAATTCCCATTAGCTCTGAGAGTACAAAGCCTTAGATTTGAAGCTGGCTTAAACAGAATAATCTTTAACATCTATTTATGATCCTTTGAGGTCCATTCCAATCCCTAACATCCTGTGATTCTGTGAAGAAACTGCAGAATCTGCCAGAAGCCAAAGTGCAGTTGTTATTTTCTACATTTTCTGAAGTAAAACTTCATGATTAAAGCCCTGTCGGACTGGGATAATCCTGAGTCAGGACAGGCCCCAAGCAGTTAAAATATGAAATAAAGTCCTACCTTTTTTATTTGTCAGATTATGTCAGAGACAAAATATGATGGAAGTGATATAATGAGTCACTCCATGACACAGGCACCGTAAATAATCTCCTAAGCCATTAATTAGATGGGCACTATTTATAACCTTACTGTGCTGGATCACACAAAAGCTCTTACTTATAGCTCCTCCTAATGCCTAGAAGTCAGGTCTGTCAGTCCTCTACAACTAAAACTCTACAACTAGTCAACCTAGAATCAGCATGCTTTCTTACTGTCTATAAAAAGATGATTTCTAATAAAATCCCTTTCACCCTACATAAAATCTGTATGAGAGAGCAGTTTTTTGTGCTGTAGGACTGTAATCCATGCAGGATTACATTTTGCATTCAAACTCTGTTTTGATACCAGACATCTCAGGGAGGAACGTTGGTCGCTGAGACTTGCAAAGGCTGAAACTGACCCAAGACACAACATACACGTAACATCAGCTCCTAAGATCTGCCCTTACGCGCCTAGGTATGATTCCAAAAGCAGAGAGCAGCACTGAACGATGCCTACCATTGCTTTATATGATGCATGCCATCCGCTTCAGATCTAGAGTTATTTTAGCTATCTTCCAAGAGCCTGTGCAAACACTTCGGCCTCTTTATGCCTGGTTTTGTCGTGAATGACAAGTCCTCTAAAATTATTCATAGGAGCAGAGCACAAGAGCAGCTCCTGGCTGACTGAATCTGGGGAGTTACTGCTTTATAAAGAGCTTCAAGGCTTCGGAGTCTTTCATTTTCCAGCCACACTCGCAATAAAACCCCAGCGAAGTGCAGAACTCGTCTCTGCACCCAGACAGCGCCGGAGCGCTGCTCCACACGCGGACACCAGCTCTGGAGGAGAGAAAAGTTGACTCCAGCCAACACACCGAGGCCTCGCAGGCGAAGCCGGCAGCACAACCCACTCCTCCGAGCAGCGCCGCGGCCGCACCACGTCCGAGGCTCGGGGGCCAGAGCCGGGCGGCTCCAGGCCGCGTCTCTTGGGGGTTAACAATCACGGGTCTGACGGGCACCCCTTCCCGACCCCATCCCCAGCCGCCAGCTCCAGGCCCTTTCACCGGCCGGCCGCGGGCCCTCTCTCCGTGCGTGGCAGCAACGGGAGCCGCCCGGGCGAGCGAGAGCGGGGAGAGCCCGGAGCCTCCCCAACTCCCGGCTGGGCCACCGCACCCCCGGGGTCANCGGGCGGGGCGGGATGCGGGATGCGGAGCCGAGCTGCGGGAGCCCTGGCCGGCGCAGGACCGAGTACGGCGTGTCCATTAGCACGGGGCATCCCAGCCCCAGGATGTCTGGCCCCGTCGGGAAAAGGTGCCCGCAAGGGTTTAGGCTCTCGCTTGTGACTTGGTAGGGAGGCGCCGAGTAACGGGTGCCTGGAGCACTGGTCAGACTCACAGGGGGAAGAGGGTCTGTGCACAGGGAAGGATGGACTGGGCTTTAAATTCGAGGGGAGAGGGGGATAACATCAGACCTGCCTGGGACAAGCTGTGGGGTGACCCGCTGCGGTCTGAGGGGCAGGATGCAGTAAGAGCCATCACCCTGTTCCCTGCTGCATGCGAGGGGCACTGTAACACAGCCGAGATTATCGAATCATAAAATCATCAAGGGTGGAAAAGATCTTCAAGATCATCAAGGCCCTATAACCACGAACCACTAAACCATACCCCAAAACATCATGCCTGCCCGTTTTTTGAACCCCTTCGGGGACGGTGGCTTCACCCCTCCCTGAACAGCCCATTCCAAGGCTTCCCCACTCTTTCTGGGAAGAAATATTTCCTAAGGTCCAGTCTGACCGAGCAGGGGTAGCAAACAGGAGGAGCTGGAAACTGCTCTGATGTTAGGAAGCTGTTATATAGTTGCTGTCATGGAAACCTGGTGAGGTGAAACCTATACCTGGAGCATGGCTATCAACGGCTACAGGCTATACAGAAGGGACAGGTAGGGAAGGAGGGGTTGAGGTGTTGCCCTCTATGTCAAGAAATAGAGTGTGAGGAGATAGCCATCAAGAATAGCCCTGAGCATGTTGAAAGCTTAGGCAACCAAGGGAACCTCATGATTGGTGTCAACAGGCCGCTCGATCACAAGCTTACTGATGAAGCTTTCTGGCTCCAGCTACAGGAGTCATCATGCCCACAGGCTCTCATCCTACTGGGGGATTTCAGCTACCCCGATATCTGCTGGAAAAGCAGCACAGCAAGAGGTAGGCAATCCAGGAGACTCCTGGAGTGCAGACGTGGTAACTTCCTAAGGTAGGGAGAGCACGGTCCTACCTGAGAGAGTGTGATACTGGACCTGATGACCAATACAAGAGAGCTCATACCTTTCAGATGCCCGAAGATACAAGAGACAGCATAAGTGCATGAGATTCTCACCTTTGTGTGCTCCTCTTAGCTGTAATGCTCTACTCGATGGTACATGAAACACTTCCTTTGGGTTTAGGGTTGGGGGTTTTCTGTTGTTGAGTTGGGTTTTTTACGAGCTGCTCACACTTACATGTTGATGATTTTCAAACACTTTTATTTTTCATTATCCGATTTTCAAGTTCCAAATTCTCAGTGTGTGGTACCCAGCATGCGGTCAGTAGGCAGTTTTGTCCAACCTAGATAATGGATTTCTCATAGGATTCTCCCTGTTGTTCTTACAGTTTTTAACCACCATGGAGATAATTAAAACTCCCAAATGTGAGTGTTTTTAGAAACATTCACAACTATTCCCCGGTTTCTAGGCAACGTTGGGGGAATGTAGCCATTTCCACTAATTTCCTCTCCATCAGTAGACACAGCATCCTAAAGATGTTCAGGCTCTGGAATGTCTGACCTCCACTAACAAGGCATGTAAAAGCCTTATGTGCTTCTAATTGCTCTGACTTTGGTCCTTTGGCCACCTTAGGTCTGTGAGAATATTTGAAGTGTAATTAAAAATAACCCAGATGAACTGCACTGTGCTGACACATTAAGCCCTATACTAATTAAAAATAAGGCTTAACAAAAATTGAATCAGTCCCAGACTTTGATCCATCCAAACACACACTGGAATAAATAGCACAGGGCACTGCAGAGAGCCTTCCACTGTGGGAAAGCCAACAGCATGATAAAATCTGTAAGCTTTTCCCTTCCCCAGTTTGAAAAGAGGAAACACGGCACTGAGTGTTGCTGGCTGTCTTCAGCAGGGCATTTCCCCCTTTTTCTTGGAATGCATCCCCACAGAGCTGTCTGAAAAGGCGCCTACACTGGGAGGGAATGAAAGCAGAAGGAAGATATTTTGAGAGTCACATTTGCAAGTGGAGCTGCCCCTCCCCTGGCAATGACTCACTGAACTATAGCCACGCTGTCTCCTACCTCTGCTCCGTGTACCAACCAACGTAGACACCCAGCTGTTATGCAGGTTTTTAGGGAGACTTTGGGGTGCTTTATAAATGCTTTTAAACAGGGTATCTATTGATCAGGTCTTTTTGCTATATACCTAAGAAATTCATGTTGGACTAGCCTTTGCATGAAGGGGGGGAAAGGAAGGAATTAATCACTGATGACATTGGGTTTTGGTTTTGTTTTTTAAAGCCTATTTTCCCTGGAGGAAGAGAAGGTTCCTTTTTGCCTGTATTTTCTCATCATACTATTCTATGGTTCTATTTAACATCATGAACAGTCTTGAATATCATTGCAGCTTTGTAAATGATGGGAAGTTATGGCAAAGCATCTAGTTTTCATGGCACATAGTTTTCACTTGTCTTCACGGTGAAGCCTTTAGTTGCTTGATATTGTCTGTCTGGTAGCAGTAGTCAGAGGCTTCTGTAAAGCTAGAGCTCCAGTGGGAAAAATGAAGAAGAAACAATTCAGAGGAGATTGTTCATGTCTTTAAAACTGCAGGTTTTAATACCCTATAATTTAAAATACAATCAAGGAGCTAACGTAAAGAAAGAAGGACTGTGATAAAGAGGGTGAGGGCATATAATGACACAGAGTTTCCATGAACACCATCATACTACTTATCAGCGTCAAAGAAAAAGCCTCCCCTGTAGTACAAAAACCCTGTGCAGGCACAGCCTGTACAACTATATTTTCTTTTCAGATCCACGGACTCTTATAACGCATCGTCCCAGGATACAAGAGTGTATTTGAATGTGGCAAGGAAGAGACATCTATAAATTGTGTAAGATGCTATTCTTGGCTGTAATGTAAAACTTGTAACTGTTGAGCGTGTCAAAGAGAGTTCCTTCAGCTTTGCCAAGGTCAAGAAGAGGAATTCTTGAGGGCATATCTGACGATGCCCTGATTTTCCACAGCACTTTTCCATGTGAAGAGTTGTGGGGTTTTATTTTGCTTGGAAAAGGTGCTGGGATGACGTGGTCTATGTCTTTGTGCACACTGGAGATTGAAGAAAGCAGACTGAGACCATCTCTCCGTGCTGTGTTTCAGAAGTAATAGCAATTTGGAGCACTTTAACCACTTCGTATCTATGTGTGAAAGAAAGTACTGAGCAAGAAAATGGCAGGAATCAAAATGAAGGCTGAGAAGTTTAGCTGTTGCAATGAAACCCTCTGAGAGTAACTTTTCTGTGAAATCATTTAATGAATTAAACCCAAATTATTAGAAAGAATTACTCTAGGTACTTGGTGAAGGACTTCCCTTCAGCTAAAAGTTGGAAAATGCCTGCTACTTATTAAATTTGTTTGTTGTTACTGACATCCAAAGAGTTCAGGAGTATCCCTGTTGAGATTCAGACAGATTATGGATTTTACAGTTTAAAATTTGCTATAAATCCTTTCCCCTCCCTATTAACACATAAGGCGTGTTACAGGCGTCAGAAAAGACTGGAACTTCAGTTGTTGCACATGTGTCGCAGGCCCAAGAGTTAAGATGCTCAGGGGCTGTTTATAGTGCCTTACAGAGTGCCTGAGGTTGGAAGAGACCATTGACTCCATTGTCAGGATGTGTGCTCCAGGTTGAAAAACTCTTGGTGCTTCTTCTGTAGTTCACAGACTCACAGAACGGTTTGGATTGGATCATCTAGTTCCAATCCCCCTGCCATGAAACGGGACATCTCTCCCCAGACCAGCTGAAGTGCTGAAAACTAAAGCTGGCACATGGATAAATATCACAGCCAGGTGAAAGGACCAAGACCGGCCAGAAACCTCCCACTATATCCGAGGCTGGCTTCTGTGTTTGCCACCTAGGAGAACCTTCAGCTTCACTGCTGGCTGCCAAGCATCAAGTAGAGGGAACACAAGCCATACCAGATCTTGACATGTTGTAAGAGGGCCATGTAGGAGGGAAGGTCAGGCTCATGAGAAGCTCTTGAGGGGCCTTAACAGCCCTGAGGGACTGCACCTGGTGCCCCTCTCAGTATAAAAGCAGGGCCTCATGTGCAGAAAGCATTTGGAGTCTGGGTGCACTGTGAAGAGGTTGCCTGTTGTTGGAGGGATTCTCTTTGTCCATTGGAGCTTTCAATAACAGCGGAAGAGAATGAACTGGACCGGGGTGAGGACCTGGGTTATATGTTTCTTAGGTGCTCTCTTTGGTGGCCCTTGCCTGGCTGTGGCAGGACATGGACTGTGGTTTATATTTCCTTTGCTGAATTTTTGGGGTAGTTTGCTTTCTGTTGCACCCACGTTTAGTGGGTTCATCACTTCATTCGTATTGTTTGTTGTTGGCCATGCTATTTCATTTGTGTGCCTGGCAGAGATAGGTTATAAAATCCACCTGCAGTTTCTGCTGATGGCTGCATCCCTTTTGTTAACTTAGGGAACTGAGAAAACACCAGGTTGCCCAGGGCCCCATCCAAATTGCCCTTGAACATCTTTAAGGAGGGGCTGTTCACAACCTCCCTGGGCAGTCTGTTCCAGCGCTTCAGCACTCTCATAACGAGGAATTTCTTCCTGAGGTCTAATCTAACTCTATCCTCTTTCAGTTCGAATCCACTTCCCCCCCCTCATTAAAATACCTCAGAGGTCCTCTCCAGCCTTTCTGTGGGTCCTCCTCAGGTACTGAAGGCTGTTCTGGTTCAGTGGTACAGCTATCCAGGTTTTCAGATAGCAAACCATCGGTTTTTGGAGGTGGTGGGGGGCCTGTTCATCCCTCTGCAAAGGGCTGTGTTGAGACAAAGGGTTCCTTTTTTGGAGTCTCACAACCCCCGGGCCCTTCTCACTGGGACTGTTCTCAACAGGCAGTGACTAGGGTGGTGCTGCACGCACTAGTCCAGGTGCCTGAGAGCACTGCAGTCTCAGTCACCTTCGTGTGGTTCCTAGAATTAGTGCACTTGTCTGCGTTTTTTGAATGAGTCTCTGCACTCTGCTGATCACCAACAGAAACTATCGCTCTCCCTTGAATAATTAACTCTCCTTTGAATAATTAATAGGAACCCTGAAGATTACATTGGAAGAATGAGACCTAAACATAGATGAACGTTTATCCCCAATCTAATGTCACAGAAGCAAGTGGGGCCAGCATGTTGGGTTTTTTTAAACATAAGTATCTATAATGGATTGTAGTGATTGCACTCAAGGCTAAAAAGGTGGTGAATTAATGCTGAGTAAGCAAATCACAGCACCATGTAGAACTAAAGGAAAATAGTACTAGGATTGGGAGAAATCTTATGAGTTATAATGGTTTCTGTCCTGACAGACAATATTGCTATTGTGACAATGCACACAGCTTGTCTAAGCTGTTCAATCTCTATAAGTTATTTTATCTTTTATGTCTTTGTTTCTTTCTTTCTACAGTCCTCTCTAAAAATTTGTCCGAAGTTCACTTAGGTAGCTAGAAACCTTAATCTTCATGGTCAGTGCATACTCACTATCATAGCGGTATTAATTTCATGATGATCTATTCACTTCTCAGAATGTGTGGTTCTCATAACTCCAATTCACGTTGTTCTTCATGTGTTCTGGTAAGAACTGTAGTGGAAACGTTTACTAGCTTCACAGGAATCTTGCTTTCCAAGATTTCAGTTACTATGCCCACATGCTTCCCCCTGTGGCATCCTCTGTTCCTTTTACTTTGTCCTGCAATGCGTGCCTTTGACTTGATGATAACTGTGCTCTGATCTGTACCACACAGGTTTGCAGCATTAATAAACACCATCCAAATCATCATCTGCTGCTTCTCAGCACTGGCAATGCATTCCAATGGTACAATTATGCTCAACTAGTGTTTTACAAAATAGACTATGAAAGTATTAGAAGTCTTCTAAGGCTTCGGGGATCATCACCTCTCTCTAGTTCTTGTTGTTTACCTACAGAGAAAAACCTGTTTTCTGTTTAGATAAGTGCATCTCAAGAACCTATCGGGTTCTTTTTGGTTCATTAAATCCACTAGGTTTTATTGCATTTGCCAATTAATTCTACACTCCTTTAAAAGCTACCTTCTACCAAGTAAGATACTGAAGAGTGTTGAGGCCAAACTAGCAGGCTTGTTACCGCCTGAATCATTTCCCTCCATTCTAGATGAGATACTAGATTGACAATTCTCCAGTTACTTGGCATCACCTTGAACTTGGCTGCTTGGCAAATGGCTGGTCACGTTCCTCTCCCCCATACAATTATCGCTTTTGGTTTGTTTTTCTGTTTTCTCAGAAATACAGATTTCTAGGGAAACATCAGTTTGTTGTGAGTCTTCCTAGACCTACTGTTTGGTAGGTATGTACTAGCCTCCTCTTCTTCATCAGACAACCCAAAGGCAACACTCTACTCAGAAAGTACCCGCTAGATGACACGTTAATGCCACTGGTTAGAAAATACTAGCAGATAATTTCCATCTCAGCAGAAGTTATGGAGAAGGAATTTCTATTCACTTTACTAGTGGTGTAGTGATCTGATTGTTAAGGGCGGTGGTTAATCCCTAGATTGAGAGCTGCCATTAAGGAGATGGCAATTTAAGACTCGTTACTTGATGGATTAAAACTTTAATGAGTATTTAAAACTTCCATTTTCTTAGCCTTAACAACAGCAATTTTTTAGGTGGAATAAAGTATCTGGAAAAGAAAAAGATGGTGTTTAACAGAAAGCACTTGTGGTCAGAACAAAGTGGAGGTGAATACAAAACTCCTCAGAAGACTGGAGAGTTGCAGGTATTTCTTCTCCTTGTTGCTTTGGAAATGGCTGAAGAAAAACTGTTTCTTTTAGTTGAGATGTGGTTAGGAAGAAGTCTTTGATTTATGAAGTACAAATGGGGCAGGTACAGTCGTGTACAGGCTGCTGCTTCTGTGTAAGAAAAGGGGCTGTCATTGCATCTGCTGAAAGCAGGGGTGGACTGCCTTACCCTCTGGTCATTTCTGTGTGAGGATTTTACTGGCTACTCCTGGATCCCGACAGGTTTGGGGGACTGCATTATTGGTTGCTAGCTCAAGTTTGCTGTGTTGTGGCTGCTGCAGTGTTACTGATCTAACAACTTTTCTCCAAAATAATGAAGCACACGGCTCTATTGGGTTGCTTTCGGCAGTTCCTATGGCAGCCTCTCCAGCTCCAAAGATGCTGTGGGCTGTCAGACTGCTTTGTGTCCAATGTTTGCAATGGCTGGATTTCCTTCTGCCGCTCTATGTAAATCAGACCCCCTAACAAAAAGAACTTCACTGCCTTTTATTAGTTATGCCTCATGAATGAATAGTAAAGGATAAAGCAGGCAAAAAAGGATCTTTCTAAGACATCATTCCTACAGCCAAAGCTGAAATATTATTCATTTCAGTAAATGTTATGAGAATAGCCAGAATTTTAGGGATCTTTAATGCACAAAGCACCAGGGACTGCAACCCAAAACTTATGTTGTGTTTGTTGCATAAACAAAGGAAAAACCCACTTGTTTAAATGCCCATCTGAAATCAGAGCCAAGTAGAACCGTACAGACTCCTACCTGTCATGAAGATGTCACACATCTGAATCAGGAAAACCCTTGAGAAACAGTCAGATACCAAATATCACCTTGTTTCTTTTAGAGGTTTTTCACGCTTAAATGAATTTTCTACGAGAAATGGGGGGAAAATAGGATCCAAATGTTTCTGCAGTTTGCCTTGAGTGTCAATCCTCACACAGTTCTAAGAGAACCCAAATGCATCATAATGTTGAAAAGCATGGAAGATCAGGGGAGGGGGGAAAGAGTTTGGATTGTAATTGAATAATCTTTCAGAAGATCTGTAATAAGGATGTGTTTCATTCAATTTTGGACATTGCTTGTTAAGAGGGTGGCAATCAAAAAAGAGTATTATGGGAGTGAGGAACAGGGTCTTGACATGCAAGGATAGACCAACAGGCACAAGTTTGTGGTTACACAAAGTGAAACGTTAAAGAGCCTTTGTTTTATCCTTTTTGGACTATTCCACAGTCCAGAAGGAGGTACTGTAGTTAAAGGATGGTGCTGTAAGGTTATAGGAAGTTGGGTTTACTACCCAAATAGCCAGCACCTATCATTTATAGATGATTGTTGTAATTGAGAGGGAGACTGGTTGGTCTCTTTAGCTTGGAAAAAAGACTGAGGTGACCTCATGAACGTTATGTGTAAAGGATGGGAGTCAAGAGGAAGGAGCCAGGCTCTTCTCAGTGGTATCAATGATAGGGCAATGGGTGTAAGCTGGAACAGAGGAGGTTCCACATAAGTATGAGAAGAAACCTCTTCATGGTGAGGGTGACAGCACTGGAACAGGCTGCCCAGGGAAGTTGTGGAGATGGAGAGGTTCTCTGGAGTTCTCAGCTTAAAACCTGCCTGGATGTGTTCCTGTGCAACTTGCTCTAGGTGATCCTGCTCTGGCAGGGGGATTGGACTAGTGATCTTTCAAGGTCTCTTCCAATCCCCAACATTCTGTGATGCTGTATGGAATAAAATGGTGGCATAGAGGTATTTTTCCACTGGACAAAATAATAGTAGCAGGTATGCGTATGCCTTTGATTCTTATATTATTTCTTTACCAGCAGTGTTTTTCTGTGTACCACTCTGGGTTCTAATGTCATAAAATTACCCTTTTTTCCCCAATTAAGTTGACTGAGTTTTGGAAAATCTCATTTTCATATTTCACTGTATACAGGTTTCTTGTGAAAATAGGTAGGATGCTAGAGCAATTACATAACCTGTGAATGGCCATAATACTTACTGTAAAAGACTTCTTTGATTTGCTTTTCCTAGTAGTGTGTTTTCAAATGATCAGCTGGAAGACACTAAAGAAAATAGAATTAGCCCCATTGTTTCTCCTTGAAATGTCAAGTACAGGCATTGGCAAAGGCCAGTTATTGATCTCTCTACAGAGGATCTGTGTTAGCAAATTTTCATCCCATTTATATACTTAGCAACATCTAATATTAGCAAAATCAAATGTCTGACAGCATTTTTATACCTGTAACTGCTGAGTTCCAACTTGGCATTCAGGAACTTGTACTATAAATGGATACTTCTGCACTATTTCTGAACTGCACAATGGAGCCCTTTTTTACCACGGGCTGTTCAGCTAGCTGCTCGTGCTGGTGACAGAGCCCCCGCTTTGCTGCCTTCCTGTACTCAAACCATTTGCCTGTGTGTTTCTGTGACAGACTCTTTAATTCCATTAGCATGGTTACAGTGCTGTGTGCTTACAGTCAGATCTTAAAGAGCTGGTGCTTAGCTGCTGTTGATTCAATCAGAGCTGCTTGCCTGAATCCCTTCAGGAACTCGTATTGAAGTGATTTATAACTATGGATCAAGGCTAATGGATTTGGATTCCTGAATGACCAACTGAACATGTTTTAGAGGGATGTCTTTTCCTCAGACTGAATATTCACTGTAATAAAAGTCACCAATCCCCAATATTCCTTAGTACTCCAAAGAAGTATTCTAAATGAGAAGGAGGTGGAGCTATTTCTTTGTGACAAGAAAAAGAGGGAACCCTCCCCTGACTACTTACCTGGGTTGTACATACATTTTGTAACACAAATAATTTTGTTCTGACTGTTCAGTAGTCATGTTAAGTCTCTGGGAACTAGAAATTATCTGCATCACATCCTTTTGTATAGTAAGGAAGGAGATGAGAACTACTAGATGGTATCTATGATGATGATCCTATGATCTCTATAGACAAATACAATGTAAAGGTGTAAAGGTTTATATTTTTCCTTTAAAAGAGAAGATCCTGAGGCTTTTCTCTGTATTACATATACAAGTAACTGCAGCAGTTTTAGAGCTGTAAGGATGCATTCAATCATTGCTCAATGGAAGGCATAAAGAAAGGGTGCATTCAAAATATAGAGGAGGCTGCCTGTCGGCAACTGTTGCTTGGTAAAGTAATGTATGAGACATTTTTCCATTCTTCAGCATAGAGATATGTTATCCCAGTAGAATTTCACATCAACTAACCTTCCATGGTCTATATATTGCCAGGATCTTACTATAATTGTGCCTGGTGACATCCTTTTCATGCATGGTGTGAGAAGCCACTGCCTATAGGTTGATTGACAATGAGCCTGTCACTCCTCTGAGTATGTCACGTGCAAATAAGACTGCAGTCTCTTGCCATATTGCGTGTAAACTGTTATAATATGTTCTCCACAAAATGCTATGCCACAGTTAATGAAATAGAGAAATGGTAGCTGTTGTAAAGATGTCATTACATACTAGAATTAACCCATTTTTTTATGGTTTTCTCTTTTATCAAATTCACTCCTGGAATCTTTTTCCTCACTGTGTACACCTGTACAATTTGGGTAGAAAATCATATTGGGATGCAAATATTGCTATATATATTGCAATATATATAAGCTGGCATAGCTTTTTCCTTGCTTATATATAAGACATTGAGTCATGAGCTGTTTTCCTGATGCCTGGCACACAGTTTGTGTAATTAATATTAATGATTTCTAATTTGCACTCTGAACATAGCCCCAACTCTTCCTAAAGCAGAATCATAATTTATCAATTTGATTTTGGTTGAAATATCATCCTATTTCAAAGTCACTTTTCCCCGAGAGATGCAGCACTGAACACTCCAGTGGTGTGCAGATAGAGAGAGAATCAGGCAATTCAGATTGTTGATGGCTAAACCACAGGTTGCAGAGTTTCTGCATCTGTATGGATGACAAGAAGCATGTCCTGGGCTACAAAGCTGAGGGAAGGTGCAGGATACTGTTAGGATCGAAACTAAATAGAAAACCTCACCTCTTTCTTTATTGCACAATTCTGTACTTAATACTGCTGCTTTCACATTTTGGGAACAGCTTCTCACTACACGAGCCCTGTGAGAAGTATGTTACCTAATATAGAAAGTAGTAAAGCTTTTCTAAGCACTGTAAAAGTGATGATGATTAATACAAGAGTTGTAGTCAGCCCTTTAAATGCTCAGCATAGCTTCTTCCCCTGCTGCTCAGAGTAAAAAAGGCATGACCGAAAGCTATAGGAGGACTGGTAACAGAGAATGCTGTCTGCACACAGTGTTCCTCCTTAATCACAGTGTTCCTCCCTAATTTAACCCTTCTATAGGTACATTAATCCCCACATTTCATAGGCTGTTGAGAAAATATACTGCATTGAAAAACACTGACAGGAACAGCTGCAGTTAGTGGCATATTTGATTTCAAGAAATTATGAATGTTTTCAGTGAAATGGCTGGGAAGACAATGCTTCTGAGACCACCATTAACGTTTTTGGTGTCTATGGCCCCTGACCCTGCCCTACTGGCTGACAAGGCTGCTGTCATGCCTGTGGGAAGTAAGATCAGAGCGTACAATAAGCAGTCTTCCATGTATCAGAATCAGTTCTCCTATTCCTACAGATTAAGAATAGCCAGACTATGCATCAGTCCAGAAAATAATCAGAAGCCTTGCCCAAGATCTGCATTAAACAGAAAAGCATTACAGCAACAAGCATACCTATAAACCTAGATAATTGGGAACTCTTTTCATTGATTTCCTTGAGTAGACCAATATTGTACTACTCCTTGAAAGACTCCTGTATGTGTAGATGTGAGTTAGTATATCTTTGTAGTGCATTTAACACTTTCACTCATCCCTCGTTCAGGCTAGTGAGTGCGTATCTCACCCATTATTCCTTACCCTTCTCATGTAAACGTCCTCTATTCTCCAACCTGTCATTTGCATCACAGTTTTGGAGTTTTCCCCTTCCATTTTTACCTCATCACTAGCATGGTTGCCTGCACTCATGTGAGAATGCTCCTGTTCTTTACTGCCTTTTGCCAGCTGCCCCTCATTTTCCCCCGTTCTGTGAGCTACTCCTCTTCTGTGCCTATTGCTACCTTCTATTACAGATTCTGCATTGCCTCTGCATTGACACCGCATTGCCTTGGCATGCCAGACTCTCACACGGGGCCGGGATGCTCACGGCTGAGGAACGCGCATCCCCAGAGGCGCGTAGGGGCCGCGCTCAGCGCCGCTGGGGCGGGGAGAGCGGGAGGGGGCTGTCCAGGGTCCTGAGAGCAGTCCGCGGGCTTGGGTGCTCGCCCTTCTACTGAGGCGAATGGCGAGGAAACAGGGCTATCTCCGAAAGCTGACCCCCCCAGTTCCTGGTTAATACAGAGGAAGGTTATAGACCTGCTAATAGTAAAGCATGGTATATCTGGCTAGTAAGAAACCTTAAAAATACTACTTGGGGGAAGAGAATAGTCCTGCTATAAATTTAACTTGGTTGCTTGTTTTTATTAACCCAGCTTGCTATTTCTGTCAGCTATCAGCCTTTGATCTTATAAGTATTCTTCAGGGACATCACGGAAAAACTGAGAACCAGACTGTAATTCTCTCATGACTATGATTCAGGGGTAATTGTACTGAAGTTAAACTAAAGTGAAACATCAGTGGGCTCAGAATGAGACTACTGTACTTCATTGTAGTTCTTGTTGGCTATACAAAAGGATTGATGTGATAGGTCTCAGAAAGCTGGAGACTGGCTAATGAAGAATGGTTACCAGTAAAGAACTGAGGATGGAGGAAATGGTTACACACTGTGGATTAGGTATCCCCTTTCCTGTTCTGACATTCAGAGGGTAGACCTTAGAACAAGCCTTATGATATGAATGATGTGTTAGCATATGAGAGGCAGTATCTGTAGTATATTCTGTTCAGTGTCACTGTTCAAAGGAACCTGCAGTCAAGCTGTGGTCACTCAAATAGGTCAGATCTGAGAAGATCCTGGTGAAGGTTACTACTAGGTGTAGCTGCCCTGGCTAGACTGATTTCATTCAATCGTTAATGGTAAAATAAAGGTAAATTGCGGTAAAACCATGGTAAATTATCTGTCCTGTTCCTCATCCCTAAATGAATGAAGGCACACCACTGCATGATGTGACTTAAAAAGTAGTAGAAGACTGTATTCAGTAGAAGGCAATGAAAATACTAGGTGGTCTCTTGCAGAATCCTTGAAGCTGAAAAAGACCTCTGAGATCATCAAGCATGGCCTATCCTTACACAGTCCATAGTAATCCTGATTATTAGTTAACCTCTTGATGCCTAACTACACTAAAACTTCTCAAGTGTATCTGAAAAAAAACTTCAGGTTATTTTTTGAGAGAAGGTTTTAAATGACCTCCTGGACAGAAGGCTTTCCAGAGAATAAAGTTGTGAAGGATTTGTACTGGATAGTGTCCAAATCCATGCTCCTAAGGGATGGATCAACAGAATATAAAGAACTGGATGTGCTTCACTTGGGTTATTCTCCATCTTTATTGGTCTGAGTGCAAATAGCACCACTTCTGTGGCAATAAACAGAATGAATGATCTTCACCATAAGAAGTGCCAAATTTCAAACAACTGTATAGTTACCCATAAACTGAATAGCGCCAAATGATGACACAAAGCCTGTCTGGACTTTCACCTAAGTATGTCTTGTCTCTTCAGTGAATCCAAGCTACAGTTTATTTCTCTCTGCCGTCAATGCATCTTTCCATTCCTGCTCAGTGAAAGTAAGTAGGTCTATTTATTCATATGCTCTGCTATGGCTTTCTTTTGAGTTACTTCAGAACAGCTTCTAAATAACTCGTGTCATGTTACTAATGAACCATATAAAAGGGCACTTAGCCTTTTACTTTTCTTTCAATGAGATTGTTTATAATAGAAACCTTGTCTATTCTGTTGTGACTGTCACATGCCCCATCCTGTGAGGCACTAATTCTCAACATCCTGAGGGTTACTGTTAGTTAAGTGTGAACAGTGAGCCTTAAATGAAGACTTAAGCAGACCAATTTGATAAGCTACATATATTAAGAATTTTCAGGTCTCTACTTATTTTTTGGGACTTAGAGCTTGATTATGCTCTTTTTTCTTGGTCTTCCATTTCAATATGAAACACTTGGCTTATAAAAGTTGACAGAGTAACAGCTTGAAAGACCATAGATTCAAGGTATCAGTCCTCCCTATCATGAGATTTCAACATCACTGAGGGGTGAAAGGCCTTTCATTTGCATAAGGTAACAGTTATGTTTCTATGCAGCAGCTGTGCTGCCACTGAAAGATGCGCTTCTTGTGCCAAATCCATCTCTGGAGTAACCGATTGATTTTAGAGGAGTTACTCTGGGAATAAATTGGCCCACTAGATAAAACTGCAGGAGTGAGGGATCAAAATAATTGCTATGATGATAACACAGTAAAAAGTGTCAAAACAATGACATGATGACATTCATTTATGTGCCTGTCTCACAACTGATTTGCCCCAAGGTTCTTAAAACTTATAGCTAGAGCTGAGAGTTTTTGTAACTTAGATGTTTTATGAGAATATGGAATCATTAAGAGGACACAAGGAGCAGGACTATGGTATTGTGGCATAATTACAAACTTAGAGCTACTGTAAATTAAACAAATATGAGGTGTCTCTATAAGGTCAGCTTAGTAATAAAGGATTCATATGGCCACATGAGAAGTGTCTTTAGACAGTAACAATCAAGAAGTCTCTGGTTATGAGCTACCTGAAGATTTCACTTCTAGACTTCCTGTGTGCTGGCAAGAATTAAATGCCGTTAGAATTTGATTGGCATGCTGGAGTTTGGCAAATTTAGGTGACTTCTCAGTACACAGATGATTGTGGCACAACATCTGGTTCATCAGTTAACTGCTGACAGTTAGAGCACAAGGTAGTGCTTGGTTGGGGTGACACAGCTGAGTAAAGTATGTCTGTATCTTGGTTTTCCCCACGAATGTACAGCAAAATTGAAACTGTTCTGAATACAGAAGGAAAAACTATATGCATGCATATATAGTTATACAGATCTGTGCATAAATACGTAGGTCTTTATTGATAGATGTCTGATAAGTGATCTTCTCAGAGTTTAGAAGCTGTTTTTGAAGGCTTTTTGATTATTGGAAGCTTAAGATATCTCAACCATAGTTCATGTGATCACACAACACAGCTAGCAAACCTACCCTCACTTGTTTCCATAGTTAGTATTGTCAACAGGAATCCCCAAACCAGTTTAGAATGCGTCATGGGTTGTCTGCAAGGGGAATACCTTGTGATTCTGATGTCATCATTGCAATCATCTCAAATTCAGTTCTGACTGAGCAGGCTCATTATCATTCTTACCATGTCCTCCCTTAAAGCAGCCTCTCTTGTCTCCGCCTCCACCCATACAGCACAAAACAAGAGCCCCAGGGGTCCCCAGATTAGGGAAAGTACCTCTCCCCCCAAACGAACTTTCTTCATTACTTCTGTATAGCTTTTTCAAACTCCTGCTTTACAGGACCTCACACACTACCATCAAATGAGGGGATGGATTCAAAAATACTCATTTCCCCTTTCAGTTTAGGATTGAACACAGACTGGGGGCAAGCACAGATGTGTGTATTCAGTTTGCTTCTGACTGTGGCTATGAAATGAGTGTTCCAACCTTCACAGTAAGAATTTCCACACATTCTAGACTGCTTTTTTCCCCCCTTTCACCAGGGCAGATCTTTTTTGTCTTACAAGGTTAGCTAATATCTGAGCAACAGATAGGAAAGTAAGACAGAAGGGGCAGTTCAGCAACACAAAGTACAGAGCAGAAAGCTGGGAATAAACTGTCTCAGGCACCAGGTTTACATGACAACTGTTTCTCCTGAAAATTTTGGAGGTCCTTGCTCTGAACATCAGGACCAATTCAGATCTGGGTTTCTCTACTCATAACACACAGAAATTTGGGTGTCTCTCCTCTGAACCTTCCCTGCTGAACGATTCCCCTACACACAAGGGGTTGGCTTCCAGCATGGAAGAGAGGAGGCAGGACAGGGTTAACCTCACACAAGCTTCCTTCAGGCCCCCAGAGGGCCTGGGGTTTTGTTTTCCTGATTGAGGGAGGGGAGCTGGGCCTGCATTATAACTGGAACTGGAGACCTGTGTGGTGTTACCAGCCTGATTTGGGTTTAAGGGAGAGCCTGGAGGAGGGAAAATGCAGGCGTGGAAAGCAGTGAGTGACTAGTCACTGCACAAGGTAAAGCCCAGTGTACTCCCTTTTCTGAAGGCTCTTGAGAGCTTAGGGGTCTCTGAGAGGCCTTCAGCCCTCCTGCATCCTTCCCACAGCCTGGCTGCATCTCTGAGCCCGGCCTCACCAGCCTTTGCCTGCCGCTGTCCGCAGCCGGAGGGGAGCGAAGCCAGAAGAAGCCCGGGAGCCCCCCCTATATTTGGGGCTGCCCCGTGCTGCTCTCCCAGAGCCTGCAGAGACTGGAGTCATCCCCTGCTTCCCCATCCCCCTGCACCGCAGCAGCTTAGGGTGCTGCCACCCGTAGCTCAGCCGAACGTGCCTGTGGCTGCCAACCCCACCGAGCCCAACCGCATCCTCCTCCGGGCAGCGACACCCAGTAAGTACCAGCCACGGCCCGACCCCTCCCCGGGGCTCTTGGCCACCGCCTCTTACAAAGGGACCCGCAGCCTCTCCCCACCTTCTTTTTAAGCTAGTGCTTAAAGAGAGGGGCTCCGTGAATTCCCTCTAAAGCTATAGAGTGGCTCCCTCCTTCTCCCTTGCTGGGGTTTCCCTGCGTGAGCCCGGCTGATGCTGCCTTCGGCTGGGTAGTTCCCAGCCCATGGCCGTCCGTAGTTACCTCCGCAGTGCCGGGGCTGAAGGGAGGTGGGCTCATTGTTTCGGGGGCGACCAAGACTAGGGAGCGTGTGCGAGGCTGGGGAGGTGCCCCGAGGGTCTCCGAGCACCCCCCCCCACACCCCCANTGGCAGGAGCCTCCTAGGAGCCAGCAGCATCCTACACCCGCCGCCCCCCCCCGCCGACTCCTCTCCTGCTCCCCTCGAGACCCTCTCCAGTCCTTACTCCACCCCTTCTCCCCCTCTCTCTACTGGGGTGCCTGCAGCGTTCTGCACCTCGCCGATACCAACCCATGCGCTCTCCTTCCCACCCTAGCCGTCCCCACTTTCTTTGATTTATTTGTGTATTTCTTTCCTTGGCAACCACTAGTTCTCCTCAGTCAAACAGCGCAGGCTCCCTATAATTTGAAATTAATTTGTTTGACTGCAGCGCTGAGACAGGAAGGTTGGGAATTTATTGAATTCTTTTTTCCTCCCTGTGCAAGAAGGAAGCGATGAAATTTCCAATCGAGACTCCAAGAAAACAGGTGAACTGGGATCCTCAAGGTTGGTGGTGCTCTATTACTATCATCACTGTCATAATGACCGTTATTCTGTGTCCAGTGACTCGTAGGAGACTGTCTGACTCTAAACGGGAGGGGATTTTGGATGCTTGTCTGCTTCCTTACGTGCACTGCTCAGTCTTTCTTGCTCAGTCCTAGCTGTGTGCTGGAAAACACTCCTCAGACGTGGGGTTGGGTGGGTGCATGGGTAAAAAGCTCTTCTAGGTGTAAGTTTTGTACTTCTATATTAGATATCTCTCTTCCTACGCCTTCCTTTCTTTCTGGAGTGTTTTCATGGCAAACTTGCCTGGGATGGCAGTGAGCTCTGGCTCCCAGCATTGTTTGTTTTATCTGTGGCTCCTTTGTTGTTCCTGGTGATCGTTGCCTCTGCTAAATGGGTGGTACAGGAGTGGACACAGATGTGACTGCTTGCTCAGGGCTCCTCAGTGGCAAATGTTTGTTGGCGAGCAACTGGAGCAAAATGCCGCTGCAGTATAACCCACGGTGTGCATGGGATGAAAAGACCCTTAAATAATGGACCCCACATGGACCTTTAGACTTTATTCTGTTCTGTTAGCAGTTGCTCAGCCCGAGTAGATAGTTTGCCTAACTCTGTGATGAGGTTTGGAGAGCGTGTTCGTGAGGAGGTGAAGGGAGATTTACGCCAGTGCAGCGGTTTTCAGCAAAATGCTCAGAGTGCTGTTTTAAAAGAAGCCATAATGAGACACTCTCCTTTCCTGGCCTGGGGAGGAGGTTCATGTGCAACCTACAGAAAGAAAACAACAGGAAAAAACCCCCTCTCTGGTAATTTGTATACTGGTCTGTCATATTTCTGTGCACTGGCACAGGAGCAGAGTGACTTGAAGCCATATGCTCAGGTTTGCAGCAGAACTGCCGTCAGCCGGTCGCTGTACAGCAGTGCTTGCAGGAAGCATGAATTGATAGCAGGGGCTTTGCTTATTCATCTCTACTCCACAGGTTTGGTTTCAGTGGTCAGTTTGTCTTACCCTTTGTGCCCCCGTGTCTCTAAAATGAAACATGGGAAACAGTTCCTGCTAGCGTAGAGGGAATACAGCAGAACAGATGTCTTTCTGCTGAGCAGATCTGATGCGCTGTTTGAATTAAGCTTCACTTGAAGCCTTACTACATCTTTAATTAGGCGAAGGCTGGAATTGACACATCAGCCTCCTCCACCCTCAGCTTCACAGCGAACACATGGATGGGAGTGCTAACAGCCATGCGATTATTTTACCGACAATACATTCCTTATTTCAACGTCAAAATTCCCCATGATGAAAACATGCTCTTTCCGAGTGCTTTTCTGAGAGTGTGTTTGCCATCGCTTCATTTTAATGCATTTTATGTGTTAACAAATGCCTTTTAATGGGAAAAGCTCTTTCCTCCCTCCCCCTGCCAGGCATACAGGAGGTGGTACTGCTGGCATGCTGTATGCGCCTCCTTTGCTTGGCAATCAGCTGCAAAGCGTGTGGGTCCAACAAGTGGTTGATCACAATTTGCTAATGTGTCTAAAACTGTGGAGCACCCTAATGATCAAAAGACCCCGAACCCAGCAGGCTTCCTGTCTGCCATGCTGAATCCCTGCTAAGGGCTGCAGAATCCCACCAGTTATTTGCCCTCCTCAGTGAATTGACTTCACGGTCTCACAGTAACGATAAGGTTGGAAAAGACCTTAAAGATCATCCAGTCCAACCTAACGACTTGATGAGCCAGGCAGCAAGGAGATCGCTGAGTGGGCAGCAGAAAATGTTAATTTCCAGTGCTCCGAGGGATTTGGGGAGAATAAAAATTTGCTGGGATGGAAAATGGGAAATTAGTAAGAGAAAACTGCCCGAGTCCTTTACCCCAGAGGAGCAGTGCAATGAGGCTGTAAAGTCCCACTGAAGAACTGGTGACGTGGGTAGAGGATGAGGTAGATCAGAGTTCCTGGCTTTTTGAGTGACAATACATTCATGCAGTTATAAACGCTAGCAGAGATGTACACGACCTCACCGAGCCCACCGAAGTGCATGTGATTTAGTCACGCGTGCAGTCTGCTCTCTGCACGTACATGTGAAGAAAGACGTTATGTTTTGCATCCTGTGTGACATCTTTGGAGCTTTGCTCAGACCCCAAGATCAGTGTGTAGAGATGTCCACTCAGTGTCCACGCTCACATCACCAGGCTGTTGTCAGACAGAGAACACGCAGCTTCCACAGGTTAGCCGAGTAGGAATTGTGATGATTGCTGCTCACAGATTCCTGACGAGCAGGCCAGCAGTCCAAACACGTGAGAGCCCTGGTAGCTCAAAGATTGGTTAGATCTGATCGATCTAGGCAATGTTTTCTAGAAACTATGCACATTTTGAAAGGCCAGGGGCCTTGTTATGGAGATATGGCTGGCTTGGGACTGTTGGATGATGCTGTTGGCTTGAACCCAGGTCAGAATGATGGCAATTGAAATGAATTAATGCTCCAACTCCTTAATGTTTTCTGAATTATAAATATTTACTTAGATAAATAGATGGAAGTCTGCTGGTAGCCTGCATCTGGCATAAACCTAATGTTCTCCGTTCACATCAGCAAAGATCAATGTACCACAGAAAGACTTCATGGAGATAACAGACTTAAAAGAAAAGAATTGGTGTGAGGGCTGGTGTCTGACAGACAGCGAATGGGAGGGTGATTTCTCAGCCATTAAACTGAAATGAACAAGTCATGGAGCCTGAGCTGAGCTCTGATGCTGTTGTGTGGCATCTTGTCTTGGGTACAGTACACTTGTGTTCCCATAAATGCTGACTGTTTTCTAGATAAAACAAATATTCCATAAGCCTGGAAGAATTTAGGGTACAGATTTCTCAATTGAAATCCTTCTTCTAGGCAATCAAAATACATAATTCCATTGAGAGCTGAGACTCCATCCCACAAGTCATTTGGACTCATCCCTGATAACATCGTATGCCCTAGGATCCGTGCACAGTGGTTAAACACCCAGTCACTGCATATGGATAGGAATGGTTTAAGAAGTGAGTGAAGAACCCAAGCAGGCACCTCAAGAATGTTTTAGGGAAAACTGGAAACACTGAGTGGGAGTACAGGAGGTTTGCACGTTATCCGGCCTTCCAGTTTACAAACAAGTCTGCCGTTTGTGTTTCTGGTAAAATCAGTCTGGAAATACACAACTATAAACCATTTGATCTGCCTTCTGCCTTGATTTTTTTGCTGCTTTCATTTGCAGCAATTCAGATAAAACAATAAAACCCCTGCAACTAGAGGAAACCCAGATCTGTGATTTTGTGCCTCGTACAGCTTCCCATTCTATATTTTTCAGGATGTAGGGTTTCGTTTACAGCAACATGTGAAGATGCTAATTGTTGCTCTCATCTCTCCTCTTTCTTGCATCCCTCCTGCCTGCTTGTCACACCCACCTGTTGTCCATACTTCTACAGGCTTGGAATCTCTTTGCACGTATGTTTTTCCACAGCACCTAATATAGAGTGGGTCCCTCATCCCAGTCAAGACATCAGGATGAGGGAATCATAGAATCATAGAAACATTAGGGAGCGGAAGGACCTTGAAAGATCATCTAGTCCAATCATTACAGAATATCAAGTACTTCCAATTTGAATTCCAATCTGCTCAGAAATTAGTCTCAAGCATGGCTGTCTTACAGGAGGATGGCTTTTCCAGGGGAAGGATGGCTTTTCCAGGGGAAGGATGTCTTGCTAGACAGAAAATGAAGTTCAGTCTTACTGCACCTGTTGTGCCCACAGGGTTTTGCTGTTATTGCAGTGATGCGGATAGTCGAGACCTTTTGAATTTCAAGGTAACCCCCTACGCTGACCTTTACAAACTTTTGATACGGGCTCGTGTGTCCTCTCACAAAGGCACGGCTTGTGCAGGATGACTTTGTGCAGTTTGGAACCCCCAAATCATACATTTATTATCATACTTAGAGTGGGAGTTAATGGTCTGTGGGGAATTCAGGTGGTGATTGAGTGTTGGAGTTCCTCTTCAGAGTCTGTCACTCGTTTACTGTTTAACCACCAGTAAGCTGCTTACCCTTTCTTTCTCTCCCTTTCTCCTTGACTCTAAAAGGGGAATATTTAGTAGTTCCCAAATGCACGAGGGTGTTTTTAAATACAATTAGCTTGTTTAGAGCAATCTAAGATCTGCTATTGGAAGAAGACCATATGTATTGCAATCAAATGCTAAAGTAATTAGGAGGGAGCTAAACAACCTGTAGTCACACGCAGATCATGTAATTTAAGAAACAAGGTTATCTTTGCACTTCACAGCTAGAGGAAACTAGTATTGCTTGTGCTTATTCACAGACCCAATTTGATTTAGCATTGGAAGTATCTAGAGACCTTTGATATTCCCCTGCTGCCACTCCAGAGGGCTCAAGGTTTACGCAGGTCCTGTGTCACCTGCCATGAGATTTCTCACTTCACCTGAGACACCTCAAACAGCACCTGTATGTGGGGCAACTGAGCTGGGTCTCAAATGCAGCCAGGACTGGATCATTGATGATGACTGTTGGAAAACTCCTCAGAGTCAGCTATTCAGTACAGATTAGTGCTGCTGCCTGCGAGGTGACAGACTGCTACTGTTCTTGGGTTGTGTGTCCTTTCTAAGAGACCGATGCAACTGTGAGCTGGAAGTCTATCTTTCCACAGCAGTCAGTCAGTTCTTAGTTGCTTGGTGTGAAAAGACTGCTGTGAAAAGCTAGCTCTGCTGTGTAAAAAGTAGCTCTGATCCCAGCAAATGCCCTGTGGTCAGCAGGGTACCAACCAGGTGCTACTTGTATCACCACTGTCTGTGTGGTACTGACCCTTCTGATAGATCAGGATCTGCTCTGCCAAGTAATTTGAGTTGCAGGACAACTGTGAGTAGTTAAATGTAAAGAGAGATTTGAGGGAGATTATAAATCGAATGAACAGGAGGACACTCCTGGCAGCTGATGCTGCAGGTGCAGTAGTGCCAAATGCAGCAAGGCATGGAAATCTGAAGAGTGTGGAAACCAAACAAAAGGGAATGAATAAATCAGAACCTTCTGAAGGCTCTATGGAACCTGGAGGTGACGCAGATGAATGCTGTAGACCCTAAGAGATAGGAAGAAACGTGACTGGAGTAGCAGCAGAAGGCTATTAATTTCATCATTGCTGTCCTTAGAATGCCCTGGAAAGGGAAATACTGAGATTCAGAGAAGCAAAATCAGTAATAAAAACTCTGGTCAAGGTAGGAAAGATGAAGGTAGGGTAACATCAAGACGTCATCTGCGCTGTAAGCAAAAGGGAATGAAAAGAATCCAAGGCAATACGAAGCTGTAAGTCTAACACAGGGAGAGCAGTAGAACCATCAGCAGCGGTGGGGATTCAAATGGGGGTTTTATTTCAGAGAAGAGTGGCAGTGCTCATTTTTTGCCATCTATGTAAAAGTGATCCACTAGTAGGCTCTTGGGCTGAAAAGTCACTTGGACATCTCATAAAAACTGATGCCACCTGAAGTGATGGAGCATGCTTTTGGGAGTATCGCCCGAGGAAGTGATTGAGTCACTCTCCCCGGAGATATTTAAATGGCACACAAGTAGATCTGGTTCTTAGGGACACAGTGACTTGGTAATGCTGGGTTAAGCAATGGAATCAGTGATCTTTAGAGTTCTTTTCTGACCTTAAACAGTTCTATGTTCATCTTACAAAGCAATACAGATTGTTTTGCTATCACTACCATGCAGGATCGTTACAGTGTCTTGAGCATCAGGCTTTGAGTACCTAGATTTGTGAGAACCATATGTTCATATCTCAGCAGGACTGACTCATCTTTTCCTCTGCTGGAAGAGAAACCAACATGTTAATGACTGTGCTGGATGAAGGCTGGATGAAGATTAGGGATTTTTGGCACCTTAAACTCGTGCCACTAAGATTCTTAAGTTCAGTCACACGGTGTTGGCTTGCATTATCTATCTCTTAATCGATGCTGTCGTGTGAGTGTACTGGCATGATTTGAAACCAACAAATACTAACAGCTTGTTGTGGTTTTAGGTTGGACTGGATGATCTTTAAGGTCTTTTCCAGCCTCATCAGTACTGTGAGACTGCGAAATAGGAAGTAAGTGCTTTTGGCTCTTGGTAGAGCAGAAAGCTGCACGAGCTAGGACTCACAATTTTAAAGAGATTAAGAAACACTGATCTAACGAGGTTTTAGCAGGGAGCCGTTTGATTTAGTCTGATTTAGAAAGGGAAAGGTGAGAATTTTTCTTGGGATTCTCTGTATTCAATGTCTCTATAAATAGCTTCATAAACCTGACAGAACTTGTGCCAGTGAGTGTTTTGGAACAAACGCAGTCACCTCTCTTGAAGCAGGACTTCTTGTTTGGGACTTGTCTGTCAATCACTTCTAATCTCCCCTCAACTCTTTCTGCTCCTCACTGAAAGCCCTTCTGCTCTTATTTTCCATTTCCTAGTACCTCAGGTTCATTGATGAGTCCAGTCACATGTGAGTATGTTCTTGGCTACTTGCTCTGGGCTCAAGTGACAGAGGCAGTGGGAAGGGTAGCCGACTGTTGAGAAGAGAATCAGGGTAGGGAGTTGTGAGTATGCTGCCTCATGCTGCCAGCATGACTGAAGAGAAGTGAGGGACAAGAGCAGATGGATGTATTTGGAGGAGGGCAGGGTGGACGAGAGGTCAGGAGAGAGAGAAAGCAAAGCAGGGGAAACACAATTTGAACTGCCCTCCAGCAGTGTGCAATCTCACTCCAGCACAAGACAAATCTCCCTCAAGTATTCATCTGGACTTGGCAGCTCTGTAAGTAGTGCTACAAATGGTGTCAGGAGCAGTACATCTTCATGCTGATGCCAATAAGTGCTAGCCAGGAACCCCCTGAGGACTGCTGTCCAGAAGCCAAGCCAGAAAGAAGAGAACAGATGCTTTCAGCTGTCCTGTAGTTCATGTCCTGCCTTAGCACATCCCTTCTTTTGCCCAGTGAGCTGCCTTAGCAAAGTTTGGTGCCAGGCAGAGGGAGGAGGGAGGGGAAGGTATCCCGGCATCCCATGGCTGAGACTTTTGCAGACTTTTTATACTGCCAGTGGGAAGGTGCTGAGTGATGTATGTGCAAGCCAGCTGGGGGCTTGCTGTTGTTTCCCTGCCGTTTGTATAGCTGCAGCAGGCAGGAGCTCTGAGGTAGTGCCTGCAAGAGCATAACTTTGGGGCAGACGCTTTGAGGTTGGTGGGCAGGCTCTGACTGTAACTCTGACAGCAGAGGCTGGGGCAGGATCTGGAAATACTTGTAAAGAATCAGCAGGAGCAGCTTACACATGGGTACCATACTATCTTGTCTTTTATAACCAGCAAGGAAAGGGGGCTGATTCGTGGCTGCCTGCTCATCCTGTAACAGCCATTGTGTCACTGGCAGTGGAACAGAGCACCTCCCCTAAAAGAACCAGAAGGGTTGCTGAAGTAGTGATGGCAGATCCATGTACCTGCTCGATGCACATACAGCAAAGATGCTATTTTAAGCTTTAATCTGAAATTACTCGGGGTTAGTTGGCTTGTTCACACATTTGTGGCAGTGTTTACATGAGATAAACTGTGAACACAGGCAGTATTGCTTTTCCTCAGGGTCACAGGGGTTTATCTATTATTTGTGAAACTCTTGGAGATGTTTAGATAATCATGACATGTTAGCACTCGGCAGAAGTGATGCAAAGAGAGGAGTCTGAGGTGAGTTTGGCTGTCTTACACAGAAGAGCAGAGAAAGGATTTCAGGAGTGTTTTCCTGCTGTGAGTCAGGACTGGAGCATCAAAACGAATGCAATTAGTGAATCTTGTTTCTCCAGTTTCCTTAGGACTTCACCAGCTTGTTTGCAGCTCCTGGATGATGAACACAAGCCCGCATCATTAGGCTGCCAGCTTTTCTCCTGAGGTCCATACAGGTATGCAGGGCACAGATGGGCAACACTGACCTAAATGATTCCTGGCATGTGTTTTATGCCACCTTCTTAGCTAACTGCAGTCTTCTTCACTGCAAGTATCTCCACAGCTGTTCTTATGCTTAGCCATCCTTGTAGCTAGAACTCTTTCCTAATATATAGACCCCTAGTTCCTTGAACCAAATGAACCAGCTATTCCTTGTCATATTCTTAAGGGATCCAGGGAAGAATTCACCACTACCTTCAGTCAGTCAGGGTCTTATTGTAACTGATGAGGCTGCTGTTCACACTTTACACTTAGTTCAAACAGATTTTATTTATATGAAGATCATGCTTTAGGAAGTTGCAATAAAAATTGGAATGGGATGTTGAAGAGATGGTGGAGTTGATAATTACTCTGTGTCGTGGACAAATGGCATCTGTGTAGATGGTGGAGTTGGGTTTTCAAAGCAAGGTAAGAGATCAGTGAGAACGGATTGAAGGAAGAGGCTGACATTTCCCAGATTCTTTAAATACAGATCCAGTGTTTGCATTCTGTAGTTTGTGGGTGCATCCCATCAGGGCTCATGGATTCATGTGCATCCAGTTTGCTCAACACATCCCTAACCCAGTCCTCATCAACCAAGCAGGCTTCTCTTTTGCCTCGACTTCCTCTGGAGCCTCAGCAGTCTGGGCTTTGATACCAGGACAGCTCCCAGAAGTATAGACAGAGGCAGAGGCAAAGAAAGTGTTCAGTGTGTCTGCTTTCTCTGGATCCTCTGTCTTCAGGGCACCCAGCTCGTTCAGCAGGGGTCCCACTGTGCCTTTCAGTTTAGCTTGTACCTATTCCTTTTCTGCCTTTTTCAGGAGATCAGGTTCAGAATTGACAAAGTGAAATACCAGGAAATCTTTCAACAGCCTCACAAAACCCACTGCAAGCAAGGGCACCTGGCATAGCTCAGGGGAATGGTGCACAGGCTTTTAAATCTTTTACACACTCGTTAAATTAATCACAACTGGATGAATAAGTAATCCGACCAGTCAAGTTTATCCGGCAGGCAGTTTCTAACCATCAACATCTGCAAGTAGATTGGGATTTTCATGTGGATTTTAGATGTTGTCAGCTAGAGCTATCACATTGTATTGCTGCTTTTCCCTCGCTGATTAATAGCACACGCACCCCCAGCTCGCATGAAATGCTGAGTCAATTCACCATGGAGCGTGTGTGTAAATCTCTACTGCTAACACCCGTTTCCTTAACTTGGTTTGGAAAATGAGTGAAATGCTTATGTGTGGGAACAAAAACCAAGCATGAAAGATGATAGAAAGGGGAAAAAAATCCAATCCAGCATTGAAAAAAATGAAATGTTTTTGTTCCATATTGACCCAACTCAAGCAGAGAGGCATGCGGGCACTATGGTGGGAAGGCTGCTTGTGTGCTCTTACTCATGCTTGCTGTAGTTTAAGTCCTGATCTATACATTGATATTCTCAGGGCACGATTGTAATGGACTGATGACTTCTTCACCAAAATCCATAGTCACTGTGTGACTGCTGACAGAGGAAAAGCAGCCTGAGCTGTCTCCTTGTCTTTGTTACTCCTGTGCAACCCCTCTGTGGTGGGTTGACTTTAGCTACTGCTGCTCATTTCAACTTCTTCAGTCTCTCAACGGCAGAGCTGAGATACAGCATCCGCGTCAGCACCGTGGATCTGGTGATGAGGGGGCAGGCTTGTCGTGAGGACAGAGGCAACATGGTGCTGGTTATATGGGGCCACATCTGTTGTGATAAACAGGGCTTGTTCTTTCTCACTTTTTCCTTCTCCCAAGTGGTTACAACTCCGAGGGAGGGAAGAATTAGGAGCTTACCACCTCCGTGGCATCTTCAAAGACATTCAAGTTGCAGGAACAGTGTGGGGGCAGCTGCTTCTTAAGCTGTTACTGTTCTGGAGGCAGGAACTGGGACAGGGATGGCCCCATGGTGGCACTGCCACCATGGCCCCATCCAGCCTGACCTTGAATGGCTCCAGGGATGGAGCCTCCATTATCTCTCTAGGCAACCTCTTCCAGTGATCCACCACCCTGAGATTAAAGAACTTTTTTCTCCTGATGTCTAACCTAAATCTAGCCTTTTCCAACTTAAATCCATTACTCCTTGTCCTATCATTTTCCAGTTCTTCTACCATCTTTGAGGTTTTGGAAGATTTCTAGAAGGTTGCTCCAGAGCCTTCTCCTTTTCAGGCTGTGCAGCCCCAACTCTCTCAGCCTGTCTTCATAAGAGAGGTGCTCCAGCACCTCAGTAGAGTGACACAAGATTTGTCCTTTGGATGAAACTACTACCAAGTAGGAGTGACAGTGTTCTTCAATGGAAGGCAAGATTCATCCTGAATGACTTACTGCACAGCAGAGTTCCTTGGCTGCCACTAAATAAGGCCTTCAGGATCAGAGAAGAGGCTTACATTCCCCTTAGTTCATCTGCTCCCCAGTGTAACAGCATCACCACGCAGTGAAGTTGGGAAGCTCTTTCTATGGAAAGCACCACCAACTCTCACAGTTGGGAAGCTCTTTGTATGGAAAGACAGTCGATAGCTCAGACTACACTGATTCCTTCATCTCTACGTGCTCCCTTCCAGACTCTTTCCCATTATTGTATGTTTTTTGTACTAAACTATAGTTTTCTAATGAAGAAGAGTGAAAGCCAAGTTATAAAACTATGATGTCATCACTGCCTTCCAAATCAATTAAGCAGTTGGGATATTCCAAGAGCAATTATTACCTTTCAGTTCTATCTGCTGAAGCAGAGTTATGGAGGGGTTTTTGTAGCTTACTGAGAATCATAATTCTGAGCACTATCTGGTGATTAACGATATGAAAGCCTTTTTATATGACACGTTCCCCAAAGGTGTCAGCAGGGATGGTGGAGCACTGGTAAAGCATAATTCCCTCTGGTATGCATCGCTCACATTTCTTTCCCCACCAACAGAGAGCTCAATATATGAACTCCTGTTCTATTTCACTAGCATTATCCTGTAATGGGAAGCAAAGAGTGTTAAAGTGTTCTGTAACCTAACGTGCTCCTCCCTTCTCCCTGTCCCACTCTAAGGAGCAAATGGTAGCGATCAGTGCTCCTTTCTTTTTATCAGCACACTCAATCTCTTTGTTTCAGTGTCTCTTGCCTTTTATGTCTTTACCTGTCTCTCTTTCCTCATTACATAGAATGCCTTGGCACCCAGGGCTGTTGTGATGTTGCTGAAGTCAGCAGCATTGATACTGGAGTAGAGAATGCATTTCAGGCAAAGCACTATGTGATTTATCCAGAGAGGTGCTGCTGCAGTGCAGACCTGTACGCTCAGAGGCACTTGGTGTTTTATGAACAAACAGTACCTCAAGCTTTGCTTTCCCGAGCCACGAATGAGCAGCAGTGCTTCCCCCCTCATGGCAGTTTGCAGCCAAATGCTGTAAAAGAGTGGGATGAAATTCCTCTCGTGTGGCAGGCTCCCAGTTGCTCTGGTTGAACACCTTTGATATGCAAAGGTTCAGAGGCCAAACTGGTACAATACACATCGGTGCGGAGAGTGGTTCTCTCGATCCATGGCCGTACAAACCCTGTGCTCCCCAGGCAGTACTTGGCATGCCTCAACCTAAAACAACAGCCACGGGGAAAGCAGTGATCTGCCCCATATATAACCATAGCCTGCAGGCAGGATTTTGTCTCTCATTTTGTGATCACAGATGAGATGTCACCTGTTAATTAGCCACCACCATGCAAAGATGCTGTGCAAAACCAAAGCAGACACAGTCACTGTCCGCTGGGACTTCTGCTCCACATGCCAGGCTTTCCAAGCCAGCATTAGATTTTTGAGTGGCCAGTATATAAAATCCAGCGTTCACTGTGTTGGTTAAATGATGGTCTCTGCTTTCCAGAACCTGTCAAAAACCCCACAGCAGATGGGTGTGAGGATTGCAGTTGGGGTGGGAGCTGCAATAGCAAGAGAAGCAGATGGTGGGAATGTTTAGCCATGCCCTCGTAATACAACATTGTAATGGCTTGATGATTTCTTTTGGTTCCACACGGACAGAGGCTTCCACAGGTCATTACTTCTGTCACGCGAAAAGCAAACCCCTCTTGCTGTTGGACATAAAATTCTCTGAATCCATAAACCCACGCGTGTTTTCTGCTTGGGCCCAATTCCTATAGCTGATGGCTTCATACACTGATAGCCTCAGGCTTTCTGCTAGTATCTCTTAGCCTGGCTCTGACTTCCAAGCACAACTGGCTAGCCTAACCCAAGCAGCCAGTAGCCAGAATCAATGGGGGGGGGAGCTGTGGTAGGGTTGTGAGACTGGAAGCAAATGCTAGACACCCATATTGCTCCAAGAACTGCTATTGGGAGATGAGATGGAGCCTTGGTGTGCAAGATCGTCCTTTGTGCACTGGTGGGCTGCTCGTCTTCGCATCGCTCCACTCTTGCTCCATCAGGAAGCCTTTAGATGTTTTCCTCAGCGAGTGCTCATTCAGAAGAGGGATGAGAGGAAGCCCAAACCACTAGAACACTCTGTCCAGTGAAAAGGAAATCAATGAGGCAACTGCTGTGATGCTAAAACAACTGAAGACCCTTCATCCCCTGGCCCTCTATGGTTCATTTTAGAGAGAATAGATCCACCTGCTGCTAGTGGCTCGTTCAAGTGAGCTGTAGGGGCCTTAGCTAGCACCTCTCAGATATTTCCGGGCCTCGGTGCTCCAGGTCTTTCTTTTGAAGCTTCATTCACTTGACAAAATATTGTCTTCCTGAATTACTTCAGGAGGGAATTCTGGCTCCTTAAGTAGTGCTGCTGGAAGGATGTACAGGTGTTGATAACCCAGTGATGGGATCTTGTGCAAACCGTAGGGAGGATGGTTTGCTCATGAATTTTATCAGTAAAATTGGACTGCATGATAAGATTACTTTTAAATTTGAACCAAACTTCTAGGTTTTAGACAAAGATAAGAAGGCTCTCTGGGAAATTTGGAGTACTTGACCATATAAATGGCTGAAGAAAGCGTAATTTCCTTCCTTTAAAGAAATCTCCCATCGTATTGGGAGAAGCAAACTGGTACTTCCCTTCAGACACACACAGAGCCCTCTTAGTTGAGCTGAAAGTACTTTGTTGTCCTTCTCAGGTGACCTCACCAAAAATGAAGCACTAGGTTTGAATTTCTGTTCAACATAGCTATTAAATTTAAAGCTGGTTGCTGGGTTTGTGAATGTGGAAGGATCTCCAGCCTCAGTGCTGATTCCTGTGACAGCAGCACTGGCATCACAATGCTCTGGTCATTCATTCCCGTGTGCTCATGTAACACAGGGACACTGGAAGAAGAAGAAGTATGGAATGAGCCATGCACTAACCTGACTTATGTTTTCTCACAGGTAAAAATCAGGACAGCGGTGCCACAGAGACAGGTATGTTAATAAAAACTTCTATTTGTTTTAAATCTGTTGATAATCTCTCCTCTAAAATCAGTTTTCTTTCATATCCCTGCTGTTTTTGGTGTATTTGTTAATGGCTTCGTGATTTCTTAAGTCAAGAGCCAGCTGAACGTTCCTCCAGTGCTCTCATTTGAGCAATACCAGGGTATCCAGCTCACACTGATGCTGTAGAGCAGGGCCAGCTAGACCTGAGCATTCCAGGCAGGAATTAATCTAAGCTATGAATAGAAATGTCAGTCTCCTAAAGCAAGGCATAGCTGCACTAATATAGAACAACTTCCAACCTGAGCACTGTCTGACAGTTCATTGTGTCAACAGATCCAGTGGTTTATGTTCCAGTGTTTAGCTTTAGAATAGCTGTCTTGTAAGCAACCTGAGAGAGTAATCTAATCCAGCTGCAGCTTTTGTGTTGGTGGACAGTGCACGCAGTGGTTATTTGCTCTGAGTAATGTAAATGGGTTGAATTCCATGGGATCCGTGGAAGTTACAGTGCTCTACCAGCCCAGCTACTTCTGGGAATCCTCACTCAGTTCAGGTGAGGAGATGCTGAGGCTCAGGCTTAAGGTCTATCCCTGCCTGTAGCAGCAGGGAGGTTCCAACTGCTCCTCAGTCTCTTATTTCATGATTATTTTGTGATTCTCGTGAATACTTTGCTGAGGTTGCCTGCTGAAGCACACGGCATCTTTTACAACAACCCTTCTCTTTCAGGAGACTGAGAGTCCAAAATAATCACTCTCTTATAAAAAAGTGGCTTCTTTCAAATCCCATCGCTCTTCTCCCTGTTGTCACTTCTGGTTCTTACAAGCTACGTGAAATGTGTGGGGAGACAAGAGAAACTGTCCCTTTAACTCAGTGCCATTTCATTCTGGCTGATGAGGGTAGGGAACCAGAGTGGCCTTCTGATGGGCAAAGTGAGCAGCTGGGTCTTGTGAGACTGAGACACATACAGGGGTCAGCCACAGAGGCTTTTCCTCTGAGCCTGGATTCTTCCTAATCTGTTTAGAATCTGGAGTCTCCAGTCACATATGGAAAGAAATATCAACTCTAAGTGTAAAGCAAAAGTAGACCTCTCTAGTCCGTTGGTTAGCGTGTAAGCTGGAGACTCTGTTCTCAATGCAGTGCTGCAGAGACGCATTGCTTCTAGAAGAACCTGACTGTAGTCAACAGCTCAGTCCTTCAATTATTCAGCATCACAAAACAGTTTCCATTGGGAAGGACTCGTAGCCGACTTCAGCCTCAAGGAGTAATCACGCTGTATGTTCCGATGGCATCGAATCAGTTTATGATGCCTGTCTGGTCAGACGCTCTAAATCCTTTCATTTCTGAGCGAAACAGCAGCCAGTTTGGGACTAAGCTCAAAGAAAGCAGCTAAAGTGACTGTGTGTTAACTGAAACATGATTTAGGTCCCATGCAAAAGGAATCAATTCTGTTTCAAAGAAATTACAGTCCAGTGACAGCTGCTCCATGGGAAGTTGACAGCAGGGATTTGGTTTAAAATGAATTCAGCATCTTTAACGGCTGCCTGCGTGAGGTACTACTATACCGGCGGGTGGTGAGGAACCTGGCCTCATCCTGCCATTGCTAACACTGGCAACAGGGAGTGAGGAAGCGTGATGCCAAGACATCTGGATTATTGGGGGTGAGTCAGGTTTGATTTGGGTGCCTTGGTAGCTTCATGTAGTAGCCGCCAGGCTAATAAATCTGGCTGGAAGTGGGGGCTGCTGAATTCTGCTGGGGTTACATGGCTATACAGTGTCTCGGTACCCAGCTGTGAGGCCCACCATTGTGCTGCACTTGTGAATGATGTTGAGCTCACGTATCTGCTACCTTTGGGATGAAGAACAAGGTGTGCTCCAATCTGTGAAGCTTCCAGGGTTGAAGAACATTTGCAGGAGGGACCATTTTGTGGATCCATGTAAATAATAAAGATCTGCTTACATCAGTGAGCCAAACAGCCTCGTGGCTTGCAAAGCATTCTCTGCCCTTGCCAATGCCAGGCCAGGTAACGATCATTGCTCAGTTTCCTAGTACTGTTAATACTTTGAATACTGTTAATTAAAGGGTATAAATCACTTCCAGGCGCCCTCAGCAAACACCACCTTGTGTCATATATATCCTAGCTAATGAGGACTTATTGGATAACTGATTTTCTTCATTCTTCTAAAATTTTGGTGTATGCAACTGATCTGTCGGGTTCTCGGGACAATAGATGAAGCAAACCCTGTCTACGGTGGACAAAGCACACATGGAGCCTTCCAGATGAGAGGAATCACATCTGTGCAAATAACATGGGTTATGAAAACGGTGTTTGGGCAGACTGTATATGAAGATAAAGGTCATACCCACAGGGATTTGGGTTTGAATAAGCCTTCTTTTGCTTTGTGTTTCAGTGGCCGTTCCCTCGCCAGTGCCAGCCTGTGAACCTGCGCCCAAAACTAACGGGCATTACGCAGCGCCACGGCTCTCCGTTTGCTCACGAACTGCTGTCGTGGCTACTATGGAAACACCTTCTCAAGGTCTGCACACGGTCATGAAGTGGAAAACAGTGGTGGCCATCTTTGTCGTGGTGGTGGTTTACCTGGTGACAGGAGGGCTTGTCTTCCGAGCCCTGGAGCAGCCCTTTGAGAGCAGGCAGAAGAACACGATTGCGCTGGAGAAGGCAGACTTTCTGCGGGAACACATTTGTGTCACCCAGCTGGAGTTGGAGACGCTCATTCAGGTAGGCTGTGTGGGGAAAGAGGATGACCAAAATGTTATGGAATTGCTATCCCTGGATGCCCGTAGGGTACGTCCTTTGCATAGCTCAGTAGTCAGGAAAAACACTTGTTGTCTTCATGCTTGGAATCTTATTGAAGGAGTTAAAGGAAGCTGGACAAGTGAACCAGATGAAAACCAGAAGCAGTGTGTTTGGTTCCTGCCACCTCATCAGCTGCACTAGCCCCCAGCTGTCTTATTGCCTGCAGTCTTTATTGATATATAATATTAATATATAATATAGTTGTCTTAATTAATGACCAAAGTACCTAGTACGTTAGAGAAAGCTTGCATGTACTCACTCATGCTCTAGGGAGGACCAGGTATGTATCTGGTCTCAGTGAGGACAACCTGCACTCCCTTGGGCCAGGGAGCTGGCAGCTGTGGACCTCTCCTCCCTAGCAATGGCTGACTGGGCGTACCCCCTAGGGTTCCAGGATGTCATCCCATGGGTCTCACCCCAGAAACCTGACCAAATTCACAGTATCCCAGTCTCACAGTAAAGATGAGGCTGGAAAAGACCTTAAAGATCATCCAGTCCAACCTAAAACCAACCCAGTAACCCTAAACATCTGACATCTAGCTCACGCCACTCAGCACCTCAAACCACAACACAACGTTATGTTGTGGGAGAAACTCTCGACACTCAGTGAGACAACTTAGTGTTCACTGTACCTTCGTTTGTTCTTGTGGTGATGGTGGTAACCTGAAACACCGTGCTTAAGCTTCTCTTAGAGCTCCTTTCCTCCCCCCGTTGCCGTATGTAAACCACTTTGCGTTAGGAAATAGCATCGGGATGGGTGGATATTTAGGAATGAATTACATCAGTCAAGCTTTAAATTAAAAATGAACTTATTCCAGATGAGGAAGGAGCCTGAGAAACTCAAAGCTACCTAAGGCAACAGGACACTTGTTCACTTCAGAGCTTGGCTCACACAGACTTGCTAAACGTGTAAACTCAAGTGTGATGAAGGTGTTGTAATTAGCTCGCTGACATTCACACGCTCAAGGAGAAGACAAGCAGCACTTCTTGGCAGGACGAACGTGCTGACAGTGTGTCACGGCCTATTGAAATGGGCAGCCTTTCTGTCTTGCTGACTTAGGCTTTTCTGGATAAACAAATGCCCTCTGCTTTCGCTCCACCTGCGACACGCCAGCAACTGCTGCCGAAGCCCTTCCAAAGGGTTTGGTCCTAAGCTCTTCTTTTCTCTGTATCCCTGATTCTTGAGCTGCGGACAGGTGCTGAGCACCACTGGCTCTCTGCTCACGTGGAATGCTGACAGTCTGGTGTGCAGCTTGCTCACGCTGTGATTTCACAGTCAGCTTAGCCTGGCATGTAGAAGCTTTCGTGCTCTTCTACTCCTTTCCCTTTCTTTTGGGTGATATAATGAAGAAGTAAAAAGAGGAGAGCAGATTAGCTGAAATTAAGGCAAGGAAAACATGTGGTAGGAGAACATCTGTGAGGATGAAATAATTTGGAGATAAAGCACGGGTGATGAAAAGCACAAAATAGAAGAGGAAGATGAGAAAAGAAGTGATGAATGAGCCATCGGAGGGACTTGAGCGAGATTGAGAGTGCATCATGAAAGCTAAAGGCAGACAGGTGTTAAATGGATGCGTTTAGAGTCCGTGCAAAAAGCACAATGGAATATGAGGTCACAGGGAAGATAAGGAGAGAGGTCATGGGCACTGAAGAGATGAGAAGTGGAACAACAGAGAAACAGAATGGCTGACCTTGCTCAGCACATGGACGATGGAGAATTGTAAAGATCACAATGTAAAAATCACATTGTAAAAATCACAGTGACAACTCTTGGGTCAGAAATCAGAGGAAACAGAGAAATCATGAATGAAATGGAAGAAGAACAGTCCAAGCAGACTTAGGTGGGAATTCTGTGTTGAACAAGGTCAAAGCCAGAGAGGATGGGAGAAGCAGCATGTTGTTTCTCCTGTTGAGCCTGGCACTAGGTTCACTCGACTCACCAGGGCTGAAGGTCCCTGGCAGTGTTTCGGAGAAGGAGCAGGTATTAGAGTGAGAGAGAAGGGGAAGATCTAGCTGTAGTGTGAGTAGGGCGGTAACAGCAACACGAAGTGCGCTTGGGACAGATGAGGAGAAGGGCAAGGAACTAGACATGGGAAGGGGTTCCTTTGCATTGGGTTCATGGGAATGAATCTCAGCTGGGAATTTCTGGGAAGGAGAGGCAGTAACCTCAGCTGCTTTCCCAGAGTGAGTTCTGCATTTCTCTGTGATAGATGATAGATTGCATGAGATCTACAAGCAACTAGAGAAGAAGTACTCAAGGGCCTTTCGTTAGAGAACGTAGAGCAGTTCACCTGAAGGTGCCAGATGCTGGAGAGAGATTTATTGATGAGTTTGGAGATTGATGCATCTGTCTTCTTTTGACTGTGAAGCTGCAGTGGAAGGCAAGGGTTTGTGTCATCATGATAGTATACGGTGTGGTTTGAGGCATTCCCAAGGAAACATTCATCAGGCTGATATATCTGCCTGCTCTGCTTCAGTGCTGTGTGAGATGTGGGACAGTGGCTTGGAAGCCATACAGCTGCATCAGCTTCTGTTCTGGGTTTAGCTCATTCAAGCACTAGCTGGGAGTCTCTGCTCTGTGCTGTATTTATGGGCATGCAATCACGTCCATTGTAGTAACTGGGAAGTCCTAGCTGATCACAAAGTTGTTTCATTTTGTTTCCATAGCTATCCTATTTGTTGATTTCAAATGGCAATATATCCTGTTTCCTTCTCTGCTTAGCATAAAATATAAATAGCTTCATTATTAATTGCCTGGGAATTAAAATCCTAGCTGACTAGCTTCAGTTGACTTGATGATCATGACTTGTGTGCGCCACCCTTCAGCAGTTCCCTTTGGGGAATTCTTCCTTCGGCAGAACTGCTGGAAGAACAATAGTTATCTGTACGTGGTGCTGTTTCTGTGCCTCTTAATTGCTTTGCATCTTCTGTCATGGTATCTTTCCTAAGAGCTAATTAGTTCAGGCTTGTATGCAGCTCCTGTGTGCAGAGGATGCTACTATGAGCAGGTAGTAAAAGGTTTGAATCTGCTACATTCCTGTGGCCCTAGAATTTTTCCCAGGGAGCTAGCTGAGGCTGCGTCCTTGGAGATACTCAAGGTGACACTTGACAAGTCTCTGGCCAGCCTGATCTAGTTGAGAATGTCCCCCGCTGCAGTGGGGTTGGACTAGATGATCTTTGGAGCTCCCTTCCGACACAGGCCGTTCCGTGACTGTATGACTGATGTGATTCTATGTGATTTCTTTGCAGCATGCTATTGAAGCTGATAATGCAGGAGTCAGTCCCATAGGAAATTCCTCTAACAACAGCAGTCACTGGGACCTCGGAAGTGCCTTTTTCTTTGCTGGAACAGTCATCACAACAATAGGTTTGTTTGATTTAAAATATATTTCACCCTGAGACATAGCTAAGGAAATCAGTTGGAGAAGGACGTATCCCAAAGCAATCGAGTGGCTGAACTGTACTTAATGCTCTCAGTTGTCACAGGGCAACCCCCTGGCTTGTGTAAAGGGCACGGAGGCTCCTGGTGAATGACAGAGACTGTTTACAATTAAAACAGCCATGCTGAACAGACAGCAGGCAACACTCATGTGCTTAGGGCTTTATAACCTTGTTCTTGGTGTAAATGCAGGTAATCTTCATTTTCCCTGGAAAGATCAAGACTGGAACCCAAGGAAGTAACTGTTCTACGGTCGTTGAGAGTTTGGATTTTTAATGATGTGGATGAATTGAAATATAAGGGTCAATTTCTTCCTAAGCACATCAATGAATTTCAACTTACTCTCTTGAGTAACTCTTCTCATACCCTACTTCTTGTAAATGGAATCGTAGTCGCATAGGTATCGCATCCTTTTTAAAAGCCTCACTCACTTAAGAATCAGCTGAAGGAGTGAATGCTTTGTTCATTGTACGGAAACCCCACCGTTTTTTCCATTCTAGAATTCCTGGCTCTCCCATATTTCAATGGATTAGGTGAAGGATGTGCTGAACAGCATCCTTAACTTCTCCTGAAGCGCTGATTTTACTGAGTTCAGCATTTGGGGGCTTATTATCTGTTCCCCCCATACCTTCTGGCCAATGTAGTTGGTCTCTTGACGTCTGAATGCTGGCCATAGATACGAGGGGTTTATCCTCTCTTCTGTGACCCAGTTTCTCTCTTGAAGACAGTTTGTGCCCCTGGTTATTTCAGAAGGTCTGAAGAAAAAGAGATGATAAACCGGTAGCATGGGCGATAAAATTAATCTCCTGATAATTATAGAGGGGCTTTACAATTTTAAACGTGATTTCAGGGTTGTCATGGTTAGAGGTCAAGAGACCTGATGGTTTGGAAATCACTGGTTGATGTTCGCTTTTTATTTGTGTTGGCTTTGAGCAGCCTGCTGATTGAGATGCTGGAAAAAGTGGTCCTCATATTGACAAGCGTGCTGGTGTAGACAAATAATCCCTCAATAAGGTGTGAGAGTCTGGCAGACCCCTACCAGCTCTTTCTGCAGGTGATACTGTGCAATAAACCATACCCATTCCTGTGGCAGCTCCAAGTCTTGCTGTGGTGATCATCGCAGTGTCTGCGTCCTTGGTTTCACCTCCTCTTTGTGGTCAGAGTGCCGGTTGAAAGCACACTGGTGCAGAACAGTCTCCTCTAAATGCTGAGCAGCCTTACTCTGTAATTTTAACAGCTGTATAGAACCGGTGGGTGTCGACAAAACATTTCTGAGTGAAATCCTCCTGTAACGTTCTCTATGCAAGAGAGCTGAGTAACCAGCTCTTAAATTGTTCGTTAAAGTAAGAGCCCCGATGGAGGCGCGGAGCTGTGCTAGGCATGCTCGTTGACACGTCCCATGTAAACAGCTTCTCTGAGAAGAGCTTGGGATTTTGTCCCTGTTTGCTTTCTCCATTAGTTTGATTTTTATACCTGGGCTGCATAAAGCCTGTGTCTGGGCATGCAAACCATGTTATTTTATCAATCAGAGCCCCGCTGGGATTCCTTTTAGGCAAACACTCACCAGATCACCTGGACAACTTCAGTCCATCGCCCAGGATGCTTTTGGACTTCTAGGAGAGATACAGGAGCACAGATGCACCATAAATAGGGTTGTGGGTTGCAGGGTGTTCTGTGTCAGCAGGGTCCTGTCACCACCCTGTGACAGAGAGGTTTATCCAGCGTCACAGGTCCAACAGGATTAGGTCCTGGGAGCCCAGGCTTAATTCCTAAAGAGCAGGAGGAGTTAGTGCAGCTGAAGCAGACACCCCCTCAGACGACCATTTCTCTAGCAGCATCGTTTGCACTCTAACTAAGGAGTGATCAGTGTAGTAGTCTTTCAGTTTAGTTTATATAGCCAGAATGTGTTAGAGAATCTCTCTAACGTCTCACTACAGATGCAAAATCTTACATAAAAAGGTGCAAGTCTTCCTGTCCAAATCGCTGTGGTTTTAACACAAACAATTGTACTGAGATACAGGGGCTGTTTGGTCAGGACCCTCTATTAGATTCCTAGAGTGAGATGTACATGGGTGGTGTGGAGAAGGGAAGAAGTGCCTGAAAAAACTGTGGTGACTACAGAGTTCACTGAATGGGATGGAAGAAAAAGCCTATGAGCACCTTTATTGCAGCATAAATTTCTCAATATAAATAGAGTAGGATCTTCAGAGAGAAGGCTTAAAAGCTTTCTTATTACAATCAATTCACAAACCTCATGAACTGCAAACATCAGGCTTTTTATTGTCTGATTGAAAGGGGAAGTGAATAAAGAGCTCGAGGGCAGATGGGCACGGTGTGGGTACGGTTTGGAGGCGGCAGCGTAACTCATCGGTGTGGTGAAGGGTTGAGGAAATGAGGAGCTAACCACTAAAAAGGAGCCTTGTCAGGGGAATCACACTCCTGGCAGGAAGGACCTGCTGCAGGCACCACCTCAGCAGAGATTTCTGTTCTATGGTGAGTCAAGTTACATTAATTAATCCAACAGCAACTTTAGATGGGGTCTGGATCTACAGGAGCCAGGGTAACTGATAAATCATGGGGGTAGCTCACCTAGGAAGTGACATCACGTCATGGAAGTGTGTTGGTGGGAATTACCTGTGGACCAAAGGTGTGCCTACGCAAGCAGCAAGCTTCTCTAAAGATCCATGGGACTCTAACCCTTGTTTTTCTCCTCAGGGTATGGGAACATGGCCCCAAGCACTGTTGGAGGCAAGGTTTTCTGCATCTTGTATGCCATCTTTGGGATTCCACTGTTTGGCTTCTTGCTGGCTGGGATTGGAGACCAACTTGGAACCATTTTTGGGAAGGGCATTGCACGGGTGGAAAAAGTTTTCAGAGTAAGTGTTTTGCTTGTGTGGTGTACCTTGCTTTTAATTCTGTTGCTGCTGCCTGCGTGTCGAGCACAATGAAATACTTACACCTAGTTGAGATGATGCTTAATGGCCTTAGAGGCTTCTGTAGTCAATGGATTAAAGTAGACTTCTCTAGATGGTGATGGAGGGGTTACAGTTCAGGCTCTGAATATCCTTCTTGAGGCAATCTCTGAGCTATGTGTCTCCAAAGCTAGTCTCTTGCAAGGAGTAGAGCTGTAAAACAGCCTTTGCCACAGGCTGATTTGGAACTGTGTCTCCACTCCTTAAGAACAGAAGTCAGTAGGCATTTGTGAGGATCAGGGATGCAGGGAAGGTCCTGGCTGAGTACTAATTTTAAACAGGATTACTGGAGGGAGTGTGAACTTGGGAAGAGAGATGGGTGAAAGATACACCTTCACTGCAGGAAGACTAGTCTGTTAGGGCAGAGCTGCAGCTGCAAAGAGAGGCACAAGGCCAGCAACTGGAATCCTCTCCAGATATCCCTTCCCTGCCCACCTTGGATGCATCCTGTGTTGGACTTCTGTGTGGACTTTTATATTGCCAGCCCCCTGTATTTTGGAGTCTGTCACTGTGAGCAGTCCTTTCATGAGTGCTACCACAGACCTGTTCTGCTAATTTGCCAGGGGCTCTCGTGGATTCTGAAAGTGAAGCAGAAGTTGTAGAAGTGACCTGTGCGATGCTTTCCTTGGAGGCATCCTAACCGGATGTCTTCTCAGCAACAGAGTGGATGAGCAGCTGTCTAAGCTAGTTAGTTTAATAGGCATCTATTTCTAAAACATTCTTACAGATGCCAGCAAATCCCTTGTAACTGCTTTTGAAAGGAAGCAATTGAGTATTAGACTGGACTGTGAGCAATTTCCCTTTTGATTCAATTACCGTGAAGCCTTCCAGACCAGCCACAAGGAGCATGTCTCAGGCTTAATGTGGAAAAAGGTGACTAGTGATTGTGGGTGAGTAAGCATGTCCATGCCCAGCTGCAGAATGCTTGAGAATAGCCTACGTTGTCAGGGAACAACAGTCAGGGTAGCCAGAGATGGCTCAGGTGGCCTGCAAACCCAGACACAACTCAGATCCCTGGTTAGGCTTTCATCTGTCTTATGATACCTGCTTCCCTTCAAAGGACTCTTGAACCTTTCAGTTTCGACTACAAGCTCCACGTGTTGAGAGTCAGGAACTCTTTGATCAATTGCCATCTGTAGCGCTGGCTTTCTGCGCGACACGGAGCAGCCCATTGAGCTGCCAGTGTGACAGCTAGGAAGAAAGCAGTGCCTTCTGATGGCTTTTAGCATTCACAGGTGGATTGAACGAGTGAATACTAATGCTTCACACAGAATGCAGTCCTTTGGCACATACCTAGGGTCTTTGGGTACTCAAAGCAGTCCTTCATTTTCTTGAGTCAAAGCAGGTGCTCCTTGTGTGTAACCACATAAACCCTCTCTTTTCCTCCTTTTGAAGGAATTTAGAGATCTGAGGTCGCCGAGATGGGTGCTTATTTCTTTTGTTTCACAGAAACACAACCCCTCTGTTCTTCTGTGATTTGGTGGATGGGGGGCACTGAATTACCTCCAGTACTCCTAGTGACGTTGAAATATCCCTGATGTAGTCTGCAATGTACGCACACCTTAGTAACCACTCTTAGTGCCTTCACTTTAGGTGACTGTGTAGGTAATGCTTGACCTAAAGTCATTAATAGATTCTATATATATAAAAAAGATATCATAATATAATATTATAATAGATTATTAATGGATTATATA
>VZRI01003623.1:0-12348 GCA_013397515.1 Upupa epops | reverse complement strand
TTTGTGGGTGTAAAGCAACCTGCTTTACATAGAGAACATAAAAAACAGGAGAATAGTTATGAGGAAATGAAAAGGAAGACACACGGGCTAGAAAGACTCCGAGAAGTGTAATGAAACGTTGGGCGCATCACAAATCTTCCAGAGCGAGCCGAGGGCTCCCTGGAAATCAATGATGTAGTGATACAACATATTGAATTTCTGGAAAGCTTTTGACATGTTTTGTCATAAAAGGCTGTAAGGAAATGAAGCTGTGATGAGGTCAGAGACAAGGTGAGGAGATGGAAAGAGTTCCTCTGTTGACACAGAAGTATCTTCACCCAGCTCATTTCCTTAACAGATCCGTTGCTCCAGCCAGCAAAGCAGTCGTGGGCATGAACCCATACCATGCGAGAGGCAGCCTGCCCCTGGCATCCCCCAGAATAGCTGGGAAGATGAAAGGAGTCGTCCTCCCAGAGGAGGTGTGCTGGAGCACTTCTGCTGCCTCTGCTATGCCCTGTATGGAGCCCCACCAGTCCTGCATTTATTAGGGGCACAAATTAGAGTCAAGAGTGCCACTTTCATCTAGTACAGTGATCAGTTTTCACTCTGTGGAAGGAGTTCTTTGTGATTCACAAAGAGGAAGGGTAATTGCTCTTATCAAAGACACACCATCCCCACAGCACCAAGAGAATGTTTCAGCAGAGGAGCGGGACACAAGGCACTGCTCATCGCCTAATGCAGAGCGTGTAGCTACCCAGGACAACTGTTCATTGGTGACTGCACAGGCCTGTAAGCATTTCCTTGCAAGGTGCTGCCTTGTAAACCCAAGAACTATTAATGTACCACACTCTGTGGAGGAGACACTGGCGGAGACACTGGCATGTCTGGGACATGAGGAGGTATTGTCTCAAATGCCAGGCGTTGACTAGCAGGTACCATCTGTTCTCCTGGAGTAGTCATGCTTGGTAGCAGTAAATAAACATCAACCAGGTCAGAGGTGTGAACTCGAGTGTCCCTGAGTGTCCCTCGTACAGGCTCTACCTGTCTAGCTCCTGGTTATTCCTGTATGTCCTAGCTGCAATAATTTGGAGCAGAACATGGCTACTAGTCCATTCTTACATGAGTGCAGGAGTGATGCCCCAAAACCAGGCTATGTGCAGGCTCACCAGGTTCAGTACACACCCTGGTCACAGGCATTCAGTGTCTGGGTGCAGTGATGCATCAGCTCTCCCAGCCCATCTGAGAAAACCACGTACCTGCTCCAAATCCTTATTTATAATTCTTATAAATAAGTTTTGCAAGACAGAGCTCTCCAGACTTTGCAGAAATGGGAGATGATGCCAGGGTGTTGTGAATCCATAGAGTAATATTATCTTACACATGGGAGGGGGTCTCATCAGCACCCCGAGTCTGTTTCTGCAGTAAACAGCAGAACCAACCCCATTCTTTTGGCTGCCACTAGACACAGGGAAGCTGCAAGCATCTAAAGATAGAAAGGAGAGCACTGCACAGGCAGCGTGCACAGTTACAGAATGCAGCAGCTGTCATTATTAAGAGATAAATATAGGCTGAATTCAGATTGTCTTGATTCAAACCTTGTGATGAGCGTTTGTGTTCTCACTGATGGTGGACAAGATGAGCATAACCGATAGACCTCCCCAGGTCAGACCCGTTCAGCCCGGGCACAGCCTGCTTCTAATTGTCCATTAAGTAATCCTGCCTTGGCTTTTCCAGGAGATAACGCTGGATTAAGGACTGCTTCCTGACTTCCATTTGTAGTAGGGGAAGAGTAAGTTAAACAGTCACCCTCAGCTGCTCTGTTTTCGTGGGAGTGACCGAGGTGAATAAGAGCCATGAGTCAGGCCTTTCTGCAGAGCCTCTCCTTAGCATCGTTCCCATTTGTACTTTACAAAAACAACAAACTTCAGCTGAATTTATCACTTCTCAACCCTTGGTCCTGATTCTCCCCACTCCTGTTTCTACCGTGAGACAAACCGACCCTGCCACACGTAGCATCGCGTTTTAGTGATGCTCTGGGGAACCTGGAACCTGCTAACTTCTCTTTACTAGCAGTGCTTGGCAACTCCAAAGGCTTTTCTGCCCAAGTACAGCACTGTGTTTGCCTCTTAACTTCTGCAGGAGTGTAGTGCCTGCTATTTCTTCTTTACATACTGGGAAACCGAAGCGTTTAGTCACTGAGTCAGCTTGGCCAAACCGATGGATCAACAAGAACTCGGTGCAATCTGTGACAGAAAGCACGTGTGCCGATCCAAAACAGCACACAGTGTGCCAGGTATCATGGAATCACTGAGCTCAAAGGGACCTCCAAGCGTTGTTCAGTCCAACCTCCCTGCAACAAGCAGGGAGATCTAAGTGTTGGGTCCTGCATGTTGGTTATAACAACCCCAGGCAGAACTATAGGTTGGGAATGGAGATCTTGGAGAGTACTCAGGTAGAGAGAGACTTGGGGGGACTGGTGGACAGTGAACTTGGCATGAGTCAGCAATGTGCCCAGGCTGACTGGTTTAGAAAAATAAAGGAGGATTTATTTTCCTTTCAGTCTTGATCTCTCTTGTTGAATGCTTGAGGCTCATGGGGCAATGTAAATACACTTCTAAAGGTCTGGTCGGGCACTCCTTTCACATCAAACCCTAACTGGAGGGTGCTTGATCCTTTCTGAAGCTTAGAGCTGGTTTCACACAATGTGTTTCCGACTGGTTTCCTCGTGCATGGGAAATGGGAATCCCTGTTTTTCTGGGGCCAGGTGTGGACATTCGTTATTATCCAGGGAGGGAGGGGGGTTTTCTGGGTCCTAAGCTCACGAAAGCAAGAAAGAGAATCACAAGAAGACACAAAGGTGATCACTGTGCCGTTCACAAGGTGTAAAGTCCCACACATGCTCTCAAGTGTTTATATTTTCTTCCATTATTTCCTTTTTCCTAGAAAAAGCAAGTGAGTCAAACCAAGATCCGGGTCATCTCTACCATCCTCTTCATCCTGGCCGGCTGCATTGTCTTCGTAACTATCCCTGCAGTTATCTTCAAGCACATTGAGGGGTGGACAGCCCTGGAGTCCATCTACTTTGTGGTCATCACTCTTACCACCGTTGGCTTCGGTGACTTCGTAGCAGGTGAGCAGCTTCAAGTGCAGGTGCTGTGCACGGGGGCCCGTGGCTTTCCGGATGCGGCGTAGAGAGGAGGCTTTTCACAGTGGGTTATGTTTAATGCGACGCTACCAGAAATACCCAGTCCTCTGCCCTAGTGCCCTGGTAGGGTTGCTCTTCGGGCAGAGATTTACACAGGTACAGGAATTAATTTGAGAGCTGATTGAAGATCAGACCATGCTCCTCCCATCTTTTCTGTTATTAGAAACGCAGTGCTGTTGGCAAAGGTCAGGAATTTCTTAGGATTGCAGATATTTTGTCATCCTTTTGCCCCCTCCTAAGTGTAACTCTGTGTGCATTTCAGGAGGAAACGCTGACATCCACTACCGGGAGTGGTACAAACCCTTAGTGTGGTTCTGGATCCTTGTTGGCCTTGCCTATTTTGCTGCTGTCCTGAGTATGATTGGAGACTGGTTACGAGTCCTGTCCAAGAAGACAAAGGAAGAGGTATGACTAGTAATTCCTCAGTGGTTTGTCATTTTATAAGAGAGCTTTCTCTGCCTGATTCCGCTTGTCTAGAGAAGGATGTTCCTCAGCATGACCAACTGACTGCCTTGGGTATCCGGTTAGCTCTGCTCTCAGGCTCCTCCACAAAGTCAGAGAGAACTCAGTCATGCACGCAGTCACTCAGAACATGCCTTCCATAACTCAAAGATGATATTCCTATTGCTTTGCTCAAATAAGAGTGGAAAATAGAAGCCAATTTCCATGACTCCAGAGCCAAAGCCTATTGGGGAAGGAAGTTATTCAATGTCATTTCAGTTTTTAAGGCAACCCCCTTCTGCACTGCTAGCGTGTCTGGTTGTCAGAGGGGTAGTGCTGTTTATGAAGGCATCTGCTCTCCCTAAGAGAGAGCATCTTCCTGAGTAAACAGGTCTTCACACACAGTTTGGCTGTCAAGCTGATCATGAGCCAGCACCTATCCATGGGAATCATGGTGACTGTGAGATGCCCACTGCCACGGTAAACAGACAGCTGCTCATCCACGCTGAGGAACCAAAGATGAACTCCTAGTAGATCACTGACTGCTGGAACTGAGTTCTGGCTGCAGCAGCCCGAGCAAACCGCTGACCTTGGTGTGCTTCTGCAGACACCATAACCCTGAATCTGTTCTCCTCTAGCTGAACTTTGGAGAAGATCTGTGTTGACTGAGCTACTGCTTGTTCATTTACCTTCTTCTCACTCATTTTGGAAGAAGTATTTAAAGTCAGTCACTTTATTGCTAGCCATTAGTCTGCTCTCGGGTGCAAACGTGTGAAACACAGCGAAGCAGTGACACGAATATGTGTTTGTAACTCCTCCAGCTGGCTTGGGAGTGTGGTGTCTGGAGAGCTGTGCAATGGGAGCCTCCCCTTTAAACGATCCCATAGGTATTTCCAGGGCTCTGTGGCACTGAACAGCTTCACACGAGAGCGATATGGGAACGTGCATTACCGCCTTGCTGCGCTGCTGTGAAGCACATCGGGGTGACTGTATAGGTGATTAATTTTGCTCCCTCCTGGCTGTCTACCACTGATACTGTAGGTCAGGAAATTTGTGCCTGACCGAGGGGGAATTAGCACAAAGCCCTCCCATCGTGTAACACAGTTATAAACCATGCAGGGTGGCATAATATGAATCAGGTGGAGAAGTTAAATGCCATTGACTAGTCACTATAGCCACTCTGCTGTTGAAGTCTGAGTCCAAATGGATGCAGTGGAGTTGGAACCAGTCTCTACATCAGACAAGAACATGCTTGTGCTACTGACCTGTAGGAGTGATCGTTGCGTCGTATTGCTTTTTCCTGTTTTGTATTCATTCATCTTTTCTTGTTGTTGTCAAGGTTGGAGAGATAAAAGCCCATGCAGCCGAGTGGAAAGCAAACGTGACGGCTGAGTTCCGAGAGACACGGAGGCGGCTCAGCGTGGAGATCCATGACAAACTGCAGCGGGCAGCCACCATCCGGAGCATGGAGCGCCGGCGCCTGGGGCTGGACCAGCGAGCCCACTCCTTAGACATGCTCTCTCCAGAGAAGCGATCTGTCTTTACTGCCTTGGAAACTGGGCGCTTCAAGGCCTCATCTCAGGAAAGCATCAACAACAGGCCTAACAACCTGCGCCTTAAAGGGTCGGATCAGCTCAACAAGCATGGGCAGGGGGCGTCTGAGGACAACATCATTAACAAGTTTGGATCGTCTGCCAAGATGACCAAAAGGAAAAACAAAGATCTCAAAAAGGCCATCCCCGAGGATGTGCGTAAAATCTATGAGACCTTCCGAAACTACTCCTTGGATGAGGAAAAAAAGGAAGAGGAGATGGAGAAGATGTGCAATTCAGAGAACTCCTCTAGTACCGCAGTCCTCACCAACTGCATCCAGCAGCACTCGGACCTGGAGAATGGAGTGATCCCCAATGAAACCAAAGAAAGGGAACAAGAAAACAAAGCATTACTTGAAGACAGAAATCAAATGTAAACGATGCTTGACTTGAATAAAAAACGTTAGTGTTTTTATATACACAAAGATATTGAGACACGTGCCTTATACAGACTTCTTACTCAGTCTGAATTAGCTAGCGTTGAAGAACACGTCACTGTGCCATAAAGACTCAAGCTTGCTCTGCCAAAACAGTTCAGGAACACAGCACAGCAGAATGGCAACAGAAAGCTAAGCACACAGAGATTTCAGCCTGTGTAAGGCTACCAGGGTACTGAGACACCGAGGAGGAGACTGAACCGCAGCCGTGTCACTGGAGCGCTCCCACCACGCCATCATACTAGGCAGAGGGCAGCTATGTAAGAAGAGCATTTGAAAGTGATTTTAAAGAAGCGTGTCTTTGGAACGGAGAGTCCATCCGTAAAGCCTTCCCCTGGTAATGAAAACGAGGAAAAACCGATGTGTGTGTGACCTAGAAACTTCCAGTAAGGATTGGTTTAAGGTTTGGCACGTGGTCCGAGCTAGAAGTTTGGGGTGTTATTGAATTCGTTTTTGAATCAGATGCATTATCCTCTTCAACTCCAAAGGAATGGCCGTGGATGCAGCCACCACCTGGAAAAACACAGACGAATTGAAGGGTCAGAATGCTCTCTTCATTGAAAGAAAAGGATAACGTTTCTGTGGGTATTTAACTTCACTGGTGACAACAACTAGAAAAGACAACCTCAAGTGAACGGAGCGGCTTTTGCTCGTGTAGAAAACCTCCGGTGTACGTGCAGAGCTAGAAAGTGCCCGGGAAGACAACGCAACACCATCGTGCTCTGTGGTTTGAGAGGAGAGAAACAGGCGTTTAACGATACTGGCCAAGCATAGACAACAGTGGCCCAGCAGGGTTTTTAAGAGAATTTCTCATTCATGCTTTCTACCAGTGAAATAAAAACCCCCCTTCAGTTTTAATACCGTCAGACTCTGAAGACAGAAGGAGAGCTTTTGCATGCCAGCCAACCGCTGCTCTCTGTCGCCGACTCTGAATTGTTAAAGATAGACATAAAAGCTTACATGCCGTTCAGATGAGGGCCAGGGCAACCGCAGAATCTCAGGGCTCTCTCTCCCTGTTCGTGAGCTGCAGTCACCATCTCAGAAAGGAAAAAATAAATAAAAGAAAACGTTTGAAAAGAGAAATTTTAGGAAAAGAAGTTAAAACCACCCCGTCGGTAATCTTTTAAGTGCTTAAAGCTTGAAGTGCCATTAATGCTGTGGTGTTTTGTACCTTCTTAAACGGGCCTTTTGAAGGGTTCTCTTTCCTTTCAGGTAGTGTCTTTGACGTTTGCTCTCTGGTCTCTCGATGCAGTCTGAGCCTTCCGCGTCTCTAAGGCTGAACCGAAGTGTAACCGTGGGTATTGGCGTCAGTGTCTGGACAGAGGGATGTAAGAAACGCAGACGTCCTTAGGCTTGACAGTAAATATGCAAAGAAAGTGCCCGGGAATTGTAAAACACACCACACTGGGCAGCCTCAGCCCGTGGGCTCCTGTGTTTGCCACTGCAGATAGATTTCAAACGCTGGAACCAAGACCCGCCGTCGCTCCAGCCACGCTTTCTCTTGCGCCTTCGCCAAGTCCTCATTATCCTGCAATTCCAACTCTAAACTCCTGGGTGAAGTAAGCACGGATGTGGATGTCAGAGCCATTGCAAGTCTCACAAGGCAGTCAAACGCAGGGGCGCACGCAGGTCGTACAGACACAGCTGGAACTGCACGCCGGTGTTTGCGCACACAAAGCAGCACGCTCCGCTCTCAGTGAAGGATTCTCTGGTTCTATGCACAGCGAGCCATCGTGGAGCCCAGCCGGCCGCTGGAATTTACACCATTGCCTATAAATAGAAGCATGGCAATGCAAATGCTGAGTATGCATATTTGCATATCTAATCGACCCCACAATTTGCAGGCGTGAGCTCAGAAGCATTAGGTGCAGAGGAGGAGGTTTTTATTCTATGATGCCTGCAAGTTCACTTTGCTTGCATTATAATCCTTCTAATTTAACTATTTGCCTGAAAATTAAGGAGGAAATAACACTGTTTGAAAAATTTCCTAATTGCTTTCGCTCGTTAAGGTCCCACAGAGATTGAATTCTGCTGAGCTGACCAATGAGTCCCCTAAGGAGCAGGGCTGCACTCTGGTTTTAGCTTTCTGGAGGCAGAGCAGGAAGCCCTATCCCCAGGAAAGGTTTCACCTGTTTCGGGAGCAGCCGTGGCTCTCGGAGGATTTTGTGCCACGCAGCCCTGTGCTCTACTTCACAGTGACATGGATGGCAGCTCCTGGCCCTCCTCACATCCCAGTCTCCTCAAGACATAGGCTGCATTAGCGGTGTTCAAGCACGGGCATCCCCTAGCCCTCCTGTTGCCCCTGATTTTGCACAGGCCTGGGACGAAGTCCAGCCTCTTGTGCCACAAGTGAGTAAACTTGCTGAGGTTTCCTCTAAATCAGTGACTCGTGTGCTGATTCCCTAGTGCCAGGGTAGGGGAAGCATACTGCCACGTGCTGAAGATTGATGCTGTTCAGATCTCTTGTTTTACTGTGGCTAGAAATATAAAGCCACAATTTAAATCTGCTTTTAAATTCCAGGCAGGGTTTAGAAGAGCTCAGACAAGTGATCTGGGTCCTGGTTAGACCACCCCATCCTTTGCTTTTGTGAAAGATGAGACACACGCAGAAGCATCTTACCTGACTGAAAGCATGGCAAGACATGAAGATCACACCAACAGCTCTCCATGGTTACAGAGCATCAGACCCAATCAATGCCATGCATGCAGTGGTACTGGTCCCTCCGCTGAGTCCTTCTCACAAGAAACGCTTTCCTGTCATGGAAAAGGCCTGCACAGGTGCGTGGGCAGCAGTGAGGATAGGGGAGATGCCTTTCCTGAGTGGGAAATACAAGGCTTAGTCATAAGCAGTGGCATTCCTGCTGAGTAGGGTCAGGGCAGGCACAAGTCTGTCCTGTAGGAATCGGCTGCACGAGCAGGGAGCTGGGCAGTGAGTGAGTCATGGCCAAAAAGTCGGTATGGACTAACTGAGGAGGCAGTTTGGTGGCCAAATTCACAACGGGTGGCTCTGATGAGGTAGAAGAGCAACGCAGGTTCTTCATCTCTACACTTTCTGGGTTGCAGCCTGTCTCCTGTCCAGATTCTAGCTGACAGGGTGGGGTGTGCGCCTCACTCCACTGCTGTCTGGCTGTTCCATTGAGGGGTTGACAGCAGCTGTGTCTTCAGCAGTCGCTGCTTTGGGATAGGATTGCATCAGGGGCAAAGGGTGATGCTGAATAAACTCTCAGCAGAGCACTTGATAACCTTTTACATGAAAGCAGAACGGCCTCTCATTCCTCCTCTAGCTCTGTGTCTGTCAAACTTGCTGTCTGCTACTGGAGGAAGGGTTTTTTCCTTATGATTGCCCAGTAAATACCTCAACATACATCCTTTTTATTATAATATGGGGCGTGCGAGTGGTGTATCGCACAGAGGGGGAGACAGAAGTGTCTGACAGCTAGAGGGACGCTTCAATGTACTGAATTGCTTCTCCCCTTGTAAAGGCCACCCATTGGTTTCAGATGGATGCAACAGCCTGGAAAAGAATCTCAGTTCTAACATCAAGTGTTGCTGTGGTTCAGATTTAATAATGCTTACAAAAAACCTCTGGCTGCTATTTCTCAGGAGGCAGTTCCACCCTTCCTGAAAGTTTTAGCAGAAGGCTGTCTGACCCGTGTACCAACATCTCTGTTCATCATCACACACAGTCCCAGCAGCCTGAAAGAAGTCAAAGGGAAGTGTGATGACTAGCTCAGTGCTCCTCGACACGGGAACGGGGCCCTGAAAGAACAAAGGGAGCTTTGTGTAGCTGCAGCCCTCACACACAGCGCGACACAGCTTCTGTTTTCCTACAGCTGATGGCTCTGCGCTCCCACCTTCTGCTGTCTTGAGCAGCAGAGCCCTTGGCGTGGGTCCCTGGGGATCCTCCGAAGCCATTAGCCATCACTGAGCAGGCTGTGCCCGGGTGGTTTTGAACAGGTCTGTAGCTTCATCCCCGTGGCAGTCTCCAAGTGTCATTCATCTCTAATAGGGAAGGTTATTTCTAATAAACCTTATTAGAAATAATAGTAAATATCATCTCCACTGGTTTAGCTCAATGAAATCTGATTTTGGTTGTTGCTGTGAGATTATAAATCGACAGAGCTTCCGCTGCCTGGCTTTGTGATGTCTCTAGTGTAAGTCTGCTGCTTCCAGTGCCCCCAGCCGGCTGTGCCGGTGACTTTCTAACCCACAAACCCCCTGAGAGTTCAGGGTGTTAAAGCCCCTGTCCTCAAGCCCCTGTGTTTTCCCGAAGAACCACGAGGATGTGTTTGTGCTGGATGGGGACCTTCTGTTCGGCAGCTTTGGTTTGCTCAGGGGTCATTTTGGTTCTCAAGTTGCATGGTGTCTGCTAACCTCCTTTTCCCCACAACTCACTAAAAATAGGTTCCCCCCCCTGAAGTCTGTTGCTGATCTGGACCACTTCTGACTTCTTTTCCACTCCTGCCACTGCAACTGCCTCCTGCTGTTGGGATCAGACACTGGGGAGGCCTCTGCCCAACCCCATGTAGGGGTGTCCTGCTGTAGCTGCAGCCTGCGCTGTTGAGATGACCGTTCTAAAGGCAAGGGTTGTCCTCACCGCTGGGGAGACTGGGGAAGCAGCTGGGGAAGGGCTCTGGTCAGCCTTTGCACCTGTGTGGAACCAGCCCTTGCGCCCAGATGCACGGGCGATGCTTCCTCTCCCTCCGTGCAGGTAGAGGTGACCTCCTGGGCTTCCTCATTCCTGGTGACGGGTCCTGTCTGAGCTAGGTCTTGGAAAACACCCTTGCTGCTGTTCTCAGGGGTTAAGCAGACCCTCCTCCAGCAGGAAAGCTTCTGGAGCAGATAGGATTTGCTTTCCTTGGCTCAGCTCCTCACAAACACACTGCAGGCAGGTGATAGCATGCGAGAGAGAACACGTTAGTCTCCCAAACACATTCCACCCACATGGGTTTTTTTTCCCCTTGGGGGAACTGGGAACTGAAAAAGGGAAGCTGACAGTGCCTGTCGTGAGGTGTAAGCGAAACCTACAGCCCACTGTTGGGTGGTTTCTCAGATGGTGAAGTCATGGAATGGCTATAATTAGCAAAAGGGTGAATTTTTATCTGCACCACAGCTTCCCGAGAGTGCTCATTGATTCAGGTCAGGTTAGGATTATTTACTCACCTTTTCTTTTTGATTTCTAATAGAATTTGATCTGGATCTTTTGTGCAGGGCTGGGAAGCCATGACTACTAGTCACTGGCATCCTGGCAAGCTTACCCTTTGCAGAGCATGTGCACAGCATGCTGACCTAGCCATCTACTCCCAGTTACGGTGTAAAGAGCCAGTAAATCCACTGGCGAGGTGTTTCTGTCCATGCTCCTGCTGTTGTGTCTCTCTCCCTCTCTCTGTAAGATCTCATGGTGCTTTAGAAAGGCATTTCCAACCAGGGCCAACTGCACAAATGCTGTTACCGGGGTACAGAGCGAGCCGTGCTTGTATCAGCTCGATGACTACTGCTGCTATCACCGTTACTGCACAACACAATCCATGTTTTACAGTGATGGAAAACAAACTGCAACAAAGACCTTCTGGATGATGACTTCTTTTCCTGTTGTTATTTTTCTTTGTGCCATCACCGAGCAGGGGCAGAGGAGCTTAGGGCATCCCTGTGGGAAGCTGTGCGCTGCTGGGGTTCCCCTTGGTGCCAGATCTTTGCTCTCGTTTCTGCCCCTCCGACTGACCGTGCAGACTGCAGTGCTGACGTCCTGGGGGCTCCCTCTCTGCACGGTGGGGTGCTGGGCTGGGCGGCTTGCAAAAGAGATGCAAGCTTCCAGCCCTGCTCCTACTGAGACACCCTTCTGCATGTGATGGCCGGTGCGGATGGAGGGGAGACGCAGAGTTCTGAGGAGGCCTTGGAAGGAGGACAGGATCATGGAATTATTAAAGTTGGAAGAGACCTACAAGGTCACCAAGTCCAGCTGCCCACTAAATCTGCTCCCTGGGATGTCTGAGTGCAGAATGAGGGGGGTAGGTGAAGCTTCCTGAGCAGAGACAAAGTTGTCTTTACCTTTTATTCTGAATTCTTTTGTCTTTTTGCAGCTTTTGGGCATTTTCCTGTTGACTACCTTCAGTGTGAGGCCTCAGTTTCCCTTGCTGCCATGCTGGTTTTCCATCCACTTTGAAAACTGCCAGTCATAGTGCACTCAGAGGGGGCTGAAACTCCTCAACTACAGTTCCTCTGTCAGCAAATCCAGGCAACAAATTCCTACGTGCCCACTTGGTACACAGAACAACCCACCCCCCCAGACTCTGAGCCTTCTGCTGGCTTTGAGGAAACAAAAACGAAAGGGAAAGAGACATCTGTGTGCTGAGAAGAAAATCATCTCCCACTTTTGTGCTCTACTTGTGCATTACTCCCCTGAGTTAGGGTGCAGTTTGCCCAAGCCCTCTCTTGGTTTCATAACCACCTCTCTTCCCCTGTGACTCTGTTTCTGTTCGTCAGATCTGCTTTAGCTACTCTGCATCACTCTTGCTTTGCTCTTGGGAGGATGGTTATTAGCACTGTCGAGCTTCTGATGCTCCTCATGGTGCTGGGTCACTGATTTCTGCTCCCAGGGAAGGGTCTCACGTAGCTACAGCTGCTGGCTCTGCCTCTGTGACTTACTGCCTGGGGTATGCAGAAGGCCCCTCATGAGTCCAGAGAAGGGCAACTA
>VZRI01003619.1:0-181136 GCA_013397515.1 Upupa epops | reverse complement strand
CTTCTATAACCCAGGACACAAATACAGAAGGGGAAAAACTCTCTGTAATTAAACAGTAAATAGATGTGGAATGGAGAATGGCTCCCTTATGTCTTGTGCTTAGCTCATTTCCTGAGACAGTATCTGCTAGCTCAATGGAATATTTTGTTCTGAGTGCCACAGGGCAGCCAGCCAGTATGCCTTTGGAGGAGGTATACTTCAAATAATCCATGTAATGACCATTTTCCATCACCAGTTGCAATTTGGAGAAGTCAACCTACAATTAACTTGTTTTCAAAATTATTGCTCTTCTAGATCCTTTGATAGTTTATGTGCATTTTTTATGCTGGTTTTTGCAGCAAGAACTGGAAACTTGCTATGTGGGACTAATGTGTATATTTATTTTCTCTTTTCCAAAAATCACTGAGCTATGGATTTCAGCTCCTCTGAAGCAGTTAATGCTTTCTTTCTGAGTGGAGCACATTAGTTTGCTTGGAACTATGAATGTCCAAGGTTTTACTTCATAGGACAATATCAAGTGTGAGCTGTGCAATGAGCTAACAGTCAACCAGTCAGCTCTAGAGCAGATAAACCATTAACAAAGTCCCCAGTTTGGTAGCTAGACAGCAAGGTCAGTGCTAGCTTGGCAGGTCTGCTTTCACACACTGGCCCAGCCTAACTGATTGTCCAAATCTTATGTGTTTTCAGGGAGTCTCTTTGGAACAGCATTACTAGTTTTGTTCACAAAGCATCAGCTTAAGTCTTTGTAAGCTGTTGTCTGCCCCATTCCACTGAAGATCTCAGTTAGCATCTATTCACTCCAACAGCACACCCTTTCCTTTCTTCAGAAGGAATTCATATTAACCCATATTAAACTTTAACCCTTCCATTATTCACATCTCTTCTGGTTCCCAGTCTCTTTTCTGTCTCATATCCCACTCTTTCCAGAGTACTTTTTTAAACAATTAAATTCTTAATAAATAGGATCATTTTTGCTATTGCAAACTTACCTGCTTTTAACTTATTTTTTTCCAAGTGCAGTCTTTCTTTGTATCTTCAAAGTATTTGGAGAACCAGCTTTACGAGGAGCAGCTGAGCTAGCTGGAGCTATTTAGTCTGAAGAGGAGGATGCTGAGGGGTGAATCTATTGCTGGCTAAAATGTCCTGAAAGGAGGTTGTAAAAAAGTTGGTGTTGGTAATGAGTGATTGGGCAAGAACAAATGGCCTCATTTTACACCAAGGGGAAATTTAGGTTGGACTTTAGGAAAAACTTCTTTATTGGTGGTTTCACAGGCCATGGAAGTGGTAGGATGGGGATGGGCCTGACTTCACCCTCCTCAGGGATCTACTTGGCAGGGTATCATGGGATGAAAGCCTGGAGGGAAGATGCGTCCAAGAGAGCTGGTAGTTAAGCCAAGGACCAAGTCCTCCAAGCCCAGGAGCAGTGCATTCCAAGGAACAAGAAGGTGAGCAAGAATGTGAAGAGGCCAGCATGGATTAGCAAGGTGCTCTTGGATTTACTTGTGCTCAAGAAGAAAGTCTATAGGCAGTGGAACCAGGGACCGGCTGACTGGGAGGAGTATGGAGGACTTGTCTGTGCAGCCAGGATGCAGATTGGAAAAGCAAGAGCAGAGGGAGAATTAAATTGAGCCAGGGGGATAAAGGGAAACAAGAAGGGCTTCTCTGCATATGTCAGTGTCAAAGGGAAGGTTAGGGATGACAGAGGACCTTTCTGGAGGAAAAATGGAGACTTGGTCACAAGTGATATGGAGAAGGCTGAAGTGCTTAATGACTTCTTTGTCTCAGTGTTTAGAGGCAAAGGCTCTAGCCACTCCACCCAAGTCCCAGTAGGCAAAGATAGAGACAGGGTGAAGGAGGATCCAACCACTTTCAGTGAAGATCAGGTTCGAGACCATATGGAGAACCTAAATGTGCACAAGTCCATGGGACCTGATGAAATCCACCCACGGATCCTGAGGGAAGTGGCGAATGAATTTGCTAAGACACTAGCCATCATATTTGAAAGATCATGGTAGTCTGTTGAAGTTCCTGCTGACTGAAAAAGGGGAAACATCACCCGCCCATCTTTCAAAAGGGGAAAAAGGAAGACTCTGGAAACTACAGGCCAGTCAGTCTCACCTCTGTGCCTGGTGAAATCATGAAGCAGATCCTTCTACAGGCCCTGCTGAGGCATCTGAAAATGAAGAGGTGATTGGTAGCCAACAGGGCTTCATCAGAGGCAAATCCCGCCTAACTAATTTGGTGGCCTTTTATGATGGCCTTACAGCGCAAGTGGACAAGGCAAGAGCAACTGATGTCATCTACCTGTATTTGTGTAAAGTGTTTGACACTGTCTGGCACAACATCCTGGTACCAAATTGGAAAAACATTGACTTGATGAATGGACCACTCGCTGGGTAATGAATTGGCCAGATGGAGTGTGGTCAATGGCTCAAAGTCCAAAAGGAGAGCAGTGATGAGTGGCATCTCTCAAGGGTCAGTACTGGGACCAGTGCTGTTTAACATCTTTGTTGGTGATGTGGACAGTGGGATTCAGCTATTTTGCCCACCACACCAAGTTGTGTGGTGTGCTGGACACACTGGAGGGAAGGGATGCCATCCAGAGGGATCTGGACAGGCTTGAGAGGTGGGCCAGTGCCAACCCCATGAGATTCAACAAGGCCAAGTGCAAGGTCCTGCACCTGGGTTGAGGCAATCTTAGGCACAGATATAGGCTGGGTGGTGAACAGATTGAGAGCAGCCTTGAGGAGAAGAACTTGGGGGTGTTGGTGGATGCAAAACTCAACATGAGCCAGCAATGTTTGCTTGTGGCCCAGAAAGCCAACCACTTCCTGGGTTGCATCAAGAGAAGCGTGACCAATAGGTTGAGGGAGGTGATCCTCCCCCTCTATTCTGCTCATGTGAGACCCCATCTGGAGTCTTGTGTCCAGTTCTGGAGCCCCCAACACAGGAAAGATATTGAACTGTTGGAACATGTCCAGAGGAGGGCCACAAGGATGATTGGAGGTTTGGAGCACCTCTCCTATGGGGACAGGCTGAGAGAGTTGGGGCTGTTCAGTCTGGAGAAGAGGAGACTCCAGGGAGATCTTATAGCAGCCTTCAAGTACCTGAAGGGGGCTACAGGAAAGCTGTGTAAGGGCTGTTTCCAAGGGCTTGTAGTGGTAGCACCAGGGGTAGTGGTTTCAAGCTGGAAGAGGGGAGGTTTAGACCAGAAGTCAGAAGGAGATTCTTCACAACGAGGTTGGGGTGAGACACTGGAACAGGTAGCCTATGGAGGTTGTGGATGTCCTCTCCCTGGGTGTGTTCAAGGCCAGATTGGATGGGGCCTTGAGGGACCTAGTGTAGTTTTATTCGAAATAGGATTAAGGAGAAAAGAGGTTCCAAAAAGTATATGTATTGTGGACTATTTTCGGATCAGCTTGATATAACTTGTCTGAAAGTCCAGAAAGTACAACAGAATCTAGTGCCTTTGATTTAAAGTAGACACAAAGCTGAAGAGGAAAGCTATTTTGGTACTTGTTCAAGATTCTTTTCAGTAGTGCTTAATACAGCCAGTCACCAGACTACTTTTGCTTTTCCAAGGGAATTGGTTTCTTATAGCATTTAGTCTTTCATAATTCTAATCTCATTTTTGGTGTATTTTTTATCTAGTCATAGATAATATATACTGCTCAGAAATAGCATGAGACACTAGCTTACATTTATTATTTATTAGAAGGAAAAAATTAGCTATTTAAATGATAAAAGTGAAAAAGGGCAAATCTAAGACAAAGCTAGCCAGTGGCTTATCAACTTGTATGGGGAAAAATCTTTTAGAGCAATTTATATTTTATATTGCTATACTCAGCAGTTTTTGAGAGTTAAATGTTTAGGTGATTTATGTGCAATAAAGCTGGGCTCTTTTCCTGGATCTCCCAAAGGCCTTTTTAGTGACCTTGTGCAGGTTCATGGCAAATAAATAATGGAATTGAACCTAATTTGCTCTTATGTAGGAAAGCAATGTGGTTATATGTATAAATGTTTATATGTTCATTTGAGATAGTACAGTAAGTCTTGTCAACCACAAAACAGTGTTGTTTATAGGAGTGGATAAGATTGAATGATGAAGATACTAATGCTATCTACTCAATCTGCATACTTGATAGCATGACATAGTCACAGCATTTCCCATCAAATACTCTCCTCCTGATATGAATCAAACTCTTTTATTACTGTGTTCTACACCATTCATCTGTCTTCCTATCCTTGACTGCCAAACATGAAATGCTTGCTGAATTTCAGGGATGTCACTTGACAGCAATCTGGTTTTAGTTTAGAGTAATAGGCTATCAGCAAAACATGCCCAGAAATAATTACAAGCACTTAGAACTGAATTCTGGTTGTATGATTTGTACCAGAATTGGAATTGTGGTTCATCAGTGGGATTGCAGTAGGTATATGCACAGAATTTAGACCTTCATTCATCATTATAAGTGAACAGAAACGTTCTCCGTGAATTAGTCTGGGACTAATCAGTTTCGTGATACTTTCTTTGTTTGAAGTGTTGAAAGTTTTGGGTTGGCAATCCAAAGATTTACAGGAAGCGTAAATTACTAACGATGCATAGAACAGCATAGACTTGGATTCTAAATTGTGAGTAAACCCTATTGAAGATAATAGTCCATCCACTTGGGAAACATTTTCTGGAATTAAAGCTCAAGATAAGCAGTTTGGAGGTTTGTCCTGGGTTATAGAAGCAAGAAGTTTGTATTCTATTTTCATCTGTTGAAAAGCAATTGGGAAGCTGTATGGTTTTATTTTGGTAACTTCAGGAGGGTGGGGGAGTGAATGCCTCGGACCGGCTTGATTGTTAAAACCAGGTGAGGTTAAATATCGTTAAGTACCCCCCTGATGACCCCATCTCCTCCCATTGTGGAAAATTTACCTGGTATCGGGAAGCAGGGAGGGAAGCGGGAAGGGCCGTGCCGCTGGGCACATACCGAGATTCAGAAAAAAGGAATTATATTTTTTTNCCCCCCCGTCGCCGATCCCGGAGAGACTGAAATTGGGACAGGTTTTATTGTGCTCTGTCGGGACCCCTAGGACACTTTATATTCTGACTGGTTGTTTGGGGTGTACGGTTGGGTTACTTCCTTAGTGTTCTTAATAAAGAATTGTTGTTCCTTTTCCCAAATCTCTTGCCTGAAGGCCTTTAAATTGAAAGAATTTAATACCTGTCTTCCCAAACCAAGACAAGGTTTTAGTGTAAGACTAAGACACTAAGAGCTCTAACACTCTGGAAAAAATACTCTGTTTTTTGCTCATTGAATTGTATCAAGAAACAAAATTGAAATCTCCTGTTTCACTGTCACTCTGGGTTAAATTAACTGATGTGTCAGTCCCATAATTTGTTAAGGGATTTTATCTAGTGTTGTGTGACAATCAGTCATCTTTGCCTCGTGAAAACTCACAATAAGTATGTTATGTGTTGGGGTGCAAAAAGTCAAGGTTTAAAGTAGAGCAGCAGCTGTAAACATCACACTTTCATAGGTGTTTTGTGATGATAGGAAACCTGGTGCACTGAGATAGTTATCTTCAAGGGTACAGTACTGTAGAAGGTCTATTTGTGTTTACAATGTTGCAACACATTTAATTGGATACACTGAAAAAAAACTAAACAAATGTGAGAATTGTACATTTTGTGCTCAAAATGAAGGAGAAATAATGCTAAAAAAATATTATTATTTTGGAAGGAATTATTTTTTTCCTGAATGAAATTATGATTTTTAGGGAAAAAAAATGAGGTTTCATTCAGGGGCTTTAAATCTCATGTTTCCACATTTATTTATTCTCCTTCCCCAACTTGAATCCATGCATGTACAATAAATTTTGATGAAGTATTTTGTTTAGGACTTCAGGGACTGCAGAGAGAGCACAGTACACCTGACTAGCTATTCAGGTCCAAGGCTGAGTGTAGCTGCACTGGTAAATTTTTCACAATGGGAGGAGATGGGGTCATCAGGGGGGTACTTAACGATATTTAACCTCGCCTGGTTTTAACAATCAAACCGGTACCGAGGCATTCACTCCCCCACCCTCCTGAAGTTACCAAAATAAAACCATACAGCTTCCCAATAACAGATGAAAATAGAATACAAACTTCTTGCTTCTATAACCCAGGACATGCTGCTACCAAAAGGAAATTTCAAAGAAGCTCTGTGGCTGACAGAGGTTAGATTTTTCTTATTTTCTAGACTTTGTTGTTGTGGTTGGCAGCTTATAGTCATGCCACCTTGGAAAAATGTCTGATCTTGCCTTGTTGAAGCTAAGCAGGGTTAGGCCCTGTTAGTACTTGGTATGGGAGACTACCTAGAAACACTGGGTGCTGTGGGTAGACGATCTTTTGAGGTCCCTTCCAACCCATAACATTCTGTGATTCTGTGAAATTCCCAAGAAGCTCTGTGTCTGACCGATGGTAGATTTTCTTATTTTCTGGTCTGTTGTTGTTGGGTTTGTTGACTTTTTTTTTTTAATTAAAAAAAAAATAAATATCCAAATCTGGAGGAAAGACAACAAATCTTAATATTTAACAGGTAATGTTAGTCATGTTTTAATTGAATTTCATGTTACTGATGATCAATTTTAAAGTCTGAGATATGATTGTCCTCTAATGCATATTCCAAATGCATACTCTTTATTTCCCAATGTGAAGTTGGGATGGTGGTGCAGACATACAGGGCAATGCACTGAAAAATCTGTATTTATATTTTCATTCCATTTTCTACTTCAGGCAATTTTTACGTGATCTTCTTATGTGCAGCTGTATTCTCCTCTAACTGCAAGTTTTAAATCCCAGACTGTTTGAGGATTGACCAAAAACAAAAACAAGAAAGAACAGCTTAGCATTTCAAACGTGTCCTGAAATGTGAGGACACATAATGATCTGGGAGATACACAATTTTCAGAAAAAATCTGGTGATAAAAGTATCGAAGTTTCTCTTGGTATGCACGAAAACTGATCTTCTGGTGACTTTGGAAAAAATTGACGCAATTCAGTTGCTGTAAAGTACAGATAGGTAATAAATGACCAAAATGAAGAACATTCATACTAGTATCATATTTGGTTTCATTCCTATATTGATGTTAAAAACTATTAATCCATTTGCAATTGCCCATGCATGTAATTTCCCAGTATAGCAGGCACCTGAAAGGTTTGATGTTAAAACACCGTTTAGATGGGAAATATCTGTTGGTTTAAGGTTGTAGCTTTGGGCTTTAGTTATCTCATTAGGGGAAACAGAACATAGATGAACAACGAAAAAAGATATGTTCTCCATCCAAAGAACAACTGCTTTGCCTATCTGCTGCAAATTCAATAGCTTCACTGTGTTTGCTTTATTATATATATTTCTGTTTAAACACTGGACTCAGTTTCAATCTTTTATTGCTTCTTTTCCAAACAGTGCTTTTGAACTGATTATTAGCTCCATCCTTGTAATCCGAGATTTTTGCTGTTAAACTGATAAATGAAAATTTAGCTTTAAGACTTGAGGGAGTTCATGCTGGCTACGACTGTGTTATCTGTACAGCTGGCTTTATACAACCCTTGAGCCTAGTGGAGAATTGAGAGTTGAGAAAGGTGGATTAGGAGAGATGCTGAACAGTGAATGTTTCTCACAGCTGGTAAAGGGAGCAGTTCTTATTTTAAATGCACTACTAATAGCTACTGAATGCATCTGATGTCAGAGCAGCAGGCAGGAGACACAACAGACAGCACTGTGAAAGTCTGGCTGGTGTAGTTTGGGGGATTTTTAAACTTACTGTTAAACCACCAAGCTAACTGGGATTGGAAAATAGCAAATGTGAGAGCCATCAAGGAGGGCTGGAAGGAAGATCCTGGGAATTACAGGCCTGTCAGTCTGGCCTCGATGCTGGGACATCTTATGGGGTGCCATTTTGAGTGCCATTTTGCACTGTTTCTAGGTCTACCTGGTGATTTGACTCAGTCAGCATGGGTTTATGAAAGGCAGATCCTGTCTGAATAACCTGATATCCTATCTAGTGGATGAAGGAAGGGCTGTGAACATTGCCTAGCTGGATTTTAGTAAAGTCTTTGACATGGTTTCCCACAGCTTTCTCCTTCAGAAACTTCTGGCACAAGAACACTGGACAAGTATCCACGGCACTGGATAAAAAATTGGCTGAATGGCTGGGCATGAAGATTGGTGGTGAATGGAGCTAAATCTGGTTAGTGTCCAGTCACAATTAGAGTTCCCCGGGGTTTGTCATTTCTTCACTGAAAGGTTATCAAACCTTGGAATAGACTGACCAGGGCAGTGGTGGAGTCACCATCGCAAGAGATACTTAAAAGGTGCATAGATAGAGTGCTGATGGATTTAGTTTAGGGGTGACCTGGCAGTGTTGGGTCAAAGTGATCTTAAAAGCCTCTTGTAAAAAAGGATATTATCTGGTTCTGTGTAATTCTGTGTTTCTGGCCATGGTAACCTGGATGCTTCCCTGCTGGACTGTTTGCATGATTTATTTCTTTTTTCTCTGAGTTCAAAATGAGGGAACAAGTGTTGAGAACTGCGTGGCTTTTTGCACTCCTGTCCATTACCACAGAAAGCAAAGTTCTGACATCTCTAGACCTACGTCCTGGTCTGAGTGGGTTCAGGCTTTGTCCAGCCCGAGTTTTGGTAACACTGCCTTACTTTGCAACATATGCCCAGTGCTTGTGCACTCTGGTCTCTCGTAACACAAATCAAAAATTCTTGTGATTCTTTTTATGTCCATTGACTCTAGTTCAGCTAGCATTTTAGTTCAGATTACAGCTGCAATTAATTCCTCTACCTTAAAAATTTAATGAGAAAGGAACTTAGTAATTGCGCTGGTATGTTGTATAGATGAATTCCACTGGCAGGAAATGTTATTTTCCAAGAGTGTCTGTCATGAGACGTTCTTTTGAAGGAAAACACGCATAAGATTAAAGTAAACCTGTTTGACACTGAGGGTGACTATGTCATGAACTTATGGGAGACTGTGGCATGAACTTCTTCAGAGAGTGTGGTGTGGAGAAATAGAGTAGCACCTCCTGTGGTATTAGTATATAAAATGTGGTGCTAACTAACCAAGTTCGCCTTACTGGTGTAACCAGGAGCAATTGTCATCTTGGAGATAAGAGGGCCCATCTTTATTAGGAGTTCTGCATAAATCTGAGTCCTATTTGACTCAGCACTCAACATGAATGCGCTGGCGTCAGACCAACCCATCATGGGGCAGAAATTGTTGTTAGTGTTGAGATTTTCACCAGGAACTCTTGAGACATGGGCATCTAGAATGTGCTGGACAGACTTCCTGCAGTGGAGGTTTAGGTTGTGCTGCAGTACAGTCCTGTATGCCACTACTGAAACTGCTCAAAAAGCTGGATGATCTTAGATTGTACAGGACAAATTTTTCCTTATCGAATTCTGTGTTGTCATGGTTGATTGCCATTGGTACCTGAGCTAGCTAGTTTAAAGCTAGCTCGGTTATGTCAGTCATATTGCAAGTTCTGCAAAGTTTTGGTCTAGTCTGAAAGTGAACAGAGTAAGTATCTTGTAGGGTATGGAAGTAGAAATTGTATGGTATGGAAGAAGCAGCAAAAAATTCTACTTTCTTCCTTACATTTACACCTGATATTACTGGTTTAAACCCGAGAAATGTTTTATTGTAAAGCACTGCAGTGATCTATTAGGCTAAGATCTTTTGTGTGAGACACTTATTTGCATTAGATATTGTCCAATATTTTTGATGGAGGAGAACCTTTTCTTGATACTTCATTCTCTGTGACTGTCTTATTGCACCAAATCTCTCAATCCAGGAGAAATTTACTGTAAATATTTGTATTTATTGATGCAAATGGAAACCACACAACTAAATCCTCATGCACTAGACTAAATATTTACCCTTCTGTGTAGATTTTAAGTGCATTCAAGGACAGAACTACCATTCTCAATATACAGAAACAGTAAAAAGTGCCATTCAGGGGCTGTGGACATTTCCTTATCAAGTGGAATACTTTGAAAGTAGTGAGAAAGATTAGAATGTGTTCCAAAATGTAAACATTTTCTGCATTAATGTATTTTAGCAATAACAACATAATGCTATCAATTGCTTGGTTGTGTATTAAATCAGCAAACCTTTATCCATAGTACCAAATACTAAAAAACATTTAGCTTACTGGAACAGCCAAATACACACAAATGTGTAGGAAAAAATAGATAGAAAAACACTGGCATTTCCTGCCAAGGTCATAGAGTTGGCAGCTGAACCAGAAATTAGCCTGTTGATTCTTAGTCCCCATCTAGTACCTAATATTCAGATAGCAGTAGTTTAAATAAAAAGTGCTGAGCAGCCACTGAGGCAGACCATATAAAATTGCTTGGGAGCAGAATCACATTGAAAGCGTTGCATGGTTCCTGGATTTGTTATGACTCTGTTTCCGGTTTTCCAAATATTGCAAGAAAGCCCCTATATTTCACTGTCTCCAGGCATCTTTCCTTTATGAAAGGGTGTCTATATCAACCCAGATGCTACAGCATGAACCAGTGAGCAGAGATTGACTTGACCTGACCTGCCCAAGAAGTGGGACATCAAGGGCTTCAGACACCCCAGCCTGCCCAGCCTGGCACACCACTCCTAAAGAGAGCTTCCAGTATACATCTGACCTGGAAAACAGATCTTTGATGATATTTTGATGGTGGGGAAAAAATATAATCAAGCTTTCCCCAATATGACACAGCAATTCTGTCAGTCTATGTTGACTGCACTTAATGAGGTGAATCAATGTTATTGTTATACAAAATAATAAGATAAATAATAATAAGATAATGGAATATCTTTGCATATACCTGCGCTAGCAGATATATCCTTTACAGCTTTTATAAAATTAATGAAAAGGGAACAAGTAATGACAAACCCAGAGTAGATCGTACATGGAATAGCTTGTTGAGCTCCAGCTCACTAAAACCAAAACGCTCTCTGATTTATTTGTCCAGGAAAAGAACTTACAGTTTAGACTTGCTTGTTCTTTTTAGGACCCAAGAAGGCTAATACTTTTATAATAACTGTTTATTGAATGTCTGACTTCATGATCCTGACCTAAGCACCGAGCAGGAGACTACTATAGGTAATTTATGCTTCAAACCAGCATAGTATCTCAAACTATTATTGAATTGTAGCACTACAATATAGATCACAATAAAGCTTGTAACAGCAGTGAGTTCTTTGCAAGTCTTTCTTTTTAAAATATCCTGATATGCTTTTAAATCAATTTCTAATGGGAAAACCTTTTTTCCAGGGCAGTAAATAAAATGTTTATGGAGAGGAGCATCTTCTCTCGTCCCACTGTGCCTGAGCAATAGAATTTGCAATAGATCAGGACTACCCTTGCTTGTTCTTTGAAGGAAAGGATGACTGGGGTTATGCTTGATGGTGGCCCTGTCCACCACACATGCCTTCTCTAGGAAAGATGACCCAGACTTTGGGTTCACACATTCACAATTCTCAGAAGTGCCCTTAAAATCCATCATACTGTGGTGAGTAGAGGTATGTTCTGTGATGTTGGATGGAGTTTTAATCACTGACAAAATAAAAAGGATAGATGATGTAATTAATAAAAATTAAATATTATAGTTGCAGTAGGATGTTGGGTTTTTAAAAAAACTTTTAGATTATGTAAGTTAAAACAGTAGTCATAAAACCCATGAATCATCTTTGGTTTCTCTACTCTGGTCCTTTAAAAGAGGCAATAGTTTAATATGAGCCCTGCATCTGAGGCTAAACATGAAAAGAAATAATAGCAAAAACCCCATCCATCATCTGTACCTCTGCAGAAACAGATGAGCTAGTTTGTTAATGAAAATAGCTTGAAGGGTTTGGAGAGGTAAATTGTGTTGCTAGGTAAGTGAAAAGTGTCAGTATCTATTTTTGTGGTGTAGTTTGCTCTGAATCAGAGTAAGCTTCTGATCTGTTTTTAACTAGGTAGACTACAAATGTAAACTAAATAATTTACATTTCTTATTCTTATAATCTTTCTCTGCAAAAGATTTCAAAGCCTTATTTCTCTTATGTTATTGTGTAATGGCTGCATTCCAGGATTGTTTTAGGGATTTTTTTAATGCTAAGCAAAAAGATTAAGAAATTCCAGTTTAGATATGTTTATTAAAGAGTTTGCTGAGTACAGAATAATTCTGAGCATATTTTAAAAAGATGTGCAAATAATAATTCAGAACTTTTCAGTCCAGTCAGGTTTGATTGGTAGAAAACATCCTATCTCCAGTACGGTATCCTGAAAATCAAGTTGCCACTGAACTTTGCAAAACCCTGTTGCAAATCATGTAGTTGTTAAACCTTCACATAATCTATTTATTTTTTACATTTGAAAAATACCCTTTTCTTAAAAGTGGATTAATTAATTTTCTGAAGCTAGGTTGAAAATTACAGTTGGGGGGAAAATTTAATCTCAGATATTTAAAGTGTAGTTTAATGAGAGCAACTGCAAGACAGTTGCAGTGAAAAGTGCTTTGTAACATAAATAAACTATAGATTATTGCTGTGAGCTCTATCTATACTGAAAATGACATAAATAAAAAAGGAAAATTCATTTTCTCTCTCTTTAAATCTCAAAATGCTTCTTCAAATAGGATTAATTTAATTTGTTTCTATAAAAAACTTTACTGGGCTGTCAAGCTTGTGATTTAATGGCTGAATTCCCATTTAAATAGATTAATTTTACCTTGGGACTTCAGTGAGGCCTCTGTCTCATTGTGCTCTGCAATAGTAGTATATTTGATAGCTATGGGCTTTGATGGAGAACAGCCTGCCCTCTGCTCCAGAGAATGCCTCTCAGGGGACTGTTCACTCTGGTATTTTAGATGATAACCACTTGCAGAAAGTGTAATGGATGACAAAGCAAAAGGGGGAGATGGTTTGACCTGTGCCAGTTTGAAAAGCTTTAGAATTGCTGACCTTACTATAAACTTACAGTCGGACTGTTTTGGTTTGTTTTGTTTTTTTCACTCCCTAGTGTATAAATTGGAATACAGGTGTGCTGCGAGTTTTACCAGAAAAGCTTGTAGCTCAGTATCTTGCAGCTTCCAGGGAAGTAGAACTTCATATAGAAAGCTTCTTGGTGAAGGCAGAAATGTAAATCACTGTTATGGAGGAGTTGTCATGTGAGAGATCATGCAGTAGAGAATTAGTTCTGGCTTTGAATGGATAGAAGTTTTTGGCTTCTGTTACCATCTAGACAACCAAGAATGACAAGAAGTCTCAAGTGATGCTCTGCACTTTTGTAGATCTTTTGAAGTTTGCTTTAAAATTGCCTTCCTAGAGCAAAGTGTGTTGCAACAAGAACACCTAAGGAAAATCAGCTTGTGCTGCAACCGTCTCCTGTGCTGCCATGGGTATATTGCTAGTGTCATCTCAGCTACTAGCTCTGATGGATCCTCTAGGTTATAGATACAAAAGTGATTACAGTGTTGATATGTTTCCTTGGTTTTCCTTAGTTTATGATATATAGACAGAATTATGCAAGGTTCATACCTCTGCTCTACAACAGTTCTGAGAAATTTTGCTGACCTAGACATAAAATATACTCGTTAGAGTACACTGTCAGAGAAGTATCATTTCATTCATGCATAGGAGGTCAGATTTTGGCCACCTGGACTGGTTATATGAAATTTATTGTTGTTTTTCTGACTTCTGAGGCATCAGTTTCAAGTGCAAATGCTACAAAGAAAACAGTAGTAACCAAGTTTATCTAATTCAGCAAAACTCCTGTAATAAACTTTACTCCTTATGCTACTTGTATAAACCTTCATACATACATACATTCAACTTATTTATGTATCTTTAGACTCACAAGACCTAAAGCTTAATATCTGGTATTTTTGATTATAGAATCACAGAATTATTGAGACTGGAAGAGCCTAAGATCATCAAGCCCATGACCTAACACCACAACCTGGACCACAGCACTAAATGCAACATACAGTCTTTTCTTAAACACCTCCATGTATGGGGACTCCACCACCTTCCTGGGCAAAACATTCCAATGTCTGATCACCCCTTCCATGACTGAAAAGGACTTAGGGATTCTAATTAACAAGCAGCTGAATATGAGCCAGCAGTGTGCCCAGATGGCCAAGAAGGGCAACAGCGTCCTGGCTTCTATATGAAATTATGTGATCAGCAGAAGGAGGGAGGTGATTGTCACTGTATACTCACCACTAATAAGGCCACACCTTGAGTACTGTGCCCAGTTTGGGGCACCTCAGTACAAGAGAGACATTGAGGTGTTTGAGTGAGTGCAGAGGAGGGCAACAAAGTTGGGGAAGGGTCTGGAGAATAGATCTTGTGAGGAACGACTGAAATTGCTCTGACTGTAGTTTGGGGAAGAGGAGACTAAAAGGAGACCTCATCACTCTCTACAGGTACCTGAAAGGACATCGTAGGGAGGTTGGAGCTGGTCTCTTCTCACAGGTAATTAGCTGCAGAACCAGCGGGGATGGCTTCAAGTTGCAACAGAGTAGGTTTAGACTAGACATAACAAAAAGTTCTTCATGGAAAGAGTGGTCTAACACTGGAACAGGCTGCTCAGGGAGGTGATTGAGTGACCATCTCTGGATGTGTACAAGAATCACTTAGATGTGGTGTTAGGGCATATAGTTTAGTGGTGAACTCTTGGAGTAGGGTTAATAGGTGGACTTGATGATGCAAGGGGTCTTTTCCAACCTGAATGTTTCTGAGTTTCTGTGAAATGCTTCCTGACATCGAACTTAAATGTCCCCTGGTGCAGCATAAGGCCATGTCGTCTCATCCTATCACTAGCTGCTTGGGAGAAGAGCCCAACACCTGCCCTGTCTACAACTTCCTTTCAGGTAGTTATAGAGAGTGATAAGGTCCCTCCTAGGTCTCCTCTTTTCCAGGCGAAACAACCCTAGCTCCTTTAGCCTCTCCTCATCAGACTTTCGCTGTGGTCTCTTCACCAGCCTCATTGCTCTCCTCTGTACTTGCTGCTCTCCAGCACCTCAATATCTTTCTTGAAGCAAGGGGCCCATAGCTGCTCATAGTACTCAAGGTGAGGTCTAACCAGTGCCATGTACAGAGGGAGAATTATGTCCCTAATCCTGCTGGCCACACTATTCCTGATACAAGCCAGGATGCCATTGGCCTTTTGTGCCACCTGGGCACACTGCTGGCTGCTTGTCAACCAGTACTCCCAGGTCACTCTCTGCCAGGCTGCTCCCCAGCCACTCATCTTCCGATCTGTAGCTCTGCTGGTGGTTATGGTGGCTGAAATGCAGGACTCTGCAGTTGGCCTTATTAAACCTCATCCTGCTGGCCTCTGCCCATTGATGCAGCCTGTCCAGATCTCTCTGCAGGTCAACACTTGCTTCCAGCAGATCAACACTCCCCTCCATATCAGTGTCATCTGCGAATTTACTAAGTGGAGATTCGACCCCGTCATCCAGGTCATCAACAGAGATGCTGAGTAGAACTGGGCTCAGCACTGATCCCTGGAAGACACCATTGCTCACTGGGCACCAACTGGATGTTGCACCATTCAGAACCACTCTCTGTGCCCAGTCACCCAGTCAGTTTTTAACCCAGAGGAGGGTATACCCATTCAAGCCATGGGCTGCCAGCTTTTCCAGGAGGATGCTGTGGGAGACTATGTCAAAGGATTTGCTGATGTCTAGGTAGACCACATCCACAGCCTTCCTCTCATCCACTTGGCAGCTCATTCAGTTGTAGGATGACATCAGATTGGTTAGGCAGGACCTTCCCTTCCTAAACCCATGCTGGCTGGGCCTGGTTCCCTGGTTGCCTTGTAGCTGTCATTTGATGGCACTTGGGATGATCTACTCCACAAGCTCACCAGGTACTGAGGTCAGGCTGACAGGCCTATAGTTCCCCAGATCCTCTTTCTGGCCAACCTCCAGTCATCTGGGACCTCCCCAGCTATCCAGGACTGGTGATAAATGATAAAGAGTGGTTTTACTAGCTCTTGCTGCAACTCCTTAAATGCCTTGAAATGAATCCCACCCAGACCCATAGACTTGTTAGGACCCAAGTGGCACAGCAGGCCACTAACTACTTCTTCCTGGATTACATTCTTGTCTCCCAAATCAGGCACCCAGTTATCCTGATGATGGTCAAGCTTTTTGTTAAAGACTGAGGCAAAGAAGGTGTTAAGTACCTCAGCCTTTTCCCCATCTTCAATTAGTAGGTTCCCCCTTCATTCAATAAGCAATGGAGATTTTCCCTGGCCCTCTTACTGTAATTAATGTATTTATAAAAACACAGAGAATTAATTTGGCTAGGTGGAGATCTAACTGACATTTTACATCTCTAATTCTTTTTCTACATTCTCAAATGCTTCCTGAGTCACTTGCCTCTCTTTCCAAAGTTGATACACAATAATTTTATTTTTTTCTTGAGTTCATGCAAAGGCTCCCTGCTCAACCAGGCTGGTCATCTTCCCTGCTGGCCCTTTTTTTGGCACTTGGGGACAGCCAGCTCCTGTGCTTTTAAGATTTTCCTCTTGAAATATGTCCAGACTTCCTGGACTCCTGTATCTTTCAGGACAGCCTCCCAAGGGACTTTGTCAATCAATCTCCTGAACAGGCCAAAGTTTGCCCTCTGGAAATCTGAGGTCGCAGTTTTACAGACCCCTCTCCTTGTTTCTCCAAGGATTGAAAACTCAGTCATCTCATGATCACTGTTTTCCAATGAACGGAGAGAGGAGAAAATAACTTGTGCTCTTCTATCTTTTAAACAGCCACCCCAGGGCTCTAAAATCTCCTTTCATTGATTTTGGGCTTCTCTTAGTAACCTCATCGCTACCTGAAAAACCAACGGGGGTAATAATCAGAGGGGTTTACTAGAGTGGGAAATTTGTTTGTCACATCCCTAACCTGTTCCTCAGGGAGGCAAACCTCATTGTGAAGTCAGTCAGAACAGCATATTGGCCCCTCTGCCCCCGCTCAGGAGAGTCACTCACCACAATGACTTGTGCACTTTTCTTTTTAGAGCCAGTTGTGATGGCTGGTCTATATTTCAATAGTCCTAAAATGTCCATAACTGTAAAGGTAAATGGCCTGTGAAATTATATGCTTAGTGTCTTTAAAGGAGTAATATGTTTAGAGACCAAATGAAAATTCTGTTAGCATGAGACCTATTTTAATGAATGTGATTTCCATGGAGTTACTTTTTCTACAGAACTTCAGGAAAGCTGTTACTCTGTTAGATAACAAGCCCACTAAAGTGATGAAGGGGAGGGGGCATATAGATATTCTTTTTAAGTACTTGATTAATCAAAGGCAGTGAAAAAAATGTGATTAGTCCAAGCCAGCCCATACTTTGTGTAATAGAAATAACTAACAAAATTTACACAGCAATGAAAATAAGTAGGGATTTCTGACTGTCTAAATATGGAAAATTATACAAGTGCTTATTTGAAAGTAAAACAAAAAACTTTCAGGGTGCTTTAAGTTTGTACTATTATTTAATTTTCTTTTGTGCTTGAGCTTAAGCTCAGATTTGTTTCGAAGCATGTTAAAAGACAGGAATCAGTGGGGAAGATTGAAGTGTTTATACTTATGCCATCTGAGTATTTTGTGAGTAATTTCTAAAGTGGTAGTGTTTAAGACAGTATGAAAGGAAATCTCACAGCAATTTGAATGAGAATACAGGAAACAGCAAATCACACAAAAAACATTCTGTAACAGATAAAGATAGCTGTTTCTTAAATGTAGAGGCAGTCTCAGAGATGTCAATTTTGAAACTACAGAAATACACTAGGAAAGCAAATTCTAGGTCAGCTCTACTCTTACAATTTTTCTTTGAAACAATTTGTTGACTACCTTCCAAGACAGGACAGACTATGCAGAGAACTGGCCTAATCTTGAGGAGTCGCTACTACGTCAGCTTCTTGCATTGCTGGCAATATCAAGTCTCTAAGCTTGCAATAATTTCAGCAAAACTATTGAGCACTTAGAAATTCCATCACACTAAATATTATTCCTGTACATAAAACTAGACATGTGCTTAATGTCTCTGACAAATTAAAGACATTAAGTAAAAGATCTTATTACTGGACTTACTGACCTCCTGGCTGTGTGATTTCAGCAGATTATGGTACTTTTTTAACACGTAAGCCATCCTAGTGAGAAATGGTCATCTGTTTTGGGCCAGTCAGTGCAGATTTCTTTCTTTTAAGTCTAATATTTCAGGACTAAAATCAGATTCAGTTCAATAGTGTATTCAATTCCAAATATGAACATACTCTTAGAGAGTGAGAATAAAGGGAAAGGTCAGATGATATCACTAGTGTTGCTAAGAACAGCTACAGGGTTTGAGAAGTAGGCTGAAGGGAAAGGAACATTACTTAGACAGGAGCCACAAGTCTGTACTTGGGTGAAAATTTTTTTCTGTAAGTGCTAGGTGCATTCTTTCCATTTTCATTCAGTAAGGTTCTTTCATGATGGCACCATCCAGCTTTCAGGGCTAAAAAGCACAAGCAGTCTCAAGAATGTTGCTTGCTCAGATTTCCAATAGCTAGACATACTGGTGTTTGGCTCCAAAGAAATAAGACCTATAAAGACATCATTACATGGTTAATTAAGATGTATGTTTGCTCTCTTCCTTCATATAGAGAATGAAACTATTTGAATAGGGTATATCTTTTGAATGATGTTATCATTATTATGTTCCCTCTAATTGCATAATGTGATTTGGTATTTTGGATCTATTTGGATGCCTTTCAGGAGTCTTTTGATATAAAATGTATACAAAATGTATCATTGAGATGATGAGTTGAAGATACAAAAACTACATGTTGTCATTCTCACAGTCATAAAACACTACACTTAATAAAACTAAGTAGTTTATACAATGATTTAGTATCTTTGGTAGTCAATGGAAAGAAACAAATGAGAGCTGTCCTAATGGATTGTCCTTGAAAATAAAGGAAGGCAAACTGAGCTATGAAATCAGTGTGAATAGCACATAGAAGAGCTTTGAGTCTCATCTCATAGAATCATAGAATCATGGAATCATCAGGGATCAGAAGGGACCTTGATAGATCATCTTGTCCAATCCTCCTGCCAGAGCAGGACACCCTGACCAGGTCCAGGTGGGTTTAAAATATCTCCAGAAAAGGAGACTCCACAAACCTCCCCAGAAGTTCACAAGTATTACTGAGGTAAAACTGGCAAAGTAAGCTCTTGAAGGTCGAGCTATCTGTTAGTATACCACTGGGCCTGACCTAACTAGTCCACAGAAACATACTGCCACATTTTGCTTAAGAAAGTTGTTAATTGTAGAGTATCAGATTGCATTTCTATAAGACTGTTCTTGAGCTCTGTGGACTAACTAGTTTGGACATCACCATATTTGCAGTGACGGATACTCCATGGGGTTCCAAGGTTTATACAAAAATATAAAGCAAAAAAGACTCTATATATTCTGCAGTGTTTATTCATTTCACTTAGCAGCTTCCACTATTATCACTGCTATTCCTTTTGCCAGCTCTTTTTAAAAATGTAACCTACTCAATTGCCATCTTTTTTATAATCCAAAGTTTATAAATAAAAGAAAAAGCTTTTAAAAAAAAATCAACGCTTGGCTGACTATTGGGATGTGTTATTACAAATCTCTTTGTTTGCTGTGAAAGAGATTGTCTTTTCCTTCCAAATGCTAGTCTAATTTTCATAATAATGATTTTAGCTTTCCTTTACTATTTTAAAATAGCATTAAATTAAAAAATGAATATGTTCCAGCCATCAAATCTGTTGGTGGCAAAACATACTTATTCTTAATGGGAGCATAACCTTGTTGAAGGCTGAATGAAAACTAAATTATGTCCTTGCAAAGAGAGAAACAATGCAGCTTGGTTCTGGCATTAATAGGAGGGGGAAAGTGTGAGCTATAAACAAATCTGTGCAATGGTGGCAAGCTTCATGTTGAACAGGATATCTGTCTTGTATAAAGGAATGTGTGCAGGCGTAGTGACTGATAGAAGTGAATGATTGGCAGAAGAGAGGCTGCTGTGGTGACCCTTGAAATAGCACAATTTTCTTCCTTAGAGTATGCTCTTCAGTATCCTTGACTGTGAAAATAAATCAACACATACTTTCTATAATATATAACCATAGCTTTTCTAAGTGGGAACTCAGCTGTTGTATATCCCTTATGTACAGTAGGTAGAAACTTTCTTTTTCTAGTGAATCACACACAGTTGTAAAATCTGCAAATCTCATTCTTAGGCAGTAGAAGATGGAGGTTTTTTGCTGGTACTGTGTCGTTTTACATGACCTGACAATAAGCGCTTTAACTCCTGCGGCATTACAAAGCAGTAACAGATGTGTCAAAAAAAACACTTGGATGTTCCTCTGCAATGATAAAGAATCATGAATCATGGCAATTTCAGATTTCTTATCTGAAGTTGAAACAAGTACATCAAATAACAATGAGATAAAAATATTTATTTTCCATAGACTGCGAGATGAGCTTACATGCGGTGAAATTGATTTATATGTTGAATGAAAAAGAAATAATGTGGAAGATTTTTTTTAATTTATGGTGTTGATTAATATTTCTGTCCTTAAAGAACATAGGGAGAGTGTGGAGGAATGTTAAGGATAAGGTATATTGGGTGCCCAAAGAAGTAACCCTAGTGTTTTAATATGAAATGAAAGTTAGATGAATTACAGTATCACAGTAATGATGAGGCTGGAAAAGACCTTAAAGATCATCCAGTCCAACCTAAAACCAACCAAGTAAACCTAAACATCTGACATCTAGATCATGCCACTCAGCACTTCATCCAGACTAACCTTAAACACCTCCAGAGACCGTGACCCAACCACCTCTGTGGGCAGCCTGTTCCAAAATCTGATCACTCTTTCAGTAAAAAACCTTTTCCTGATGTCAAGTCTAAACCTTCCCCAATGGAGTTTAAGACTATGACCCCTTGTCCTGTCTCCAGTGTCCAGGGAGAAAAGACCAACCCCCACCTGACCATAACCACCTTTTAGGTAGTTATAGACAGCGATAAAGTCACCCCTGAGCCTCCTCTTTTCCAGGCTAAAAAGACCCAGCTCCATCAACCTCTCCTTGTAGGGCTTACCTTCCAGGCCCTACTCTTCTCTGGACTTGTTCTAGCACCTCAACATCCTTCCTAAACTGATGGGCCCAGAACTGAACACAATACTCCAGGTGCAGTCTAACCAGAGCCGAATACAGGGGGAGGATAACCTTCTTCTCTCTGCTGTCCACACCATTCCTGATACAGGACAGGATGCCTTTCGCCCTCTTGGCTACTTGGGCACATTGGTGACTCATGCTAAGTTTACTGTCCACCAATACCCCCAAGTCTCTTTCTACCTGAGTACTCTCCAAGATCTCCATTCCCAGCCTATAGTTCTGCCTGGGGTTATTATAACCAAAATGCACAACCCAACAGTTGGACTTGTTAAAACACATGCTATTAGAGTCTGTCCATCTCTCCAGTCTGTCCAAGTCCCTCTGCAGGGCCCTCCTACCCTCCAACAGATCAACATGGGCTCCAAGCTTGGTGTCATCTGCAAATTTGTTCACGATGGATTTCAACCCATTGTCAATATCATCAAAGAAGATGTTGAATAGGACCAGACCTAGTAACTGGTTGCCAAATAGACACCATTAATAACAGGTCGCCAACTAGATGTGACACTGACCAGTCGAGTCACTTGGTCACAAAAGGAGATCAGGTTAGTCAGCCAAGACCTCCCCCGTAAACCCATGTTGACTGGCTTTAATATCTTGGCCATCATGCAGTTGTTGCATGATAGCACTCAACACTAACTGTTCCATAACTTTGCTTGCAAATGAGGTGAGGCTAACAGGTCTATAGTTACCTGGATCATCCTTCCAACCCTTCCCCCCCAAATGGGGGTCACATTTGCCAATTTCCAATCATCTGGGACCTCACATGTGAACCACGACTTCTGAATTAGAAACTACCGATCTTGTAAATTCTTTTTATTTGTGGGTGTTTAGGTGGTGATTAGTAAAAATTTCCATTGCTTCCATAGATCCTCTTGTGAGACAAGTGGTTCACAATCACACTGTGGATGGGATGTTGGGCCACACCACTGGCAGAGCTGCATTTGGTGTTCCTCAGAGCAGAGATTGAAGCTGTGCTGACAGCGCCTAAATATGCTTCTCCATTAGGAGTGTTTCATGTTGAGGAAAGAGAGCACAAACTGTAATATGTAAGTAAACTTCCAAATGAAACTTCTTTAAAAACAATTGTTGAGCTTACAGGATTTCAGTTTGAAAGGGACAGCTACATTGGAAACTAAGGAAGTACTACAATAGGATGTAATCATTGGCATGGAAACAATCTTTTTTCTAGATCATTGGATAAAGTGATGGTTTCAAAGTTGTGCCTGTAACTTGTAACAGATTTATCTTCTGTTTTATTTCCTCTATTTTCAATCACCACAATGTAGCTTGTAAAAAAGCACTTGTAAAGAGCATGATACCACAATTCCTGAAGCATGCAGGTTCAATGATTCATACATTGACACAATGAATTCAATGGAAAAGTAATTAATAATGATAATTAAAAAAGTAACAATTTGCCCTTTATGTTTTTTTTCATCAGAGCAGCTCAAAGAGCTTTGCAAATATTAATTAAGCTTCAGAACACCCTGTTAAGCATCTCTACCTCCCATTTTCTCCCTGCAACTAATACTAATTTCTGGTTTACAGTGAATCAAGATTAACTAGAAAGGAAAAACACTCTTTGTACTGTTTTAGGGTTACTCATAGAATCACAGCCTGCACCGATGAAAATAAATGCTGCATTTGATGCTGTGTAGAATAATCTGTGCACCTGGCCCTGCACCCATATTTTCAAGAAGTATTTCTTTGGTCCATCTAATTGGATTTTATCATCAACATACAGTCCTTTCCTAATCAGTAAGATGTATTGATTGTTCTTACTGCTACATTTACATTCTAATACACAGATTTAGTCAAAGTGAAGTGATTTTTTTCATTGTTATTTTAAGAAATTATTCCCCAAAGCTTAACAAAGCTTCTGGTGGGCAGAAGATTGGTCTAGGATCTCAAGAACTACTCCTATTTGCAAATGGTTTGAGTCATAGCTTTGCAATAATATTTTAATCTCATTACTTCAATTTCCTGCTTTGGAGAAGAGATAAATAGTATTTGATTATTTTTATGCATTCTAGAAAAATCATTTAAATGTTGTTTTAAAGACAGTGTGTTTGAGTGCTACATGCACTGTCTCAAAACAGGAATGAGGAAATTATCAGTTCATCAAGGCATTTATTTAGTATTCCCTAATTTTATGAACTTGAATGGTGTCATCTGGGGCATTGTGATGAACCATCTTTCTACAGTCTTGCAAGCAGCTTCAGCTTCCCAGCCTTGTTTTAATCAGCTAGAAGCATCCAATAATCTTAATTATTTTCCAGTAATGTCAAATCTTGTCAGGCTTATAGCAAGTACACAGTGTCATTTCCCAAGTGCTGCTTTCTTTGGTTCTTAGAGTATCAATTCCCATTTCACATTGCTGCTCCTCACCTCATCGGCCTTTTGTATTTTGAGGCCCCATACAGTTCTCTCCATCCAGTAACTTAACTGCTGCCTTAATAATTTGTATTAGTTTTTCAAATGCAAGAATAAGTTGGATTGATCTCTGCAATCTGACCTGCTGAAGGAAAGGATGCCTGAATTGAAATTATTCACAGAAAGCTGTTTCATCTGGTTTGTACTGTTATTTCAGACAGTGAAATGATTACTGCTCAAGTAAAGACAACAAATGTGTGCCTCTGGACAAGCTGCATGTGCTTGTTTGGAGCTGTATGAAAATCACTGGTTTGACAAACAGTCTCTTTGGCTTCCATTACATTTGTTCTTACTTTCTGAGTTTTATGCAGATTTTCATTTTCAGACTGAACTGGAGATCTTAAACGAAAACTCTCCTGAACAGGGAGGCAAACATGAGAGAGGGAAGAGAGGTGAAGTGAGTTTTAGGCAGCCTATTTCCCCAACAAATACTTGTAGCTCATTGGAAAGTTACCGGAAACAAGAGGAATTTAAACCACCAGTATCCTACCAAGTTACTTTCTGAAGTTTTCCCTGTGGCATAGGTTCTGCTACGGGTATTTACAGCAGCTGTTGGAAATAAATAGTAAGGGGTGCAAACATGTTTGTCCTGGTTCTCCCTTGGACAATTTTATAGAAACATATTCTTGTGTCATTCCAGTGAGCTATATCGAATTATTTGATTAGCCACTGCAAAATAAAATTGCAGATGTTCTTTTCAATGCAGAAAAATATTTTAAGTTGCTTTTCTACCTGACCAGAATGGAGACTGTATTCGGTGCAGATGCCCTGAGTGTGGGCCTAAATTTCTTGCTACTGTGTTCAGTGAGGAGCCTGACTTTGAGGAAATGATGCTTCATAAGACCCATGCTAGTGAGTGTTTAAGTTGCTTTTATTGTGTGTTTGCCATCTGGGTTACTATTATTGTCTCATGTAAAATATCTGGTCCTTGGCATTCCAAATTATATCCTGGAAAAATCTCTGTTTCTGATCCTATTTTGGGAAATTAGGGTACCTGACAGTGCTCTGAACTGCACATATAAACTGATTGTCTGATTCAGACAGTCTGAATACAACTCTCAGGTGTAGTTCTCTGTGTTATGCCAGCAAAGGGGAGACATCCTATGCAGAAACATCTGAACTGCAATGTATTCCAATTAGCAGGGCAAACAACTAAAAACTCTTCATTCAAGACTTGACATAATGTTAGTAAAGCAGTCAGAATCAATTTTCTAAAATAGCAAGATTAATAAGGTGGATTGTTTGTTTAGCTTTAGGTCCCTAAGTTAGGAATTAACTAAGTTTTCTTGTGAAAATTTTCATTTGTTAAGAAGACTAATTTTCAAAATTGTGTATGTTTTGTGGCCCAAATCCGGTGTATTTGCAATTTTAAACATATGTGCATGTATTTTAAATGCCATTTTACAAGCTGTATTAGAAATAATTACAACAGTTAATCACTGTTACATGACTTCACAGTGCAAATTTACTATTATGTTAGGTAAAACTCGCATACTTCCTTTAAAGTCAGAAGTAAAAGCTTGTATGAGAACTGTATTCTCTTGAAATGGCTCCTGTGATTTAGAAGGTTTTTTAAAACAGTCTTTTTGCTTTCAAGGATAAAATAAAGAAAAAACATCTTCATATATTTAATTTACCATAAAAAAACTTGCAAGTTTTTTTCCATCTGTTTTGGACAATTGTGTCTTATACAGAAGCCAATATTATATCACAAATGTCATGCCAAAAGCTGCACAGTTAGTAGCTACTCCTGAATGTAATACCCAGGTAATGATTTAGTAATCTGTTTCCAATAAGTCTATAAGTACTTACTTGTAGTATATACATAAAATTTATTATTTGACTGAATCACCTTAGCAGAGTCATCTTTCAGCATTTCCTTCAGGCTTCAGGTTTCATCACTTTGCTGTTACTGTGGACAAATTAGCCTTTCCCAACAGAATGTTGGTGCTAGAATATGAATGAAGTCCTGCAGTATTCCCTTTCAAGTATGGGATCACTGGGTTAATCTCTACATAAAACAGATTGGTTACTGAATGGAAGAGCTGCCATGTGGGATAAAGCTGGCAAAGTCAATATATTTTAAGAGATTTAGTAAGACACACTTTTCAGAAGTAGCTTCACAAGACCTGTGTGGTCTGCAATAATTTAATAAATCTGAATTACTTTTATATCTAATTGGAGTGCAGCTTTAATTTCCAGCCTTTCCACTTGCTGGATAACAAAGACCTAAAGTAATTGAGCATAATCCTTCTGAGCTGTCACCCTGGGAACTGAAAGAGCAGGGATGGTGCTACTTCAGGGGTTTTTCAGCTACTACTTAATCATTTATCACCAGTCTTGGATAGCTGGGGATGTCCCAGATGACTGGAGGTTGGCCAGTGTGGTGCCCATCCACAAGAAGGGCCAGAAGGAGGATCCAGGGAACTATAGACCTGTCAGCCTGACCTCAGTACCTGGTGAGCTTGTGGAGTAGATCATCCCAAGTGCCATCAAATGACAGCTACAAGGCAACCAGGGAACCAGGCCCAGCCAGCATGGGTTTAGGAAGGGAAGGTCCTGCCTAACCAATCTGATGTCATCCTACAACTGAATGAGCTGCCAAGTGGATGAGAGGAAGGCTGTGGATGTGGTCTACCTAGACATCAGCAAATCCTTTGACATAGTCTCCCACAGCATCCTCCTGGAAAAGCTGGCAGCCCATGGCTTGAATGGGTATACCCTCCTCTGGGTTAAAAACTGACTGGGTGACTGGGCACAGAGAGTGGTTCTGAATGGTGCAACATCCAGTTGGTGCCCAGTGAGCAATGGTGTCTTCCAGGGATCAGTGCTGAGCCCAGTTCTATTCGGCATCTCTGTTGATGACCTGGATGACAGGGTCGAATCTCCACTTAGTAAATTCGCAGATGACACTGATATGGAGGGGAGTGTTGATCTGCTGGAAGCAAGTGTTGACCTGCAGAGAGATCTGGACAGGCTGCATCAATGGGCAGAGGCCAGCAGGATGAGGTTTAATAAGGCCAACTGCAGAGTCCTACATTTGGAAGAAGAAACAAGGTTAGAGTGAAAATGAAGAAACTGAAAAATCTGAGAAAGAAATGGAGGTGGGGGATCAGAAGGAACTTTTAGTACCTGCCTGCTTGTCTTTCCATACATATGCATGTTGAGAGCTATCACTATCTATCAGTTAAGTAGCCTGATGGTTAATTTTTAAGCCAGAATGTAACTTTATGCCTCCAGATGGTATTTAGTATTCATGATATCAAGTGTCCTTTTTTTGCCTCAACATAATCTTAAAATAAACATTAGCTGCAAGGGGAGAGTTGACAATGAATAATAAATTCTTGCTATGTTCCTAGTTTTCTTCTGTCCATGTCTTGCTTTCTCTCTCCCATCTCCTGTTGTTACTGTTACAGTTGTGGAAGGCTTCTGTGGAAGCACCCACTTTCTTTTGCAGAAGGGGAGAGATGAGAATTTCTATTGGTGATTGAGATACATCCTCTCTTCTACAGGGGACCAAAGATAGCTAAATGACAGGCCCTTGGCACCTGTGACTATGAAAGAGTGGATAGAAGATATGTCTGAGCTCAGGAGCCACAGGGAGGTCAATTTAAATTTATTCTTCTTCCACAGTCACCTTCTTTGTTTCTTTCTGATAAGTAGGTGAGAGCAGGATGGCAGCCTGTCGCTTAGTATGTCTGCTAGGCTAGTTATGGAAGGTTATGCTGAAAGACTGACAGGACATTCATAGCCAAGATTCTCAGTTTTCTACAGTTCAGTTCTTACTTCAAAACCATTAAAATTATTTATTATAGACTAACAAAGACACCAAAGTTTTCCCAAGATGGTTTTTTGGAATGCTGGCTCCTGTGTTAGTGTGTTGGGTAATTCCATTACACCTGAAACACTTCAATCAATTTTTTAAATAATGGGGTTTTTTCACTTAATATTTTCAATAGAGCTGTTGTTACTTCAATTTTTCCTTGATGTTTTCTCTAGCAAAGAATGGAAACTTCTTACTCTATGGAACAAGTGCAGAGGAACAATTGATATCATATTCAGTATGCAAAGTACTTTAGTACTTGGACTATGTATTCTTTAATTGTGTATGTGTGTATACAGCTACACATGTACTTCTCAGTAGAGATTAACTTTCTGTCAAGATATGATTCTGGAAATCTACTATGTTTGCATAATACTTAGCCAAATTATAAAATCCAGTAATTTAGAAGGCAGCATGGTTTCGAAAAACATATTAAGTGTGCATAGAGGGGATCATGAGGTCAGCTGGAATGCTGTTCATCTTGGCTTCTGTGGATGCTTTTGATGTGCAGCTAAGAAGGAGAGATAGTACCGTTTACTAGTAATATTGACAGATCTGCTGTTCTTCCACTAGCTCCAAGCAAAATATTTTGAAAACTGTCAGATTTTTACTAAGTAGTTTTAGTCCTACAAGCTCTTGTAAAATGGTGGTGGCATTAGATGTTAGGGCCTCAAATCTAAACCTGATTTTTAACATTTTTATGGTATAAAAATACAATGGACAGAGGGAATGTCTGAATGAAACTGTCTGAATGAAAGAAAGAAAAGGATTTTGAAAAATATAAGCTATATGTGAAGGAGTAAAACCCCAGGGGGACAACTAGTTAAAGGTAACACTATCACGTGTTGAATGGAACTTGTTAAAAAAATAATTGTCATCAGATGCTTACCATTTTTAACTTTAGAACTACATTTTAATTTTTTTTCTTTAGCTTTTCCCAAAACTTGTATCACAGGTCACTGTTACAATGAAATTGAAAGAAAGAATGGAAAAATGGCATCCACACACCATATTAAATGCTGTTTGTGGCAAGTGATTTATGAATAAAGATCTATCGTGAAATGGAAATGAGTAAATTCTGTCTGCAAATAGCAGGCATTTGCTGTTGCAAAAGAAAGAGGAAACACTTCTGAGGTCTCAAGAATAACTTATCTGAAGCCCTGGCATCTGGCAGGCTGATGAGCCAAAAGAAGATCAAACCACAGGCACTGCAAAGGCCAGAATCTTGTGCACAGTTCCTTTGTGCTGAGAGAATAATTCGGCTAAATATTGGAAACAAGTCATGTAAGAGCTAAAGTCTCTTGAATTCACATGGGCTCTGTCAGCCTATACAAGCAGCGCATCTGGTGGTAACAGTCTTTATTTGGTTCTTCAGGTATGTCTTCATTTACTTTCAGAGTTATAGTCTGTGTTTAGAATAAATTGCATGCACAGATAAGAATTAAAAAAACCTCCAAAAATCTTACACTTCTTAAGGCCTTAACTGATCTTAATGCTTTGCACATTACAAAGATCATTTGCTCCGGAGAACTTTCATTCGCTAAAGGCTTCATTGACTGTGCTGCACACTGGTGTCACAAAATCAGTTACAAGGTCCAAATGTGTATTCACTGAGCTCTGTTTAAAAATTCATGTAAAAGGATATAACACTATCTTTTTATATAGTTTTGTTATAGAAAGAGTAGTATGGACACAACTGTCAGTTTTCTGCTCTTCTATAACTGTTGATCTTGTAAAGTCTATATCTTCATAGTTAAGTGTGTGTGACTCCCCCCCCCCAGTGTATACCATTGAAATAAATCAAGGCAAGTGATTGTGTGCATAAGTATAAAGCATATAATTCATATATAATTCATATAATTCCTTCTACATGAAACTTATAGTCTGGAAAAACAAGTGTCAGAACAGAGGAGATAACAAAGAAACAGGAAAGTTATTATGTTTACTATAATGTGTGTGCTTTTTTAATGATGGGGATGAGGGATTAGGGTGCACTGTCAACAAGTTTGCTGATGACACAAAGCTGGGTGGTGTCGTTGAGACCCCAGCAGACTGTGCTGCCATTCAGTGAGACCTGGACAGGCTAGAGAGCTGGGCAGATAGAAATGTAATGAGGTGCAACAAGGGTAAGTGTTGTCATAACTGGGCAAGAACAACCCCAGACACCAGTACAGGTTGGGGACTGACCTGTTGGACAGCAGTGTAGGAGAAAGGGACCTGGGGGTCCTAGTCAACAGCAAGATGACTGTGAGCCAGCAATGCACTCTCGTGGTCAAGAGGGTCAACAGCATCCTGGGGGGGGATCAGAAGGGGGCTGGTTAGCAGGTCGAGGGAGGTTCTTCTACCCCTCTTCACTAGTGAGGCTGCATCTGGAGTATTGTGTCCAGTTCTGGGCCCCCCAGTTCAAGAAGGACACAGAACTGCTGGAGGGTGTCCAGCATAGAGCAATGGAGATGATGAAGGAAGTAGAACACTTCCCTTATGAGGAAAGCCTTCAGGAGCTGGGTCTCTTGAGCTTGGAGAAGAGGAGGCTGAGGGGTGACCTCATTAATGTCTACAAATATTTGAGGGGTGGGTGTCAGGAGGATGGAGCCAGGCTCTTCTCAAGGTCATCTAGTGATAGGACAAGGGGCAATGGGTGCAAGCTGGAACACAGGAGGTTCCATCTAACTATCAGCAGGAACTTCTTCACAGTGAGGGTAACTGAGCATTGGAACAGGCTGCCCAGGGGGGGTTGTGGAGTCTCCTTCTCTGGAGACATTCAAGACCCGCCTGGATATGTTCCTGTGTGACTTGGTCTAGGTGGTCCTGCTGTGGCAGGGGGATTGGAGTAGATGATCTTTTGAGGTCCCTTCGGATCCCTAATGATTCTACGATTCTATATGATGCCAGGCCTGCTGGTGGCAGATGGGATACACCTCTCTCAAAGGAAGAGAAGGATTTCTGTGTATAAGTTGACCAGCCTTACTGACAGAGCTTTAAACTAGATTTGAAGGGGATGGGGAGAAAACCAGTCTCACTGGAGACAAGCATGGGATATTTGTGCAGCAGTGTGCTATCTCTACTGGTATCTCAGTGGAGTTAGGGTACAGTGGGCCATGTGATAGATGTTGTGAAGACACAAGGGCTATTAATGAACTAGGACTCATAGTAGTGCCAGTGAACAATCAAGCAGAGATCAGAATTCTACCCCATAAAAATTCTATTGACTGAAATATATCTACACCAAGGCATGTTGTGTGGGCAATGAACAGAAAGAGCTGGAAGCCACTGTCTAGCAGGAAAACTATGAAGTAACTGCCCTCACAGAACCATGGTGGGATGAATCACATGACTGTAGTGCTGTAGTGGACAGTTAAAAACTCTTCAGAAGAGAAATCATCTTCAGGCCTGAAACAAGAGGTGGTGGATTGGCCCTCTATGTTAGAGAAGGTCTCGACTGTCCTGTGCATGATGATGAAAGGGTTGAATACTTATGGGTGAGAATCTGGGGGAAGGCCAACAAGGTAGAATCGTGGTGGACAGGCTTATTGTTCTTTACAACTACCTAAAAGGAGGTTGAATCAAGGAATATGATGACCTCCTTTCCCTGGTGGGAAGCGATAAGATCAGAGAAAATGGTTGTAAGCTGTGTGAGAGGAGATTTAGGCTGGATATTTGGAAGAATTTTGTCACTGAAACAGTTATCAAATCTTGAAATACGCTGCCCAGGGCTGTGGTAAATTCACCATCCCTGGAGGTATTTAAAAACTCATAGTTCTAGTGCTTAGGGAGACAACTTAGTGATGTCCTGGCAGTGATGATCTGAAATGTTTCTTACATCCAGAGATATTTAGTCATTCCATTAATTTACAGTGTAATCTATATATTTTTAAGAATTTCTAATATTGATGTCCTCTTTGGCTTTCTGTCTGAGAGGCATTTTTTATCTGTCTTATATGGTACATTTTGGTTGCTACCTAAATTTTCCACTTTGTAGTGAGACAAAGTATAGCACAGTAACTTTATGGAGGCTGTAATGTATATATCTTATTCTTTCTTTTGAAAGACTGCTCATCATTAAAGCTCATCTGAGGACTTTACCGCAGAGATCTCAGGATTTGAATTTTTTAAGATGGCATTACTGTGTTGTAGAAAGTCTTTATAAAAGTGTAAGCATAAAAAAATAAATGATCGGTGGTTACCCTAACCAGTCACATTTGTCTGCTGGCTTTAAAGCTTCTTTTAATCACAAGTCATAGACTTTGATGTCTGTGGCTACCTGTCATCCCTTTTCCAAAGTTTTCTTCTCTGCCTTTCTTACACACCAAAGACACAATTCTCAGTGCTGCTAAAATCCACACATCAGACACTTTTATTTGCATACTCAGAAATGGTTTCCCAATTTTAAATTTGCCTTATTTAATTTCAGTTATCGATTTAGTGTAAGTAGTGGCTGAACCCTTGTTTGTAAACTTTGTTTTTAAAGTGTTTTCATTAATATCCTTAAGTTTTGCTTTTATTGCTCACTGAGTAATTTTGCTTCCTCTGCTCATTCCACTTCTAAAAGAGCTAGCAAAAATTTTCTAATGAGTTGTTACATAATATATCTCAAAACTTTATAAAGGACCTGCATGTGGACTAAATTTTGCTATTCAGAATAGTGTGCTGTGAACATCTCTGCTGTAGTGCTCACATCTTCTTTCCTCCTTGTCGGTTTTCCACATATAGCTGACACTTTCATCATATTGTTCTGATTTCACTGGCATTGCTTAAAGAGTAAAATATAGCCGAGAATAAGGTAAAACAACACAGTTACCTCCCTCGCTCTCTGTCTAAAGGTACACACCAGCAGCAAATGGAGTATATTCACAACAAATCAGCAGTAGGGAACTTGAAGGCTGTATCACAAACCTGCTGGGGCTTGTGATCAAAGCAGTGATTTGTTTGAATTTTGGAATTTGTGGAATAAAGGGCAGCAGGCTAGATAGACAGTGTGTATATATATATATATATATATATATATATATAAATTCTGTTATGTTTTTTACTCCTATTTTTATCTGAATTCATCCCTCATTGTGGGACATTGACCTATTGAGGGACTATTCGATCTTTTTAAAAATCTCTGCTCCTGGTCTGCCAGCCCATACCATTTATTCTTTAATAATCATCCCTCACAACAGAAACCCCAGAGAGTAACTGTCTCTTAAGTGTTTATTGCAACAGAGCACAAGTTATGCATTTCATTACAAGTAGTATAACCCTGGCCTAAATTTGGAAAATGTATATGCCAGCAGATAAAATTTGTCCCCCCAGAAGTATTTGGTATCAGGGATTAACTGGTGGAAATTAGAGGAACAATAGGTGGCTCCAAGATTTTTCATTACCTTTTTGTACACAGTTGATAATAAAATCCTACAATAATAGTGTGAGCTACAAAGGGTATTCAATATAAGCAATTTTCCTAGGGAGTTCTTTCTGTAATTTTAAACAGAAGTCTTAATTTTGTCTTTAAAAAAACCCACCTTTAAACAAAATACATTATTCCTTGTGATCAATCACAAAATAAGAAGTGGAAGAACAGAGTGCCAGACATGGCAGCTTTTTCAGATCCAGTAGCATTTTTTGAGATTCCTCAAGCTTGGTGTCAGGCTTAGCTCTCAGCTCTGCCAGCTGTGACTTCCCATTTGGCAGTTAGATTTGCTCCTGATGGCATGGGCTGCTTTCCACTAGTCACTCATCCAGGATAAGAATCACTTGCTTAAACCTCAAAGCTAAGTACTCTGTGAGATGGCTTTAGTAACCAGCTTATGTTGTCTGTGTCCCTCTTGGGAAAGGAGTGGGAGACAGCAGATCAAATCTACGGCATACAAAATGATGCTAGATGTTTGTGTTTTGTTAGGCAGAAAGGTCCCTGTATTTGTATCCTGTCTCTGACAACCAGCTAATACAATCAAAAACAGAAAAGAAAAATATACTTTACAAAGTACTATTTTGCTTAAGTTACCTAATATTTTAGTATTGTTTTGGGTATTGAATTGTACTGATGTGCAGGATTTCACATGCATAACCCCCCCATAGAATCATAGAATCATCAGGGATCAGAAGGGACCTTGAAAGATCATCTAGTGCAATCCCCTTGCCCCAGCAGGATCACCTAGACCAAGTCATACAACAGAACAGTACGGATTGGATGTGACCTGGAAAGATCATCCAGTCCAATCCCCCTGCCACAGCAGGATCACCCAGACTAAGTCCAAGCCGGTTCCAAACGTCTCCAGAGAAGGAGACTCCACAAATGCCCGGGCAGCCCCCTCCAGTGTCCCGTCACCCTCACTAGGAATAAGTCATAGAATCAGTCAGGGTTGGAAGGGACCACAGGATCATCCAGTTTCAACCCTCCTGTTATGGGCAGAGACAGCCTACCCTAGATCAGGCTGGCATTAAACACCTCCAGGGATGGGGCCCCAACCACCTCCCTGGGCAACCCATTCCAGGCTCTCGCCCCTCTCATGGTGAAGAACTTCCTCCTCACATCAGGCCTAAATCTACCCATCTCCAGTTTTCTTCCATTCCCCCTAGTCCTGTCACTACCTGAGATCCTAAAAAGCCCCTCCCCAGCTTTTTTGCAGCCCTCTTCAGATACTGAAAGGCCACAATAAGGTCATCTTGGAGCCTTATGTTGATGTTGGTAGTATATCCCTGCATTTTAGCAACAGATGGGTTGATCAAGGTTGGATGATGATGACATTCAGTGATGATGTTGAATGACAGCTTTGCTTCATCCATGTTGCAGAAAGGGTGTATCTTTTGCCAGAGAGGAACTAGTCAAATGATATCTCAAAAAGTATACTTTGTGAGGTGAAAAGCTGCAGAAATGGCAGCATGTTGGTATGTAAGAGATGCTTTTGCTTTCATAGCCCTTTCACAGCTTTTATGTGTATATTAGATAGGTTAGCTTTTCGCTTCTATTTATTTGCAAAGATTACATCTAGCTATCCAGTTAGATTTAATAACAGAGTTCAAATGGAATTGAAATTTAAATACCTTGCAATTAAACAAATACAGTATTTAGGTTTTGATACTGGTAAAATGCCATCAACAGTTTGGTGCGTTTCCAGCTAAATTTCTTTGAATTCCTTGAAAGTAGCAAAGTGCATCACTGGCATGAAGATTTATTGCAACACTTAACTCTTAAATGTCTGTCTACATAATAAAATCCACAGAGAGATAAAAACCATAGACGTAGTAGTTAAGGTACTTATCTAGCATGTGGGAGACCTATGCTCTGTGACTTTTGTCATTCCCCTGAATTTCAGATGGCACTGTGCCAACTAGCCACTGATATCCTTGGAGCTCTTCTAGTACCAAGGTTAACTCCAGCCTCTCAAGCAGCACATTGCTATCTCAACCACAACTGCATTTTATTTCCTAAAGGAGGGAAAATTAAAATTCAATTCTCTGCACAAGTAGGGAAGATACTGCATATTCTTACAAAAAAAATGTCACAATGCTCTGATTCCTTGGATAGGATTAGAGCTGATTCCTTTTTCTATGACTGGTGCTTGTGGTCTGGGAACAAAAGTTCTTTTGTGGTTAAACTGTGTCAGAGGTTTCTTGAGCCACACTTGCCAGCTGTGTGGGTCAGGAAGTGAAGCTAACTGTGCAGTATCTGCACTCATCAGAAGCATCTATTATCACCTTCTGAAGCTTTAATAAAGTATAAAATTGTGGATGTGAATGTTGATAAATTGAGATGTCACTGAGGTTTTTATTGTCGTATAGGTACAAAGGAACCATTAAAATCTATTTAAGCAGTAAGAATTGAGTAAAGTTGGAATATTATTTTAAAAAAAACAGAAATACAACTAAAATTTGGGATATCTGCCTTACGTATCTTATAAGTAGTGATGTAGAAGCAGCATCCTTCTTGAATCATAAAGCATTAGACATGCTTAGGTTTCTCCTTTTTAATTTCTTTAAAAGCTTGGGTAGAGATGTAAACTTTCATCACAGTTAATCCAAAAGATCTTAACATTATGCTTTAATGTTACATCAAAGATAGCAACACTGTAAATTTAACTACTATACCTTTCAAAGAGGGGTTGTGTTTAGTTATACAACTTTTTATGTCAGAAAATAGTTCACTTCCACTGATGAATGAAATGCTCTTGAATGTTCCCTTAAAAATCTTAACCATGGCAAAAAATATATGTAAGGAGCCATTTCAAGTCATTGAAATGTAAAGAATTTGGGATGGAGGAAGGGAGGAAATCTATTCTTCAGATATTTGTAAAGAGAATCTCAGTTTTGTACATGATTAGTACATTGGTCTCCCATCGGAAAAAATGTGAATAACAATCCTGTTTCTGTTGACAAGTGAAAATTTTGTGCTGATGATATCAGCCTTTCTTTTCTTTGCTCATCTATGGAAATCAAATTTGTTATACCTGCTGGCATGGGCAAGTGATTACAGAATAAGTGTGGGATGAAGTGTATTTTCTGAATTTTCTGTATATTCTGTATAGAATACTGTACGTCTGCTTACAGTCTAGCATGTGTTAAACTTACTGATCACTAAATAATTTACTCATGGGGAAAAAAAAGAAAATTGATAGTCATCAGCTGAATTGGAACAGTAAAATGGACTGAGGTTGTGCTGGTGAATGTATAGATTAGACATTAGGAAAAAAATCTTCACAGAAAGAGTGGTCAGTTATTGGAACAGGCTGTCCAGGGAAGTGGTGGAGTCACCATGCCTGAAGGTGTTCAAAACATATTTAAATCTGGCACTTGAAAATACGGTTTAATAGTCATGGCGGCATTGGGTTGAACCAAATTCAACTTGGTGTTCTTGGAAGTGTCTTCCAACCTTAAAAGTTCTGTGATTCTATGAATCTATGAAACATATCAGAAGATTTGGTTTTATCTTCATTTGTGTTACATGTTTGTTTTCTTCTCAGAATTTGTTTAGTTCAAATTGCATGATATTATCCTGAAATATAAAGGCTATTTCCTATGTTGGCTTGATGATACCAAAAGGAAAAGAAAGGAATAATGTTTTCTGAGATTGTATTTCCCAGTGGAAGAATGCTTTTGATCCTGTTTAAATTAATAAGAATTTACTTGCTGTTGCAGAAGTCATGTTCTCATGTTGTATGAGTCACTCAGTGCACCTGATACGACTTTCACAGAGTCAGAGAGGAAGAAGTCATAGAATCCTAGAGTGGTTAGGGTTGGAAGGGACATTAAATATCATCTAGTTCCAACCTGCTGCATAAGCAGAGACACCTTCACTAGATCAGTTTACTCAGGGCCCCATCCAACCTGGCCTTGAAGTCTTCCAGCAATGGGACAGCTACTACTTCCTTGGGCAACCTGTTCCAGCATCTCATCACCCTCACAGGAAAGAATTTTTTTCCTAATGTCTAACCTAAATCTCCCCTCTTCAGGTTTGCAACAATTTCCCCTTGTCCTCTTGCTATACACCTGTGTAAAAAGCCCTACCTTGGCTTTCTTGTAGGCCTCCTTCAGATATTGTAAAACTGCTATAATGTCACCTCAGACCTTCTTCTCCAGCCTGAACAACCCCAATTTGCTCAGCCTGCCGTCCCAGGAAAAGTGCTCCAGCCTTCTGTTCATTTTAGTTGCTCTCCTCTGGCCACTTTCCATGAGCTCTATGTTCGTCTCACTGAACACAGGACTCCAGGTGGGGTCTCACAAGAGCAGAGTAGAGACGAGGATCACCTCCCTTGACCAAATGTCAGTGTTTTTTTTGATGCAGCCCAGGGCACAGTTGGCTCTCTGGGCTGCAGGATCACACTGGCAGCTCCTGTTAAACTTGTGGTCCATCACCATTCCCATGTCCTTCTCATCAGGGCTGTCCTCAACCATTTCTCCTTCAAATCATCCATGGAATTGCCTTGACCCAGGTGCAGAACCTTGAACATGTCCTTGTTGAACTTCATGCAGTTTGCATGAGCCCATGTCTCCAGCCTGTCAAGGTCGCTCTGGATGGTCTCCCTTCCCTCCAGTGTGTTGACTTCAACACACAGTTTGATGTCATCAGGAAACTTACCGAGGGTGCATTCAATTCTATTGTCCATGTCACCGACAAAGATATTCAAGCACTGGTCTGAGTACTGGCCCTTGAGGAACACTGCTCATCACACCTCTCCTTTTGGACAATGAGCCACTGATCCACAACTCTTTGGGTGCAACCCTCCAGCCATCTCCTTATCCAATGAGTTGTCCATCCATCAAATCCATAATGTTCTATTTATAACTTTTCTAGCAAGCAAGATATTATTTTAATAGTGATTACTTTGAGCACAGTGGGTTGATTTTAATATAATCCTATGGTCATCCTCCCAGCCTTTGAAAATCTTGAGACTAGGTGAAAGAGATTCAGCATATAAACATCTATTTTCTGGAAGCCAAGATTATCACTTTGCAAATTGTTTTGGTCAGGATGTGTAATCTATGTAAATACACACAGAATGAGAACAATAAATGTATACAAAACAATGATAATCTTACCCTAAATAATTAATATGTCAATTTTTTGAGTAACTATAGTGGAAAGTGTCAGCAAAATTAAGCATCTATAGAAAACCCAGCAGAAGTTCATACTAACCACACAAATTTTCCTGGGATTTATTTTTTTATTTCATTATTGTTTAAATATTAAAATATATTGTTTGGTATGTTGTACAATTAAGATAAAATGGAGAACAGATACTCAATATTCAGGTAATATACAAAAGTCTTATGAGGAGAGGCTGAGGGAGCTGGTATTGTTTAGCTGGGAGAAGAGTAGACTCAGTGGGGACCTTATCATTCTCTATAACTACTTGAATTGATGTTGTATTCAGGTGGGGGTTGGGCTTTTCTCCTATTCAGCTGCTGACAGGACAGGAAGACATGGCCTGAAGCTGCATCAGGGCAGGTTTAGGTTGGATACTAGGAAGCACTTCCTCACAGAAAAGGTAATCAGACGTTGGAAAGGACTGCCCAGGGAGGTGATTGTATACCCATCCCTGGAGGTGTTTAAGGAAAGACACCATGTGGCACTTGGCAGTGTGGCACTAGCCAGTGTGGAAGTTAGGTCATAGGCTGGACTTGATGATATCAGAGGTCTTTTCCAGCCCCAATGATTCTATGATTCTAGTAAGTAAAGAATTAGTTAATATGCATGTCTCCATTCTAGAGATCTATTGATTGGTATATTTTATTATATCTCATCTTATTGGCAGCTATAAGAGTGTTTTTAAGCATTTGGTTATCTGATCGGATGTCTCTGATGTTAGGGCCTCAGCATCAGGGATGTGTCAAAACCTGGTCAAGCATTAAGACTTTGTTGTTTGAACTAAAACCAGAACTGTAAGAAAAATTTATTTGCCTTTAACTGTCAAGTGCATGGAGAAAGGTTGAAATTATTAACCTAATGGCTTAGTAGAGGTTAACTCAGCTAGTTTTTCTCAGATGTATCAAATTTGAATACAATGTTTTCCTTGGCACTTGAAAGAAAGACTAGCTGGTAGATATGACATGGTCAGATGCCTGATGGGACAGTAATTATCCTTCTAGTATTGCACAGGACATTTTCTAACATGATGGCAGAAAACAAAATCTGTTCTTATTATATTTTCATCACTACAATTTGAAAGCTCATCTCTCATGCTTTTTCACATAAAACCATCAACTGTTTTAAAATGCTAATAGGTCTTAAAGGGGGTAATTTGATAAAACATTTTTCTGATTTCTATGAAAATTATCTGTTCTGTAGATCACTTGCATTGTACACTTTAGTAAGTGCCTTCCAACAAGCACAGAACTCCGTATATTATCTTTTTCTTTCTTTGTAATGTTACAGACAGTTTTTCTGACATTGACTTAAATCTTCATCCTTGCCAGATGGTGAAATTGCTACCTGCTCCCTCACAGGAGATACTAGAATTTGTATTTGGTAAACTTGTACAGTTTGCAAAGAGTTTTTATTCCTTTGATACTTGACAGCTTGATCACCTTTTGGATAGAGGAGGAATACACAAAGTCTATGTATGCATTTGCTATTCTTCTAGATGGGCCCTTATGAAAATTTAATCTTCTGTGGTTTTCCTACTTGGACCTGATTCTAAGCAAGCATGTCAGATTCCTTCTTTGTGTTTTCTATCGAGTACAAGACTATACATTGATGCTGCAATGTAAATGAATATCAAGCTCTCATCAGCTGTCTCTTCTGTTTAAAAATCTTTTTCAAGGAAAGTAGAAAGGTTACTGCAAATCATGATGAAAAGCCTTTAGGTTTCTTTTTTCTGCTACTATATCTCTGACAGAGTGTTGTCTACTTTGGGTGCTCGCTTTCAGGCATATTGTACCACATGAATGGTTAACATTTGATACAATCTTGTAAATTTAACCTGGTTTTCATGTGTGATGTGGAAATCAATAGGAAAATATATCTGTGTTTACCTAAAATGTTTTCACATTAAATAACAAAGGCCTATTTATATGCCCAATCCTGGACAAATTCAATAAGAAATGCAAAAGTGTAGCATATGGATTGGAAAATATTCTCATGTTGCACAATGTTGTGTTAAATCATATTTCATAATGAGAGCATAATGCAATGATAGCTGCAGATGATGTCCCACAGGGCAGGTGATTTGGGAACAAGTATTGGCAAGACTGTCTTGTCAATACTATTTTGTCCTCCTGCCAGTTCTGAGAAGAAAATATAAGCCAGGATAAGATGTATGTATTATTTGGTAATAGTCTTTTCCTAGAAATCAGATATAAGTCTTGTTCTATTACTTACTATCAAGCTTACAGTTGCTTCACTTCTGATTTTGATAGAATTGGGATAGAATATGACAGATTGGGTATGTTTTTAATATTACAACAGTGTATTTCTTTTTCTCTGTCCATTAGAATGACTGAAGTTGCTGTTTATAGGCCTCCTAAGGATGTGTACATATGAAAGGTGAATACGAGCAGTATAACAGGGGCAAATAAAACCTAACATCATCACGTGCTCTTGTTCAGATTTGAACAGTAGAAAAATGAAGAAGTGCAAGCAGTACTTTTAAATCATTTTCCTTTGCAAAATTTCCTTAGGCATTTTCTACTCCCAGACAGTTACATTAACGAATATCAGATTTGAGCTTTGCTAAATCTTCAAATAATAGAATCCTAGAATGGCTATGGTTGGAAGGGGCCTTAAAGATCTCCTAGCTCCAAGCCCTTGCACAGGCAGGGACACCAACAGATCAGGTCGCTCAAGGCCCCATCCAACCTGGCCTTAAATATTTTCTATTAAGTGTACATGTCTGTTCAGATACACAAATGGAGAGTTACAAAACTGAAAGGGTTTCTCTCAGAGAAATTAAGCTATTTTGTGAAAATTACTTGGGTTATGATGGTCCAAGCTGGGAACAAAACTGTAAGTTATTGGCAGCACTTGTTTTATTTGCTTTGCTTGGTTTAGACTTTATTCCATTCATTTGTGTTTGGTTATACAGAACTGTGTCACTAAAGAGGAAATGAATTTCAATATTGAGCAGCTATGTTTCTAGCAGTCAGTACTATGGCAGCAATAATAATAATCTCATGTATTATGTAATATGTTTTATTTCACATGCTCCCAAAGTGCCTTAGTAGCTTAAATTTTAGATTGGGATTAATTCAACTCTTCATGGATAAAGCTTCCCCTAGGCTTAAATAAATAATATCCTTACTTGTTTAAGACAAGAAAGGAAATAATATTTTACTCAGATGAGAATTTACAGGGGAATGTCGTGAAGAAGGCATATTTATTTCCTCATTTAAAATGCAAGCATGACATTGTTCTTATTGCACATAATCTGAAAATGCCACGGACAGTTGTTAATCATCATGGAAGTGCAGTTCATAGTGATTTCTTTTCCAACAGCAGAGCTACACAGGACACCAATCCCAGCCATAGGGCATGAAGTTGCTTGGCTCCTGGGAACAGAGAGAACAGCAATACTTCTGATTGACATGCAATATCACACTCTTCTGTTCAGTCTTTTAAATAGGAGATATAAAAATCTAGATAGAAGTTGAGTATCAACATTAAATATACAGATTCACAAGCTGATATGGATTGGGGTGAGAAGTGCAACAGCAGCAAAACAACAATGCATTACAGGAAGTGTGTATATTTAAGTGTATAGACAAGTTGCCAAACTCAAATTAGGCTGACTGAATTATAAAACAATATCAAGCCTGTCTAAAGCTTTAAATAGATGATTTTTCCATTTCTGACTCTTTCAGAACTGGAGACTGTACAAAAGCCAGACCCCCAGGTTGATCTTCTATTATTTCCTTAGGAGCCTTTTCTAGGAACACAGCATCCTTCAACCATTCAACAGAAGACCTTGAACTCTGCTGCTACACATAGCAGAGGTTATGCTGAGGGTACTTTTGATGACATTTCTTTTCTTTGAGGGATGCTTCTAGAATATATATGCTACTAGTTTCCTTGGAGACCGATATGCAGTCAGCACAATGGCTCTATAGCACCTGTAAATCAAACTTCAAAAGAAGACACTGTCCTTGCTACTGGAAATAGTATGCATGATGGTGAAAGAAGAGTGTTTTGCTTTTGTTCTGCTTGTCTTACAGAAAATGAGATGGCAGTAGTCACATATAGAGACTAGATGTCTAGGGACTGTGAGATAATGTCAGATGGTGAAGGCTGAGAAGACTGTGTAGCAGAGTTCACACTGCCTAGAGAATTTATTAATATACACCACAGGGCTGCCTTTAATCTGTAGACAGTGAGGCCTTCCTTTGCAAATGTTTTTGTGGATGCTGTATTTATGGAGATAACTGTATAAGTATCATCAACTGTTTAGATTGTGGCCAGAGGAGGCCACAAATGATGTGAAGGCTGGAACACCTCTATCGTGAAGCCAGACTGAGAAAGATGGAGTTGTTCAGCCTGGAGAAGGCTCCAGGGAGATGTTACTATGGCCTTTCAGTACTTAAAGGGACTCATAAGAAAGATGGAGAAGGACTTTTTAGCAAGGCCTGTTGTGACAGGACAAGGGGTGATAGTTTTAAATTGAAAGAGAGGAGATTTAGAGTAGATATACAGGATAATTTTTTATAATGAAAGTGGTGAAATATGAGAACAGGTTAGCCAGAGAGGAGGTAAGAGGCCCATCCCTAAAAACACTTTGGGTCAGATTGGATGGGGTTCTGAGCAATTCAGTCTAGTTGAAGATGTCTCTGCTCTCTATAGGGAGGTCGGCCTAGATGACCATTGAAAGTCCTTTCAAACAACAACCAGTCTATTATTCTATGATAATTCTAATCAGCTTGAGCATCCCTTTAGTGAATTCTTCCATGCTGTCACAGATCTTCACACAGCTCTTTACCTTTCCTGCATAAAGAAATGGGGCCCATCCACTCTGATGACTCTGGATCTGGGTTTTGCAACTAAAATACTTTTCTCTTTCTTCTCTGTCCTTCACAAAGTGGGTAAAGGATATGTTGTGATGGTTTCCCTTATGTTGATATTTTAAAATGCTGTTAGTTTTGGCAGTGGGAAATTTGATCAACATTTAGTTTCTCATATCTCACACAAACAAAAGGATATATTTACTTTTAGATTAACTACAGATTAAAAAATGGCTGGGAATAATTAATTGGAACCTCAACTTTGAAACAGGGTTATGTACTACAAATGAGGAAAAAGCCTTTCCTGTTGGAATGACACATGGGCATTCAGTCTAACTTTATTTAGTCAAATAAGGATAATGCATATAATCCTTATTATTTTCCCTATAGAGCCAGAGCTGTTCCTGCCAGTGTTAATATGCAAATTTCTTGTGACTTCACTTTTAAGGACAAGGTCTCTGGAGGAAACCCCCAGCCTAAAATTGATAGCCATAGATACAAATAATTTACCAAACATGCCAAAAGCCCTTCATAGTCCTAGCAAATTTTAAAAATACAATGCTGGAATCGTAGAACGTATTGGGTTGGAAGGGACATCTCTAACTAAAACAGGTTTCTCTGAGCCCCATCAAGACTGACCTTGATATCTCCAGCTATGAGGCTTCCATCACCTCCTTAGGCATCCTGTTCCAGTGACCTACCACATTTATATTAAAGAAATCATTGCTGTGGGCTGCTCATTGGCTAAATCTAGTGATTGAGGAAATCCTTTTGCCCACTTACTCCTTGCTTTGTAAGGAAAGTGGGCAAGAGAACCCCATAGTCAGAGTAAATCGTTATTCCAGGTTATCATGGCACTTCCAAGGGAAAAGAGAGTGATGCAGTCACATATTCGGTGATTTTTATAGTCCATAGCTCCAGAAGTTTGTATATCAACATCTACAATAATGAGCAAAAATACACTGAATGACATTTGCTCAGATCTTATGCGATCTGAGCAGTCCTAATTCTTGTGTTGTTTCCTGTAGCCTTCCTTTGTACCTCCATGGCTATCTTTTCTTATCTGCTGTTATAACTCCACGAGCAGCTTCTTAAAGGCTTCTAGGGGTTATGCAGAATGAATTAATAAGAGGCTAGTATGTCTGCATGATGAAATTGTATATCTGCAAAGTGAGTTAATCCTCACTTTGCATTTTCTCCCACACATTGCAGTTGTTAAAATTTTCCAGTTGAGTTTATGCTATCACTGAGTGGGTGAAACTATCAGATATTTTGCTAGCAGGTCAGCTTTGTCTCAATTCCTAACCTTGCAACTTTTTAGACATATTGTTTTGGCCAAACAAACTGTTCAAACAGCAGTGCCTCCCAGGAGTTATGTGAAGCACATTGCAGTTTGTAATATGCTGCTAAAGACAACACATCTCTCTGTTTCACATAGAGGATTCCACAGCCAGTCTACAAATGCACACTCTATGACATCTCTTCCAATGTGGTCTGGGGACATAGATTTCAGCAATAGCCATTTTCAGCAATAGCTCCCCTCCCACTGAATCACCAAAGTGTCCCCTCTCAATTACTCTGTGGATGTTACTCAGTCCTATGTATTTTCAGCATAAATTTATTTATCATTGGTTGCTACAGCATTCAGTGAGTGTACACACATGGTTGCTAATAACTCTCGTATGTGATGGCATCCTACAAGAAAAATTAAAGACGCTCTTCACAAAATATGATGTTTATATTTATGGACATAGGTTAAAACATGCAACCCCCCAAACTGCTTGCTATTAGATGCAAAGAAGACATATCTGATGGTTTGGGTGTTGCACTGAGAAAATGCAAAAAGATCTCTAGAAATTATTTGTGATTATACTGCCCGATGTCTTGGCTTTGTAGGTAGATGAATCCAGGGTATTTGTGAGCCTATATGCACACCCTTTTAATTTTCTAGTCAGAGTGACAATTTCAGTTAGTCCCCTCTAAGTTTTTAGGTTGTTAGTTAAGAAAATAATTAGTATGTTATAGCACCCATGAAACTTTTTAAAGAAATTTAATTAAACATTAAACATAAAAGAGTTTTGTCTTACCTTGATGTACAGGCTAAACTCCCATTAGCATTAATAATACGTACATGTGTTTAGTCAAAAGAAAAAGAGAATGCAGTTCGGGAGAAAATTTTAATGTAAATAAGTTACTTAATTATAATTATTAATAAATGTTGCAGGTATTAAATGAAAATAGATCTGAAACTCACAGATTATGCTAAGTGAAATGATATTTAATTAATTGCTTAAACAGTAGTAGCTTGTTTTTAATTATTTGGTATTATTGTATTCATATCACAGTATCACAGTATCACACTAATGATAAGGTTGGAAAAGACCCTAAGGATCATCCAGTCCAACCTAACTCCAAATAAACCCAGTAAACCTAACATCTAACATCTAGATCATGCCACTCATCACTTCATCCAGCCTAACCTTGAACACCTCCAGAGATGGTGACCCAACCACCTCCATGGGCAGCCCGTTACAACATCTGATCACTCTTTCAGTAAAAAACCTTTTCTTAATGTCAAGTCTAAACCTCTCCCAATGGAGATTAAGACCATGACCCCTTGTCCTGTCTCCAGTGTCCAGGGAGAAAAGACCAACCCCCACCTGACTACAACCACCTTTTAGATAGTTATAGACAGCGATAAGGTCATCCCTGAGCCTCCTCTTTTCCAGGCTAAACAAACCCAGCTCCATCAGCCTCTCCTTGTAGGGCTTACCTTCCAGCCCCTTTACCATCCTAGTATGTTTTGTAGTACCCACAGATCTTATCTTGATGAAGTCTGTCTTAAATTTTGTTCTGTATAATGAAATTACTGCCCCAAAGATATTTCAGTATTCATTTTATTTATAGCCCAAGGAGTCCCTGGAATTGCCTATACCATTGATTTCTTACAGTATTTCCTTTTTTTTCCTTACATGCTTCATGAAACATTAAATAAGCTACTTCTTCTTAGTAGGTCTGATTATATGAAGTAACCACTAGCATTTTCCACTGTTTATTAATTAACATTACTAATGAGCCCTTAGGTAATCATGAATAGAGGAAACAGCAACCATCACTTAGCTCAAGGGCATATATTTCATATTGAATATCTAAGTCAACAAAACAAATCTAGTTGTTCTAATTGCTAGTTAAACAAACATTTTGATTATTCTAATTTTTCAGTTCTGTGCTGACAGAAGAAAACACTTATCGAACTAAGGGATAGCTGAACAGGACTAATTCGTAAATTAATTCAAGAGTAAGGAGAATCTGCAGTAGAATTTTCAGTATGTAACAAAACAAGTTTCTGACCCTGAAAAATTATAAACCAGGAATTTCTATAATTAATAAATATTTTTCTAATATTGGGATCAAAGTCTTAAAAAAGTGGAAAATGTATGACCATTAAAAAATAATTTTAATAGGTAATGACTAAAATGACACTTTACTTCTATAGTAGGGAACACTTTTACTTTTAAATAACTTATAGAAGAGCAAATACAAATGTTTTAATGCTGCTATAGTTAAAGTTGCCATTTGTTTGTGTATATACTGATTTTCATAATCCATGGAAGGACATCAAACCTGGACCCTTCATGTATATGAACTAGTGTATCTATTAACAACAAAATTACACAATTTGAAATAAATTCATGATTCTGCTTCAATTTTTCTATCAAAGGATTGTATATTGAGATGCAAGTAAGTGGAATTTCTAACTTGAATGCATTAGACTGCCTGGATGTGCTGAGGAGATACTAGTTTTCTAGGGGAGTACCTGTAGGGACAGGACAGGGAGAGTCAGCCTGTGGTCCTGAACTAGCTCATGTGTTACGTACAGAAGGGCTATGTAGTTGTGAAAGGCTGGTAATAACAGCAGTGAAGAAGGAGTTTTAGCAATTTTCCTCTAGCAGGTATGTCCTATTACAAGATTGTGACTCATCTGCCTGGCTCCTGGACTAAGGGGAGATAAAGAGGAAGCCTTAAGACACCATATCCTCCATTTAAAAAAGAATGCCTGTTTGTATCTTAGGGTCTTTTAGGGATCTTGACATCTCTGGGTGATTCACGTATGGTTTCAGTAACACATTTGTGTTACTGAAAGAACCTCAAGTTTAAATTCCTCTTTCTGCACTGCAGCCACTCGGTACTCTATGCAGAAATTTGTTGGGCAGCTGTGGCCGGTTGCTGCTTTGTACTTCCTGTATTTTGCTGGAAAGCTGTTTGCACAAGCTGGTGGTACAATTTATTGGATTGCTCTACTTACCCTCTATATTCTTCCCTGTTTCCACTTGCTCCTTACAACCAGATGTTGTAAAATTAGCAATAGAGCCTCATTTTAGCAATTCTTCTTTATCACACAAGTAAACCAGTACTAAACCAGTAATTAAAACACCCTAAAACATCTGTTTCCTTATGGATTATAGAGCTGTGACAGACCCTGACCCTATAACAGCAAAGATTTCTTTACAGCCAGAGACCATATAAGACTGTAACAGGGATGTGTTTCACGGGACCGCTGAAGCCAGCAATAACTGGCATCTACTTCTGAGCACCTTTGTTCCACATAAAACCCATTATTGTCTGTCAAAATTTTCAATATTAGACATGAAATAATGATCAGTAAGATATTAAAAAACACACTTCTCTTTTTAAAAAATGCTCATAGATTGAGCTTCTAAAAAATTTGTATTCTTGCCTTCCCTGCTGCTGCTTGTTCATCAGAATCAAGATAAGCTAATTTGCTGGAGACAGAAAGTAATACATGTCAAGTAAGTAGTTCCAAAAAACATTGCTGATTTACAACCAGATTAGATACTTTTTGCACGTTGTTTATGCTATTAATCCTGATAGCAATTAACTGAACAGCAAAATTCATATCAATGCTGTTGTAACTAATGTTTTCCTTCCAGGTATGCATATCTGAGTGTTCTAAGCCTTAGCCATTGGGATGTTTTTGGTCTTACTTCATTGGTTGGCATTGCACATTTATTGAATACCTTTTTAGATTTTTTTTCCACCTTGTGAACATGTTTGCATTTAAATACATATATACATGGTGAAGTGCAAGTTAAACTGAGCTTTTTCTTTTTTTAAAATAAATTTGGCTTAAATAACTAGGATGTAAAGATTACTTTCCAGTGCTCTGTTGTTAATGAATGTACACTGCTGTCAGTTTTCAGTATAGCTATTGCAATCAAAGCTCACTAGCTGACTTGCTTACAAGAATTTGCTTTGAAAAGACAAAACTCCAAAAACTCAATTGGAGGATGAGAAAAAAAGGATTGTAAAAATGGATTAATGACAAGAGGTTCCTCAGAAATCTTACACAATTTTACAAAAAGTAGTGCTTAAATATCTGTTATGGGCAACAGAAGCCAAAAATAAAAATAAAAATTAAAGAAAGAAAGAAGAAAAGATAAGAAAAAGTAGAGTTGGTGAGGTCAGCAAAGATAAAGGATTAATTCATGATTTTCTAGGATAGCTGCTGAAACAGGCAGTGTGATTTTTGCCCTATCCACTAAGCAGCAATTGCAGAGTTAATTAGCCTCCAATATTAGCAAGTGGGTGGCATTTACTTGCATAATAATACTGCTGTCTCTACAGTAGAGGCAGCACAGATCAAGATTGGGTACCTTACCTTTTGAGGCAGGCACAGTAAAGACTCTGTAAATGGGTTTAGACAGAGTTATCTAAAATCATTCTGCTGTGTCCCAAGATTGTCATTTATTCTAATTATGGAATGGGAAATATCGAGCAGAAATGATGCTGTGCTGAGGTGGTGGTGGTGACTCAATGGTTGCTACTCACTGTAGAGCAGGCTGTCAGAAAGCATTTCTTTTTAATCATACTTGGTTGCTACTTTTCTGACTCACTGCCTCTTGTAAATGAAGAAAGAAACAAGAATTGTATTCATAAGTGCCACGTTATTTATTTCAAGCAATGTCTGGAGTACTTGCTCAGTTACTGAGCTCTCTGAAGCGTTAGGCCCTTCTTTAGTAGTAACAGTATTAATGTATAGTAAAGTTACTGGTATTTTAGATGTAACTGTGGAATAAAGTGCCATGCTTGAGCAATAATAATGAAAACAAGATGTAGTTAGTTTATTAAAGCAGAAATGAAATTGCATCTGTGGCTTCTTTACATGACTTTCAAACAAAAGAAGAGTCACGCAGACAACATGTAAAAGAATTTTATATACCACAAAAATAATTTTAATCTCTTTCCCTTGTGAATGCTTAGCTAATTGAACAAGGAATCATAGTAATCACCCATCATCATGTTAATAATTTTGGGGAATCCCATTTATTTAGTACCGAAGTTAGCTTTTTTCCAAATAGACTTTATTTTTACCTCATTTCCTTTTAATGTCAGAAAAAGAATTGTGATTCTATGACAGTAATATATTATAAACTATTCACATATAATTTAGGTTGCACTTGCCTTTGTTCACAGTGGTCTACTTCTTGAGCTTGTCCAGGTCCTTCAGGATGACAACCTGTCCTTCTGACATGTCAATTCAGCTTGATGTCATCTGCAAACTTGCAGAGGGTGCCCTTGATCCTGCTATGTGATTGATGAAGATATCAAACAGCACTGGTCCCAGTACACATTCTTGGGGGACACCACTTGTCACTGACATCCATCTGGACAATATTCTGGAAGATCTATTTGGAAGGAATCTTTGGAACAAATCTCTAAGCAAAGTATTTCATTTTGTAAATTGAGTGTATAGATAGAAACTGCAAAACAGATGGAAGAAATGGTATTGCAAATTTGTAAACAGTACAATCAAAGACATAGCTAGTTAGTGTCTGGCAAGTTTCTGGCTATGGTTTTTATCATTTGAGAGATCTCTTGCTCAGAATAAGTGAACTAATTTTTAAAGTGAGAGAAGAACTAGCTTACATAAGATTCTTCATTATTGCTCTGAATCATTTTTTAGTTTGTTGCCTATTGTCCATTATGTCCTATTGATGTTCAGTGTAGTGCTTTGGTAATAGACAGCAACATGCCAAAGTGCAGAACAACTCAGGGAATGGAATAAGTTAGCAGATGCTATTTACTACAACTGAGGACCTTTGGTCTGCTTTGTGTACACACACACAAAGAAGCTACAAAGAAGCTAGCTTTTGGCAGCGCTGTTTCTACAGACGAAATGGTAATAATACATAGCAGCAATCTTCCTTTTCAGGTCTATTAAGAAAACATGACAAGAGTAGATCCCAATTGCTAACAAACTCAGGGAAAGGTTAACAGTAATTTTGGTAGTGGTGAATCAGGGCAGAGACAAAATTCCATATGTGTGAGTCAGTAACTGCTGTGTATTTTAATATCCAGAGACATGATCATTAATCATATAGTTCAATGTCTTTAAATGATACACTGTATACTATCACCTTAACAAGAATTTCACAATGCTGTGGAGTATTTTGGCTAACCAATTGTGTTTGCTATCTATTTTGATGTCACAATTATGTGTGGTTAACATGGAGTTTTGAGTGTATAGTAGCATAAATAGGTTGTGCTTGTCTGTAGCAGTACTTTCAGTTCTTTATCTATCTGCTGTTCTATGATCATTCTACTGAAAAGATCAATAAACCATCAATAAAGGGCATTTGTTGGTGGCACCAGTCTGACAATAGACTGGAGACCACACACGTAAGATGATGAAGAACAAGCTTGAGCTGTGGAAGCCAAACAATTTGAGAAACACAATGCTTGTCAATGACATTTATGGATGTGCAACATGCCAGTTCTGATTTGTTTCAAAATTAATTGTGACTACAGTATACCTTGTGAATATGTGCCTGTGGATGAAAACTGTTCTTCCTAGACAACAAGAAAAAAAGATGAAGTTCAGTTCAAAAAACCTGTTTTTTATTTTTAGTCTCAAGATCATCAGACTGAAAATATTCCATGGAGTGATCCTGTATTACCTAAGATGCAAGAGGATTGGGTGTTTTTAACTTCTGCCTTGGATGGTTAACCATAGGCTGGATCTTTATAACCCGAAATCTTTTCCTGTTTGAAATGGAATTTCTTCATGGAGAAATTAAGAAGTGGGAGATTGAGAAGAGAGATGAGGAGAAGAGGTTGCTCTTTACAGTTTCCTTCATGAGTTGTTTTTTTTTTTTTTTTTTAGTGTGAATAACTATAAATTGAAGAAAGGCTTAAACAGTTTTTCTAGGTCTTTGTGAAGTTTTTGCCTTGTTATGGCACTGTTTATGATAGAGGCAAAAACTGCTCTGGTGCATTATTAGCTTTCTTGTCCAAGCAGAGTTCTGGTTCTCATTTTATAACAGAGTATTAGAGTCAAAACAAACCATTCAGCACTGAAACATTTTTCCTTGTACCATCCCTGTCCTCCTCTCAGACCTCAGTGCCTCTGATCCTTGCCTCAGTTCCAGGGCTACTCTTTCCCTTACTCTTCCTGATGTGAGAGGCCATATGGAGAAAGCTGGGAGCCAGGCTGATACTGCCTTATGATCTTATGCTATCCAAATCCATGTCAATGCCTCGACATTTATCAACATGCATCGGGTTCTGGTGACACCATCTAGAGAGGGAATGGGCCCTGTATCTAAGGAGGACACATTTAGAAATTTCTACAGTTTTCCTAAATGCTTTTGCCAATTTTTTGTAGTACTTTGGAAGGGGGCTTAAGAAAATGTAAGGAGTTAGAGTGACAACTTGAGGTCAGGTTGCTGTAATTAAACACTTTTCACATTTTTCAAGAAAAATATGTTTCTTTGAAGAGAAATACCTCCAATGCCTTGTCCATTAGATCTTTTCAGAGGGAAAATAATCTCTTTTGCTCAACTTTACTCATAGCATGGATTTAATTGTATTGCATAAAGAACATCCTGTTTGAAAGAAAAACAGGTACTACTATCTCTCTACCTACCTGCCTACCTACCTGTCTGTGTATCGATCTATCTACCTATTGTTAGCAGATTTGCCTTCCTTCACTGTTTAGTTCCTTCCAGTTCCATAGTGTGCTGCAACTCAGGAGTGTCAGTCTATGTATTATGCAAAATCAGGTTACTTCTGATAATTTTAGTACTTGGCTTATCTATGTTATCTAGTAGTTCCCTTCCTGTGTAATTAAAACTTCATATTATGGAAAATAAAATATACTTAATCTTTAGACTTCTAGACAATTTAACATGCTACAATATATTACTCTTTAGATAATTTATACAAATGTAAATCAGAGGTCAATCCCAGGAGAACAATAACTAACAGCAATCTGTACTATTATTCATTACAATATTGGGAAATTATCCTTTTATGTTCTACAGATTATAGTCTTTAGTGTTCCCTAAAGAAACTCATATATTCTTGAAGTTCATAAAGCTGAAGAAAGTTTCTGTCTTTACATTCTCAGTCAGTTTCAAAGGGCTAAAATTGGGGTAATATTTGGTACTGCTGAATGTCTTTACATAACTCAACTGATTTTTATTTTTATCCAGTTCTTCCTGCATCTTGGTGTTCTTAAATTTAAGTCTTGGTTTTCAATATCCTGCCTTAGCCTATGCCTATGGCACTGAAAAGACTAGTTAGCAGGCTCACTGCTGTTCATAAAGTCTCACGAATTATGACTGATTATAGATCTCCTAAGTAAGTTCAAGATACAGAGTTCTTCAGTGTTTTATATGCTTTTTGAATGACAATTATATAGGACTAAAAAAAGTGGCAGAATCTAAGTGTGGCATATTGAAAGAGGTGGATATCTAAATGATGTGCTCATCTAGTTTGATCTCTGCTCATTTGTTTTTGAGAGGACAAAATAGTTCATTCACAAAATATAACTTCCTAGCTGTATGTTTCTTTATGAGGTAATATATGGTGATAAACCAGATGCAATTTTTTTCCATTCAGCCACATGTGGCTTGGAGAGAAAAGAGCTAAGATTAAATTCATATTTAGACTAATGTTGATTTTTCTACACTGAAAAATTCCTCGACTAATTAATCAAAGAAATTTTTCAGTGCTGTGTATTCTCTATGGGTCTAAAAAAGGAGTATGTGTCCACAGCATCTAACGCCCTCATTTATCTCTTCACTTTCTCCAATGTCAACTGCAAATAACTTCACAAAAATCTTCATTACAACAGCAACAAGAGTAACAGAAAGGTGGATTTTATTATTTTTTAAATGAAAGACTCTGATGAGACACTAGAAATAGGAATTCCTTTTCTGCTTTTTAGAAAGTGTGACTATTCAAGCCTCAAAGAGAATTGTGTTCTATACTGCAGCCAAAACTCAGTTTGGCCTTCTCTTCTGTGGGTTAATTCACCCTTCTTGATGTCCAGTATATATATGAACTAACTTTTCTTTTATGTTTCGTTTATAAGAGAGCAGAAACTCTGTGTGCTGTCCCAAAATAATAAGAAAGTAACATTTTCTATTGTATGTAATATAAATAATCTTTGGAATTTGATGTCTCAAGTGGTTCTTGTTATGGGAATATTCTATTCCAGTTGTATATCCATTCCCATCATAATAAGAACATGCTGGTAAGAACATATTCCCTCAGAGAAAGAGAATATGTCAACAGCTCTGTGAATTTTCTTGTAGTGCTGGGTTTTAGGTCTTTATTGTGAAATTGTTTAGACATTGTGGTAACTGGATAAACCCTGAAGAGATATTCAAATTATATTAAATTGATGTAAGAGTATTGTAAAACATGTAGATTCTAACATGTCATTCATATAAGTTCCTTTCCCTTGTGCCTAGCTTCATCATAGAATCATAGAATCATTAGGGATTGGAAGGGACTTTGAAAGATCATCTAGTCCAATCCCCCTACCACAGCAGGATCACCTAGACCAAGTCACAAAATAACATATCCAGGTGGGTGTAGGCTTTGGTATTGGCACATGTTAGCAACAATCTGTGGCAAATAAACATGCTTCACCCACGTCTGACAGTGCTGGGGAAGGACAGGGCAGACTATGTGAAAGTTCTTATGGGTTCAACATAATGACTAAGATCAAGAAAACGGAGACTAACGGAATGATTAAAGAGAAGTTGAATAACTGAGGTGTGCACACAAGTCCCACTGTTCCAGTGTAGCCCTACAGGTGACTCAATGCACGGGTGGCAACTCACTGCTGAGGAGTGTAGGCTGAAACCTCAACTGCAGCATGTATGTTGTTACTTTCCCTGGTACCTAGGCTGCAGATTTTAATGTCTGTGCTTTTAAGGCAGCTAGGGGCAGAGCTGTGGATCACATCACCTTTCCTAGCTCCTGCATGTAATAATGCCTTGTGCCCATCTGCACCTGTTAAACACCGGGGAGAAAAGTGCCTCTTTATTTCCTAAAGAAGCATGCACAAATAATTTTCTAATATGTCAAATGGATTCTAAAAGTTTCAGTTTCTTTTCAGTACTCAAGCTTCTCCTCCACCCCTCCCACCTTCTTTGTTCACATGGAAGAAAAACATTTAAGTGTGACTTTTGTCATTAGTCGGATAAGTCGTGTATATTTGACTGATTCTATGGCTTAATTTTCAATACAAGCTTCCTAAAAAAAATCCTAAAGGATGTATTTCTGCTTTAATCTCTCAGCAATCAATTAAAAGATACATAATTTGCAAGCTTTCACAGACAAATGCATAGATTGAACTATAATTTGCATGTTAGTAACTGATTGTGTTGCTTCTGATTTTAATAACTTCATTGTTCTATACTATTATTCTAATTGTCTTTGGAGACTTTAATTTGCTATAGAGACTGCTGTTGATGGGACCTTGTCTTGCTGATATTGTCTTCTGGTTGTTGGGTAAAGAGCTTTACCACTTTATGGTTGTAATAGTTGAGATGGGAATTTCTGAGAGGAAAAGAAAGCAACACGGGCTTTATTAGTGTTTCTTTAATAGTTAAGTTAAGGACTTTGGTCTGAATCATCATCTTATTTGGTCACTGATTTCAGATGTGTGGCTTTGACTTGCAATACCTACAGAACTGACTTGCTTATTAGAAATTTTTACCAAAGGCAGTTTAAATCTTTATGAGAGTAAAGACTCATTAATCTTGATATTGAATCAATATTTATGTTGAATATATGGCATAAATGGAAGTAGACATAAATGTTAATGTACCTCATCTCCTCAGAATTGTATACTCTGTCAATAAGATCTCATAATAGTATTGCAGTTAATAGCCATGATCACACTTGTTCTTTTTGTATGAATGTTTGGCAATCTGACTGAATAATGGGCAGATGTGATTTAACTGCTGCTTAAATCCTGTATTCAGAGGCAGGCAGAGATTTTTGCTAATCTGTAATACATTAGGTGACATTTTCATATAAATTTTTCAATCAAGGACTTAGTTTTAGTTTGAAAAGCAGCTAACAAGTTGTATTGTACAGTTAAATGAAAGTGGGGGAAAGGAACTGTGAAGTACTAAACTCTTAGATATCTTTCCTTTTAAGTTATCTGCCATATTAAAATTGAATATACACAGACATTTTAGTTTATTTTAATAAAACCACCCTGGCCTTAAAACACATGGTGTTGCAGACAGCCTGCAGGAAGTCTGCTGGCAGAACAATTATCAGCTCAGTTAGCAGCAGCAGAATTCACTTCCACAGATGTTTGCAGCTAGTGTGGAGAAATAAATTGTTTTAGGCAAAGGTAATGGAAGGCTGAAAGCTAATGACCTTCTCTGTTCCTCACTGCAGGTACTAAAGGTGTGTATTGCTATGCTGATTGCTCAGAAAAGTTCTCTTGCTCAGGTAAAACAATTGGAATTGTGAATTAACGTCAGTAGAGTTTGGTTTATTGACCCATGTCTTTGGAAACTTTCTGCTTTTTCTGACTCTTTAGAAATTCTCGAAGGAAAAGTTTACATCTGCAGCTGAACTAATATAAATTTTAAATAACTACTATAGCACAGTTCTCTCTAACAGCAGACTAGAATTTCAACACTACTCTCTTTGAATGTAATGAACTTCTACCTATTATTTTGGTCTTGGATTGATGCGTAGTTTCAGGTATCCAGTAGGGCAGAAAAATAACTTATCTGCATTCATTAGATACATGAAACTCATTGGAACATTTCCCATTGCCTATGAAAGTTGCTATCTAAACTAGGAAAGGATGCATGAAAGCAAAACTCAATTGAAATTGGATAAAGAGCCTTTCACATAGGGGTTATTAGTTATCAAAAGCTATTCTTAAATGATGGCTCACTAGTATTCTAAGTCTTATACCATATGTGGGTGATTTCATCATTGTTTCTTACTTGATAATTTAACACAGAATCACAGAGTAGCTTAGGGTGGAAAGGACCTCAGAGATCATATACTTCCCACCTGCTTTAGGCAACAACATCTCTTGCTAGACCAGGCTGCGCAGAGCCCCATCCAACCTGGCATTAAACATTTCTAGGGAGGGTGTACCACAGCTTCCCTGGGCAGCCCAATGTAATGTCTCACTTTTTCTTGCTTTTTCTTATTATTTGTTTTTAAGATTGTTTATGAAAAGGGCTAGATTGCAGAGAACAAACACCACCTGAAAAAAATAGGGTGAACAGAGAGTCTTTCCAATATCTTTCGACTCCTGCTACCTAGACACTGTGCCATATGAATTTCTGCTCTGCTTATGAGATGTTGAAATGCATAGGTGAGCTGTCACCCTTCCTCTCATTCTGCAATCACACTTTGTTATAGTTATGGGGGTTTTTTTCACCAAGGATGATGTAGATTTGTCTGATCTGAGTCAGAATGCATTTTCCTCATTGTGATGTCAGTAGCAGAAGCTCTAAGTTTTTTCCTTGCTTTCCTTATAAAAGCACCAAGGTAAAATTAGATTGAACAACTGCAGCCATCTGAAACTAGTAATTGCTGAGAATCAACAACATCTGTTTAGATGCTAGAACTCAGTCAGCTTTTTGATTTCATATTTAGACCTTGACCCATGATCCACAGTTTCTTAAAGGTCAAAACCAAGAACTTTTTTCACAAGGATTACTAAAGAGTAGGAGGAAAATGTTTCAGAGGTGAGATATGTGCAGATATTGAATATAACACCAGCATTTTCTATAGTGAATCTCAAGTCTTTTCCTTGACAACTAAACAACCGAAATAACACCCTGACCTCCAAGTACCCTCCGCCTTCATGTCTGTCTTTGAAGAGCTCAAGTCTGACCAATTCAAAGAAGAAAGAAAGTCATTGTTTTTCAGGATACCACGTAAGTAATAGTTAAATAAGATTCCCTCCACATATTGATCTGGACATGATAACAAACACTGAGAAGGTTTTAACCTAATGTATGAATTTAGAGTATGAATTCAATTAACAATATCATAAAGAGGCAGGGAAATTTTATCTTACTCTGATTTCCAGGTTACAGATGTAAACAGTAAAGACCAAAATGCTTAAAAAGAAACTAATTTCTGCCCTTGCAATACTCAAATCAGGGTAGAAAACTTTATGTAATGGTTTAGGGAGATGGTCTAAATCGGTTTGGGTTGGTGCCTGCAATTGTAGCACAACAGCCAGATCTCACTGAGAGTTCAAAAGGCAATGAAGCAACTGCTAAAAAGACAACAGTTTATTGAACCCATCACCAAGAAGAACAGGAAAAATCCCCAAATAAGTAAAAGAGTCAAAAAGGTAAACAGAAACTGTATCACAATGCCTTTATATATAGTCTGAGAGAAATAGGAGACAGCTAACACATTGGGATTTTGGCCTTAGATGAGAGCTCTGGGACAAGAGCATGTACACTGACACTCAGAACCACAAACAGCCACCACACACACACATACTCACACCCCACTTTCCAGAAGAGATAGGGGGGGCAGGAATACAGCACAAAATATACATTTGGTGCTTATGGAAAAGTGCCTTTGTCCAGTCCTCATTCAAACATCAGCACTCTGTGACATCACTGGCATATTTCTAGCTCCTGTCGGCTCAGGGCTCTTCTTTGAGGCTATAGCAGAGTCAAATGTGGAGGGTATAACAGGGTTCCAGACTCTCTCTGTTTGCCAAAGGCTTAGGAGATCAGTATTAGTGATCTCTCTTTCTTTCTTCTTAGTAAAGGCTTCTTTCCATCTCTCAGTGGCAGAGTATACAGGATCTTTGCCAGCCTGGTGGAGACAAAGCCAACATGGTGATGGTTATGTGCAGCCATGCCTGTTATGGAGAATAGCCTTTTTGAAGTCTTGTCCAAGGGCTTTCTACAGGCCTTGTGCAGAGCCTTTCTTTCTTCTCCCCTGTGGTCAAGCACCAAGGGAGGTAGAGAGTTAAGAGCTCACCTCTGTCTGGTATCTTCAAAGGTGATCAAGCTGTGGAGGCAGCTATGGTGTCGTTACCCTTTCTTTTGGCCCTCTGCCAGGAGCTGGAATGAGCTGGTGCAGCTTTTCTGCATCTGAGCCCTCAGTGAAAGAGGGGAGGACTGCAGTTTCATCCCTTTGGCTTGCTACCAGAAACTAGGATGAGCTGGCGTTGACCACAGTTCAAAAGGTCCGTTCTCTGTGCGTTCAAATCTTATGCAAAAGAGGGCCATGGCTACCCCCTCAGAAAAGCTGCAGCCAGGCTTAGCCTCTTTTGTGTTCCACTCTTCGGTGGGAAGGTGGCTGGGAGCCATTGCTTGCTCATCTCCACCTTGGGGGGGTGGGGGGAACTGTCTTGTAGAGTAACTCTCTGTCTCTCAAGATGTATCGGAGAAGAAGCAGGAGAAAGACGAAGACGATAAAGACCAAGAACCAGGAAGTACCTCCCCTCTTATAGACTCTGTCCACCAATCACCTGTAGAGTCCAGACACTTACACAGGAGGTCTGTTAGGAATGCTACCTCCAGCTTCAAAATAAAATGCTTTTTCAGCATAAAACCATCACAACTAACATTTGAAAATTTGGTAATTTTCAAACCGTTACACCGGCCTTCTGAAATTTGTAAGGAATTTCAGAATTCTACTTTTTTTTAGAGACAGCTAAACCTCAGAAATTAAGTGTAAAAGTCTCCATGTTCCTCCTTATTGATAAGCGATTTTCTAAACTGACATTTGTTCAGTGCCTTCAATTGACCAAATATACATATTGTAAATATGATTGAACTGACATTTTAAGTTAATGTTGATTCCTAAAGTAAATTCTGTAATTTCAACCAATTATTAGATTTTAAGTAAAAGAAATAAATTTGCAGTCTTTATATCATCTCTGAACATTTTGCTTGATGCTATGTTTGTTTGTTTGTTGTATGTAAATTTTTCGTGCAACTGAACAGAACAGAATGAAACATCAGAATCTTTTTGCTTTAAAGGTAAGCAAATTTTATATTCCTATATGAACCTTCTATAATAATAAGCAAAATGAATGATCATACCATTTTTACATAAAATACACATAAAGCTCTGTAGAGCACATTTGTTGTTTCCATGGCTCCAGTGGCTTGTATTTAGAGAAATTGTATTGGCTTGTATTAAAGGGAAAAATCCCATTTGGAATGTTTTCCAATATCAAGGATCATTGTCTAGTTAACTTGCTCTTGAATAAATCTTGCAACCTACCCAAGAGTTCAATTCTAAACTACATAAGGGAATTAGAATATTTTTAATCTAGTGTTTCACAAAAGAACTAATTTTACTTTTGTCATTATTTTTAAATGATATACTCATTGGTGATTTTAGTAGAACAGAATTTGATCTAATGCTATAGGTAATGCGAATGAAGATCCTAACTACAAAGATACGTTTAGATAGAGTTAATATACAGAAAGGTCAATGTGAGAGTAGAAATAATTTGGTTTAAATATGATGTTGAAAGCAAAAATGTTGAGGCTGAAGAATCTGTATCAATAAATTTTGTTCCAACCAGGTATTGAAATATGGGACAAAAAAATCTGAAAAAAAGGATGAAGTGCAAGACAAAAGATCCCACAGGTGACCAGGAGCTGTCTGATAAATTATTTAATCTATTTTAAAGTGTATAATCTTTGTTTAAGAAAACTTAAACCTTCTTATTAGGGAACATGGCTTATTGCCATTGTCCATTGTCATTAAAGATTCTTACTGGTTTACAGTAAGAGCAGCAAATATGTGATATTTTAGAACACTGAAATTGTTGCCGTGGAGGACTCAGATACATCAACAGAGAGTAAAGTGTTGTAGAAGGTTTTTGGGGTTTGTTTTCTATGTCCTTTATTACCCTTGAGATCTTACATTTTATTTCTCTTTACAGGGGATTTTTTTAATCATAAATTCACTTTTCCTAAATATCTGGTAAAGGAGTGTCCCTTCTTTGAGATGCATAATTCAAATTACATTATACTTCTTACCTATTTGATTATATCTAAATTGGAGTAAGGAAAACTCCACTTACTGAGGGTAGTTTTTATCTGGCATCCTACTTAATTTTTTGTTGTGTGTTGAGTGGAGCTTTTTAATGCACATATCAGTGGTCAGCTCTCCCATCTAAGTGGTTACAGTTGTTTTGGGACAAGCATTGTGTAAAAATAGATGACATTATTGTTTTCCAGATACAGTCAGTGATTTGAAGATATTTGTAATATATTTTTCATTGTAGAAGTTTAACAATGTTATACTTAAAGAGAGGCTGTAGTCACACTATATTGTTTATAAAGAGGAGAGGAAGCTGTAATCACAGTGCAAAAGAAAGGTCAAATTAATTTTGTTAATTTTTGTCTGTGCCGGTCCACTCTTCTACATTCTGAAGTGAAACTTTGAGAATAGTCAGCCATCTCCTCAAAGTAAATGATGGACTCTCAATGTCTGTTCTAGTCACTGGACTAAAAACAGGTGAGCAGAGCCTCCGCTTTAATATTGGCCCTTCAGTTTTTTTCTGCAGGGTTGTAATCACTGTTTGCTCAAAGATCCACTTAAATCTAGCTGCCTATTATCCACCTAAATCTAGGTGCCTACTGTACTTCTGTGATTTAAAGCTATAGTTTTCTATAACACAGTATCAGTAAATGTCTTTACTCCAATTGACTGAGTAGCTGCTTGCCTTGCAGTTGACAGATTTTTGGTACAAGCTTAAAGACAGGTTGAATTCAAGATTCATGACAAGATGCTTCCAAGTATCCTTTTCTCCCCACCTTCTCCCTCATTCTATGATATGTTCTTGTCCTTGATGTACTTGAAAGATGTGTATCTGGGTATTTAATACAGCTTAAGCAGTTATTTAAAAAAATCCTATTCCATACCTGTGATATTTATTTTCCTATACCTTTAAATAATTTTCAGACTGACACTTTAAAATATTCCACTAACAAAATGTTTACTATGTATTCCTTCAGAGGAGTATTTCCTTTTGCCCTGGGTATCAAAGTTCAGGTTCCAAATGGAAGCATCTTGTGCCAATGACCATAATAATGTGCCAGCAATAGCCCTGAGGCCAGAGAAGGGAAATATTCAAGCAGCCTCACCAGCTTTCTCTCATGTTTGTCTGTACCCTAGTAGTTCGCTATTGTTAATGCTTTTTATGTGTTCCCATTTTATCTAATGGATTTCATTTCAGTAAATCTGTAGTAGTATCTATTATGAGAATCCTACATTTTCTTCTATCTCTCAGATCCAATTCTTTTATCAAATGCTATGGCACTTTAAAAGGTTATTTTATGAAGGTGTTGTGTTGGTTATATGTTTTCAGTCAAAAGTTGTGAGGAAATATTGCATATAGGGTCAGATCATTTGTGCCCAGAAATGGAAAAAAATGTTTTTCAAAGTGCTGATATCCCACTGTGCAGATGATGATCAGGCAATCTTAATAGTTCTGTTCTGAACATAACTTCATCTCCTAACAATTTGGCCATTATTTTTTATGAGAACCCTCCTTTGCTTCCTGGTTTTAAGAAAGGTCAAACCATGACCGTGAGTTAGTTGAGGATACTTTGGTCCTGATGGGAGTCTTCTCAAGCCTTTCTTCTCTGAAGATTTGTGGTTAATTGACAGTCTTTGACACTGAAGTTCTGCAAATTGAAAACTAGAATCCTGTGTTTAAAAGGTGTACATTGGAAACAAAAGCTAAGCTTAATAAACCACAATGACTACTTCAGCAGAGTTAAAAAAAAGCCTAGTGATTGCACCACCAGTATGTTCAGGGATCTGTAAAAATATGATACGTTGGTAAACAAGAGTCTGACTAAGTCATGTATTTAGGATTCTTGAACTGAAATTCATTTAAGAATCAGTGACCTGCAGTGAGCAGACAGATCTTGTTCCATATTACCACCTGAAATTTTGTATGACTACTCTGAGAATCGTTGCAAGGTGACACTTTCCATAAATATCAGTTTGAGGTATTTACATGATTCTGGAAACTACTGACCACTTCTGTAAAATGCACTTGGGTGTTCAATATTACTTAAACAGTGTTTATGACGAACTAAACACCACAGTGTGCAGTATGTGAACACAAACTGGACATGTGTTAAGACTTATGTTTCCTTTAGACAGTCTTGCCTATCTTACACAGTAATGATGAGGCTGGAAAAGACCTTAAAGATCATCCAGTCCAACCTAAAACCATCCAAGTCAACTTAAAGTCTAACATCTAGATCATGCCATTCAGCACTGTGCAAATGAATAGCCCAGTTGTGCTACAGAAATACTGTATATGATGCCTTCATTCCATTCCATTAAGGTGAAGATTTATATTAATGCAAACCTGACATGGTTTAATGAATTAGAAAAAAATATAAATCCATGGTCCTTATATTTGCCTATTTTTCTTCTTTATATTTTACTTTGTTTTGTGGTAATAGTTCTCAGTTCTGCACATTGTTTACCTGTCTCTCTCCACTCAAGTTTGGATTCATTCTCCCAGAACCCATAGGGCCTGCAGGCACAATGACAGCCTGCAAGGGAACTGCTGCAAAAATGGGAACAGAAATACTCTGCTCCCTGTAAAGGAAAAACCCTAGTAAAATTAAAACAAAAATGTAGTTACAGTAGAGAGATCAATGTAAACATAGTTTCGAAAAACAGAATTAAACTCAAAAAAAAAAATTAAAAAAAAAAAAAAGAAAAAAGCAGGCTTTTCTGCAGTGTATTAGAGTATAGGTTTGGGGCATTAGGTGCTGTCTTTTATAATGTTATGTTTTTCATAAATATATGAATATTCATAACACATTCATATACATATTCCTAAATATATTAGGCTATTCAGATACCACAAAGATGCGGCTGCTGTCCATCTTGTTTTAATCCAAAAGCTTCATGGTAAATGTGTGGAAGTACCACCTGTTTCCTGAACCTGTGTGGAGTGCAGCACTTATGTTCATCTTCCTAAAATGAATTATTATTTAATGTGACCTATGTCTTCCAGCTGTGATACCCTTTGCATCAATTCCTCCTTCATAGACTCTCCTGTGGCTACTTAATAATGGGCTGGGAGAGAAAAAAACAAAGTAGAATGTACCAAAAAATTTCATCTAATTTTCTCTGCTTTGTGTGCCACTAAAGAACCCCTTTCTCCTACAGGACACTGTGTAGAGGTGAAATTTAATATCTGATATGAGATCAAGCTTTAGTAATCTTATGACAGCACAGGAGATTAGGAACAATGAAGAGATTAATTTGATGGGGTTTGTTTATATCTTCTCTCTAAAACTTTTTCTGGGAAATTGTAAAGGGGTTTTTTTTGTAATCTGTGATTAAATTTTAATACATCTCCCTATGGGCACCTACCTCCTATTTTCTGTTTACTTAAATAACATGTGTGTTATGCAATACCTGTATTTCCATTTTGCTTTAATCTAAAATATTTTTGTTGGGTTATCACTGTAGAGTGTAAATTTTGATAGCTTTAAGGCTGCCTTTGCCTGCATATGTTGTTTTATAAACGGCCTTTGTGAATTTTTTATTGTACTATGAAAAAAATCAAGAACGTTGTGACACTGTGACCAAACAACCTTCATGTATCATCACTGCAAACTGTAAATGAGTTCAGCAGCACTGAACTGTAGGAGCCGCAGATGTATGATATGCTGAGGCTGTGCATCCTTCCTTTGGTGTGTCAAGACTTTAGATACTCAAAAGGGTTCCACAGACCAACCAAGGTATCTATCTTGCTGTAATATGTCCATGTAGATGTACTGCCACAAGCACCTGTGTACCTGAGCTTTCCCACACGTCAGCTACATGAAATCTTTGGGCATGAAACTATGGAAAGGTTAACTGCTCTGGAATTTCTTTCCTTTCGTATCACTGGGTAAAATTTTGCTCTTTGCTCAGCTGCATGCAGAGGTTTGTAGCTATCCAGGAAAAAGGATAATCAAATAGAAGTGGATAAAAATAAACTGGTGGGGTTTTTTTTGCGAGTTATGTCTCAGAAAGATATTTTGGTAATCAATTAAAAAAAGATAATTTTGTAAAATTCCATTGTCCTTGTTGTTGGTCTAATTCAGCCAGAACATTCTTAATGATGACAGCAGCAGTATATGTTAAGACAAACAATTAGATGCCTATTTCTGTAGGACATCTTAAAAACCATATTCAGTAACAAAGAAAATATAAAATGCACATCTGGCAATAGCTTAAATTTGATTTCGGTGCTCATTTTTTTGATGTGACATAAGAGAAAGCAAACGAACAAAAAAAAGTCCACATTTCATTTTTGATTATTGCTTTCAATGGGAAAAAGCCCTGGCCAGTAACTCTAAATGAATGTTCTAAGTCCAGTGAAATGGGAAACAGGATGTGACATTAATTAAATTCATTAATTTTAAAAGAATGAGTTGATTCAAACATCAATTTGCAGAATGACATAGCAAAAAGGGCTGGAAATGCTACCCTGGAGGGGTGCATCAACATTCACCACCGTGCCTACTAGAGAGAAAGAAAGAAAGGGGGAGGATGGGCAGGGGGAGTAAGAGCAGTGTAATAGATGTTAAATGAAGTGTGACTTTCATGTGGTTGCCTCTGGTCCTTTAGTGTTTGAGTGCAATACGTTTTTCTAGCTGACAAATGTTAGAAGTTGTTTATTGCTCAGGGTGTTTTAGGTGCCAAAAGGCTTGCAAATGAAAGATGGCAAAGAAAACATCAGAGTGAACACAAAACTATTAAAGGAATGTCAGGCCATGCAGACTAGTACTGAAATAAAAATAAAACTATGTTAATATCTTTTTCATTATGTTCCCTTGAAATAGACCGTTACTTTTCTGTCCCTTATTCTGTATGTTTTAATTAATGTCTTAAAATAAATAAAAAAGCCCTAAGCCTATGTTATGAGTAATGGTATTACTCTAATGCCACTTCTTCAATAGCAATCATAACTGAATTGCTCGTACATTTTCACTGGAACCATGGACCTCTCTCACCAACTCTTGTGAAAAGGGCTGCCTTTAAGCATCATATTTGTTAAATGAGTACTACACCATTTTGTAGGTAATAACACTGCCTATGTGTGTGTGCAGTGGGGGTGAGTAACCTTTTTAATTAAAAAAACCCAAGTGTTTTGGAAAACAATATTCTGTGTGATATTTTCTATTACAGAAATTGATATAAATACATATATAAAATTAATCAGATAATGAAGATTTCATATATATCAAGGTCAACTTTAATATTGACAGTTTTTATTATTAGCTCTGCTAAAATTTGTTTCCCTCGGTTTATAATTTTATGAAATAAGATTATTATAGAGTTCTTAGAAAAAAACCCTTTGGTATAATGAAGATGTCTTTCTTCTGGGACAAGAATGGACCCAATTTTATCTTGTAGTAGCCCGCCTCATGATTTAAAAAAAATACAATAACATTCATTAGTTAAATGTAAGATGTAAGACTTTATAGTTACAACATATACTAGGTTTTGTAAAATTTCTGTTTCTTTCTTTTAGATCCTCCATAACACTCAAAGCTTTTGTACGAAAGTGTAAGAAATCATATCTTACACTTTTATTTTTAAAAGTGAGCCATTTGAACTTTTAGCAAATTATTTATTGCAACTCTAACAGCTTTTGTGGGAATCTATTGTCACTAGCCTTGTCCAAAGCAGTAACAGTGTATATTGCCTGAAATGTTGTGACTTTATTCTAGGTTCTCATTTACATTGGTGCAGAGTCAGAGTACACTTGGTTTGTTCCATATTTAACAGTTTAACTAACATTGCTCTCAGTTATCCTGTCTAAGTACGTAGCGGTGAGATCATTCAATAACAAGCTACAAAATCTCCATTAGCGTGCATTATGATCATTAACATGGCACAATGATTTTAACTACTAAAGCTCAAAACAACTAATAAATCTACATGTTTTTACTGTCCATTAAAATCTGCATACGTACCATAACATTCATTAAAAATTAACCAGATAGATTCAATCAGAGATAAACATGCATGCCACTTATTATGGAGAATATAATATGGTGTAAATTCATAGGAACATAAATCCCTATTACTTCTATTAACTAATGGCATTTGTATATAGTGCTTTATCATATACATTAATGAGAAACAAAATTTTCTCTAATGTATTGGCACTTCTGAATTAAAAGAATACTAATTAAGTATGCAGAAATCTGCATGTGTGTGCTGTTGGAAATTTTAGTATTAATTTTCACAATATTCCCTAAGTTTGCTTTCAGCATAGGTATTTCAGTATATGGTAATTAGTCCACTATCCAAGTAGTTAATATGTTACTAGCCATGAAATAAAATTGATTTTTAATTGGTAAATATGTTCACTCACCATAGTTTGAGCTATGAAGTAGCTTATGGTGTTAAATAATCCTTTAGTAACCTAAATACATTATAAAGCATGCAGCAAAGGAAATATTAATACTTAAATGTTAATTTCCATGCATCAATGATGTTATTGAAATTTCTTTCTTTACTGCCTGTCAAGTACACTGAAGCTAGGGATTTTACTTTCTGTGCCTATCATTTTCTCAAATTTCTTTAAATTCAGGAGCATTGGCCAAATTAATCCGGTGATAGCATTACTGGTAGCAATTTGCTTTCCTGACACTGTGGATGTGAAATACAATTCACATTAATTTGCTAGAGTTGGCGGGCTCTGAAATGATACTGTGTTTTGCTCTCAGATCACTGTTGTAGAGTTTTAAAATGATGTATTTTTATACATTAAGTCAAATATTTGCTCTGGTTTTTGAGCTTCTGTTACTGGAAGAAAAGAATCATTTGCTAGAGGTGCCACTGGCTTTACAGGTAAATTATATGGTGCAAAATATCTTAGTACTGTGCTATGTAGTGGGGACTGTTTGGGCATTTTGATTTCTGTTATAATAACAACTTTAAATACATAGTGGTTGTTTAGATTTTGGACCCTGATTAGGCTTCTCTGCTTAATAACCTGGTAAAAGTCTCTATTGTCCTTTCTCCTATTCTCTCTGGCTTCCAGTGTGATCATTCAGAAAATGAGTACCTGTGTATTCAGTCTTTAAAGTACTCTTGGAGATTCTATGTTTTAGAGCTAGCAAAAATAAAATACCTCAGTTGGAAATAAAATACCTTGCTGAGGTAAAAAATTAATTAAGTCAATTTTGTACATGGGGAGCTTGAGGGCAAAATAATTTCGTGTATTCAAGCTACACAAGTTGTCATTGTGCTGGTACACACAGGGTGGACAGAATTAAGGTCTATGATTTAGGATTGGTTTTGTTGTTGTAAGACATATTCTTAGAAGCTGTGCTTTTGATGAGATGGAGTTACTTCCTTTGGCCTTCTAGTTGCACTATCTGATCTGCTTTTCATCTTCATTTATTATTCCTATACTCCAAGTAATGTATAAATCACAGTCACTTTTATAGTTATTGCTATTCTTCAGAGAGAAAGTACTTAACTACTATGTACTGAATTACTTACTAACTACTAGAAGTGGGCCACCTAGTTTTAAGCAAATGAAGGATGATGATGATCAGTTAAGGTCTTTCAAAGGCATGTCCCTCATATTTTGTAGTTCGTTGATGAACCTTTGTAGATGTATACTACAGGACAGTGGTGCAGGATGTTTGCTGTTATGGTGCCATTTTTTTGAGTCATTTTAGGGCAATGGAATCAGTTTAGAGTATTTACAAGATAGAGATTGACTCTTTCTATACCCTAAGTCTTCACCCAGAACTGTGAAAGAGAAAGAACTGGGGCAATAACTTATTTTCAGATACTGTCAAGAGTCAAAACAAGAATTAAAGGTGGTAAAAAAAAAATGTTCATAGCCTTAGGGGAGGGGTTTTTTGTTTACCTGTTTATTCACAGAAACTTACAATGGCTTAGGTTGGAAGAGACTGCAGAGGTCATCTAGTTGCAACACCCCTGCTGTGGGTAGGGACGTGTCTCACTAGACCAGGTTGTCCAGAGCCCCATCCAACACGGTCTTCTAGCCCCATCCAAAACTTCTAGGACAGGGGCACCCACAGCTTCACTGGGCAGTTGATCTAGTCCCTTACAACCCTTTAGTTTGTACTACCACAATAATTCACTAAATACAGTTCCTCCCCTAGTATTCTTCATGTTGTAAAATTTAGTTGTGTTTATAAGCCTGAAAAATTCATTGTCTCTTAATAGTGTGATAGTTTCAAAGATACTTAAGAAGATAATAAAAAGCAAGGAAGATATTTTTGATTCGTAGTATTTAAAAACTATATTTTTTCTGTGGGTTTTTATAACTGAAACACATATACAAGTAGATATTTAATTTAGTTGCATTTAACAAATAATGATTTAAAATATAAGGAGTCTGACAGCATATTCTATGTCTCAAAAGAGACTACTGTAGAAGTCCATAAACATGGAAACATCTGCAACAAGCAACTCTGTAATCCTGTTAAAGGACAAACATGAATGATATACCTGTTTGGACGCTTGGCTTTTTCACAGTAATGATGAGGCTGGAAAAGACCTTAAAGATCATCCAGTCCAACCTGAAACCAACCAAGTAAACCTAACATCATCTCGATCATGCCACTCAGCACTTCATCCAGACTAACCTTAAACACCTCCAGAGACAGTGACCCAACCATCTCTGTGGGCAGCCCATTTAGAAACCAGATCACTCTTTCAGTGAAAAAACTTTTCCTAATGTCAAGTCTAAACCTACCCTGGTGGAGCTTAGGACTTTGACCTCTTGTCCTGTCTCCAGTGTCCAGAGAGAAAAGACCAACCCCCACCTGACTAGACAGTGATAAGGTCACCCCTGAGCCTCCTCTTCTCCAGGCTAAACAGACCCAGCTCCATCAGCCTCTCCTCACAGGGCTTACCTTCCAGCCCCGTTACTATTCTAGTTGCTCTTCTCTGGATGTCCTTTAGGACATCCTTCCTAAACTGAAAAGCCCAGAACTGAACACAATACTCCAGGTGCAGTCTAACCAGTGCCGAATACAGGGGGAGGCTAACATCACTCTCTCTGCTGGCCACACCATTCCTGATACAGGCCAGGATTCCATTTGCCCTCATGGCTGCCCTGGCACATTGCTGACTCATGCTAAGTTTGCTGTCCACTAGTACCCCCAATTCTCTTTCTACCTGAGTACTCTCCAAGAACTCCATTCCCAACCTATAGTTCTGCCTGGGGTTGTTATAACCAAAATACAGAACTTGACTCTTAGACTTGTTAAAACTCATCCTATTGGAGTCTGCCCATCTTTTCAGTCTGTCCAAGTCCCTCTGCAGGGCCCTCCTACCCTCCAACAGATCGACACAGGCTCCAAGCTTGGTGTCATCCGCAAATTTGCTCATGATGGATTCCAACCCATGATCAGTGAAGATTTTGAACAGGACTGGACCTAACACTGACCCTTAGGGGACACCACTAGTAACTGGTTGCCAACCAGATGCCACACCCTTTACCACCACTCTCTGGGCTTGTCCATCCAAACAGTTCCTGACCCAGCACAGTATATTCCTGTCAAAGCCCCTTGCTGCCATCTTAGCCAGGAGTATATCATGGGAGACTGTGTCGAATGCTTTACTGAAATCCAGGTACACTACATCCACAGCCTTCCTCTCATCAACCAATTGAGTTACTTGATCATAAAAGGAGATCAGTTTAGTCAGGCAAGACCTACCCTGCCTAAACCCATGTTGACTGGGCTTAATCTCTTGGCCATCATGCAGTTGTTGCAAGATAACACTCAGCACTATTCATTCCATAACTTGCCCAGAACTGAGGTGGGGCTAACAGGTCTATAGTTGCCTGGATCATCCTTCCGACCTTTCTTGTGTATGGGGGTCACATTCGCCAACTTTCAATCATCCATGACCTCACCTGTGATCCAGGACTTCTGATAAATTATGGAGAGCAGTTTAGCAAGCTCATCCACCAGTTCTCTCACTCTCTGGAGTGAATCCCATCCAGTCCCATGGACCTGTGGGGATCCAAACAGATCAGCAGGTCTCTAACTAGTACCTCTTGGATAAAAGGGGAACTACACTTGTACCCTGTCCCTGTCTCCCAGTTTAGATAAGTAGTCATCCTGAAGACAGTCCACCTTGTTGTTGAAGACAGAGGCAAAGGAGGCATTAAGTACCTCTGCCTTATCCTCATCTCTAGTTACTAAATTTTCCTCCATGTCCAGTAAGGAGTGAAGGTTATTACTACCTCTCTTTTTTTCATTGAAATATTTGTAAAAGCTTTTCATATTATCTGTTATGTTTTATAACATATTGCTTTAGATATTAAGTAGACTTTTTAGATTTTAATTCAAATTTTGGAGAAAGCAAATGGTCTGTTTTGGAAAAGAGTTTCCAGTGTTTCACTTGTTAAGATGTGTAATAGCACAGGTTGCTCCAACCATAAGGAAATAATACCTGTGTCACTCTTGCCCTTTTTTAACCCCATTTCCATGTTGCTGAGACACAGTTCTATTTACCTCTCCTGTTTTCTTTTGTTCTCTAGCTTACAGATTCCTTTGTGGAGAAATGCTTGCTTTCTATTTGAATGTATTTAGTTTAACAACGGTGGAGTTTCTGGAGGCCCTTGTGATACTAAAAAATAGTAATATTTTTAATAATTTTTGAAAAATAATTTAACAAAACTTAGTGCTTTAAATGATTTCTTTAGCTTCTTTTCTCCGGATCCAGAATGGATAAACTATATTGGTAATTCTGAGCATCTTTTAGTTGTTGGTTATCATGAATTGTGTGGTCATCAGCAGTTTTAACTACCTTAGTAGTACTAAGTTTAAGATCCTTCTTTTTTGTTTCTAGAATGTCTTTATTACACTTTTTTGGTTACACTTTGGTTACACTTACTTTTTATTACACTTATTTGGTTATCTTAGAATGAGCATAGTGTTAAAAATACAATCATTGGTTTGAAAATTATTTTAAATGGTATTTTATAGTCTTGCAGCCTCAATCAGAGATTTGACAGATAGCAATACAAGTCTTCCAGATAGTCTTAATGATGCTAACTTGCTTCTAGATCAGACAGCTATTGTTAGACACCAAGTCAGTGGCAACATTATGTTGATAAATATGCATTTTAGCATAGAAAGTGAAACACTTTCCTGGAGCCAAAATAAAAGCAAAACTTCAACGCTGCTATAGCTGAACATCTGAAAAAAGGCAGTTGTTCTGAAAAGGAGAAACAGTTCACAATCATTTCAGTTCAGTTCTTTCTCAACTTTGTCCCTGGAAAGTCAGTCTTTCTTGCTCTAGATTCAGAAACGAAAATCACACCATGAAGACTAATTTGTACCAGCCCCTCTGTCTCCCCATTATAGTAACATATATAGCTAATGGTTAATTTTTTAAAGGGCAACATATTATTACTATATGGCAAACTGCTGGATTAGCTTTTTTGCTGTCAGAGCCTTTATCAAGCCCTCTGACTAGTCCTTGCAAAAAGATTTATTTAAACTTTATAGCCTCTCATTTAATACAGCAGAGTGCCAAACATTTCTTCCCATTTTCATGGCTCTCTTCTAACTGTTTTCTCTTTCAGAGCTCTGCTTGGGACTTAGTTGATGGGATCCATAAATCTGAATGTAGTTGTGTGACAAAGGCTTTGGTCTTTGGGCCTGTGGGTCTTCAAAGTATTACCTGAATAAGAGTAATTTATTTGCATTTACTTACAATGTCACCCTTACTCAACAAGAATACTAAGCAGGCTAAATGACTGTGTTTTTATGTACAAAACCAGTGACTGTGTACTAATTTCTGTCCATTTACTGGAAGTCAGTGCCTTAAAAGTTCCAACTGAAAAGTAAATGATTTCTGACAGTTCTCTATCTCTTCCTGCTATGCCCCCATTGTTCTACATTATATTTTTCTCTTCTTTATTATCATTCTAGAGTATTTATCTACACAACTAACAAGTTTTTCTGGTGTTTCTTTCTGAAAATGTTGTTTAAACATAACAGTAGGCTTCAAACTGTAAGTTAGAGGGGTTTATTTTAAATGTAATTGATAAATGCCTATGTGTGAAGCAATAGTAGGTCTAGCTGCCATCGTAAAAGTATGAAGAGATATAGTTTAGACAGTCATATGGTTAGGAACCATTTAACTTTGGGTATAAATTAAGAAATATTCATAGGGTCAGAGTCATTTATGTGTTAGTGAATTTTCATACACATAGTTCTAGCAATCGTTATTTAGGAAATGTTTTAACGCTGTGACACACAGTAATCATTTCAAAAGGGCAGAGATCTTGATCAGAATGAGACGTAAAGAGCAACAAAGGGGGAGTAGAATCAAAACTAGATTTTCACATTGAAGGAATGCTAGAAAGAGGTTGAGATTGTGTCAACAAACCGCACATGCCCTTCGCTGATTACTAGAAACAGCATGGCTCTGTCATATGCAAAAGTTGGAGTTTTTGCTTGGTAAGGGTTTGTCACATGGCCTGATTAGGATGCAAGAGAACCTGGCAGCAAGCAAGAGTCATCAGCCTGAATTGCAGCTGTAATGAGAAACCAGGCTGCTATTGGAGAGGGCAAAATACAAGGTTGTTCATGTCTACCATGTGGCTTCACACTCTAAATTCGTTATGCAGCAGCACAAAATTGTGGCAAATACTATGTATAGAGGTGGTCATGAGACAGGTTTCACACCAATGGCAAATTGTACAGCTTATTACCATATGAGTTGTCAGTGGCACTGATACTTGCCAGCAATTATTTGAGGGCTGTTAAAAAAAGCATTTGACACATGGACCAATCATCCAGCAAGGAAAGGCAAAACTGTAGTTTGAGATTAAAGAGTTTTTCATGGAAAATCTTTTAGAACTTCCATCTTGCCTGAGATGAAGTACTATATTGATTTATTGGACCTTGTCCTAAATTTTACTTCCATATTTGTGATAGCTAAAAACCAGAAGGTCCAATTTAACATTCATCCAACTGGAAAAAAGAGGGGCTAAGACAATTTAAGCATTACTAAGCACCAATAATGTTGACTTATTAAAAAAAATTCACTTCAGAAATACAATATTGGTCTGACCTGAAACATCAATGTTGATGCACTTTGGTTAAAAGAACATAAAGGAGGAATCCAGCAATGGATTTCAGAATAAAAGATGTTGCATATGGAACAGTGATATGCAATATGCAAATAAGAACTTCAAATAAGTCAAAATGGTTTTATGTTCAACAGAAAGGCAAGAATTAGAAAAGAATTAATTTTCCCTACTGGGTAATATTTATGAGTTAGAAGGTTATGAAAAAGGTTACAGCATTGATTCAAATCAGATTCTGGAGACAGAATTTATAATGTGTCACATCTTAATTTCTCTTTAAAGTGTTTTTCCTTAGTAGTCTGAAATGTCTGATTTAAAATGTAAACAAGGATCAGTTATAAAGGGGCAGATGTCCTGAATTCCTGCCAGTGCCCATACACAACAGAGATGCCTATTTTCAGGTGGCCATCATTTGGATTTTTGATGACAATCAAAAAAATCTCTACTAGCATTCAATTTCTAGCCTCCTTGCCTAGAGTGGAGTTCTCACATGGACTTGAAGGCCTTGTATTTCCTTGAGTGCAGGTGACTGAAATACTGCCTTTTTTTTCAAAAGGGAGGAAAAAAATAAGTGCAGACAATAACAAGTTCTTGATAAAAACAAGTCCAAAGAAGCAGCAGTAATAATGGCTACCAAGCTCTACAAAGATCACTGTCATGGTTGTCACAGTGCTAATAAAATTCAATGCACTGAATTCATTCCACTAAAAAAATGTTAGAAAAATCTTTCTAAATTCCAGTGCAAGATAGGACTTGTTAGGGGAAAAAAAACCCCAAACTTTTCTGGAAATGTTGGTCTTGTTACATATCATTATGAGATTTATCCTACTTTAGCATCAGAAGAATCTGTTAGTAACCCCTAATTGTCCTGTTATTTTTTCATCACAAATTAACATAGAGCTTGAATTTAAAGAAAATGTTTCTGTAACAACTCAGCAGGAAGCTGTAACAGTCTACCTTAGAGTTCCAGGCTTATAGAGAGTAAAGCAATGCACACCGAGTCTGCTTCTGTTTAAAATAATGATCTTTGGGAATTAATTGGAAAATACATTCAATGTCCAATAATGGAAAAATCAAAACAATGGCTTCTTTTGTATTTTGAAGCCATGATAAATGCTGGCTGTTTCTTCTCTTTCAAAGGCAAATTTCTCTTGAACTTTGCCCTTAACACCAGTGGGACCCAGGTCCTTTGTTGTGTTTTGGAAATTCTAATTCATACAAAATATTGCTCTGCAATATTTTGGATCATGCTGATGTTAACCATGACATCATACTTCATTAATGAGGATCATGTATAGTTACATCAGGGCAAATGAGACAATAATATATCCCTAACAGCATATTTGAATAAAGCAAAAAAGCCCAACTACTAAACAAATCTACATTTAAAAAGCCTTGGCAATGTTTCTAGAGTTCCTTTAATGCATTTCAGCCTCATCAGTATTAATGACAAGTATAGAGAAACAGAAAAGATTATTTTGTTTAGGCTGCATTATTTTCTCTTTTAATCATGCATGATGTTGATGCTTGTAATACTGACCAAATTAGACATAGTAGAGACAATCAATTTTTTTTATTTAGAAGATTCTGTTATTACGGCATGTTTTCCAGTATCAAAAAATATAACTAATGCATCAAACTAATATTTTTTTGTATCTTAAAATGGTGCTTAACAATGAAAAAAAAAAAGTCAAAACATGGTGTTACAGATGGATTCCAAACATCTTTATTTTTTAATTTTTTTAATTTTTTTTTGTGTTTAGGTAATCCAAAAAGACTGGTAATAAAAAATATTGCTCTCAGAAATTCTGTTAAAATCAAGGAGACTTGTTATATCTATGCTGAACATGTCTATAACCTTTGCAAATCTGGGGTTAAGGCATAAGGGATCATATAAGTGTTCTGGTCAAGTCACATTCAAATATTGGGCAGCTAATGCATAATCTGCACCCTCACAGAGCTACATAAAAGCAAGTTTTGATAGCAGACTGCATTGATTACTTTTCACTTAATTTTATATTGAACTAGTTTTAGGTTTTGTTCCCCAGCACTTGCATGTTTGTAAGTCTGTACCCTGTTGATGCTCTACCAGCAGGAAATAAAACACTAACGGTTTTCCTATTGTGCTGGTTTCTGCCTTACCAAACAATCTACCTTTTGCATGTAAATGGCTACAGTTTCCTTAGCAATATTCATAGAAAAGCTCTTTCCCTCAGGAATAGGAGAACATTTAAATACATTTTAAGCCAACTAACATTGTGCTAATCGGAAATATACCCATGACAAATGAAGGGGAGAAGAGATGGACTGTGTGGGCTGACTGTCTTTGATGGGTTTGATTGTTTCTAGATTGTTTGATTGTTTGCATATTACCATACTTTCCAAAGTCTTCCTATACGGTTGGGGAGGAACTGCAATTCTTTTGCCATGTCTCACTTGGGGAAACGGAAGTTAGTGCTGTGGACCCACTGGGGTGTGGGTCAAAAGAGGATCATTGTTCAGTTCCCACCCCCATTTCTGTCCTGGTGCAGGTCCTTATGTGAAAGTAATTTGCTAAGAAAAAATGAAGAGCCTACGTCTTCCCACTGAATCTAAACAGGCACTGGAGAAACTGCAACTTGATACTGTAACTTGATCCATAGAGTTTCTGGCCTGTTCTAGGGAAGGATGTCGTTGCTGTCTCTGCTGCAGTTTAAAGCATATTATAAAGTGACAATGTGCTTCAAAGAGGAAGGGACTACATGGCTGATTTCTCACACTTGCTTCCCATTTGGCCTTTAGTTGGCAAAATGTATTTTAATTTTAGGCATGACGTGTAACCTTAATACAAAATCTGAGTTCTGTGAAGTATTTCTGGCAAGCACTGTGCTGTAGCAGTTTCACACATGCACATGCTTTGTTGCACTGCTTACAAAATAGATACAGATCTTGCATAGGATAATCCAACTACTTAACTCTCTAATTTCATGAGCTATGGATAATTAAACTATGGATTATTGGTATTCACATTTTTAAATGCTTACTGCCTTGTACAGACTGGACAACAACGTGGTGGCTTCTGCACCGATGAGACTATGGAAAAAGTATAGGTTGTACACAATGCTTTGCCTTAAAATTTGCAGTCCCTTTTGCTCTGAGGCATGGAAAGAATTTATTGTAACAGACATTTTGGGCTTCAGAAAACAAATTAATTTCTAAAATTATGCATTAAACATGAGCCATAATGCTGTTTTTTCTTAAAAGCTGAACACATGATCTCCTCTCCTCAAATGTGCACTGATTACACGTTAGTTATGCCTAAATACTAATCCTGTGCAGTAAAAAAAAAAATAAATATCCACATTTTATTCTCTGCCATATATGTAGAAAGCAAAATCCATCTGGCAATAGAATGAAATCCCAGAATATAATAATAAATAAAATATACTTAACCATACCATAATTCAGCAGTGGATTGCACCGCTTTTTAGACTGACCCTGACAAGGAAAAACGTGACATAGTGAAATAGTAGAAATTGTAATTATTGTTACTATGATAGATAATAATCTATTTCCAGGTCTTGCAGATAGTGGATCATATTTGAATATTTTTTAGTGCAGATAATTGTAGTGTTCATATGGTAATACGAATCTATGAATGTAAGTTTTCTCGTAATGTTTTAATACAGACTTACTTCAATAACAATAGGTAGGAAATTTTGAATATGGTTAAGGGAAATAAAGTGGTACACTATAGACTCAAAAATGATAAAGTTCTTTTAATTATATTTTTTAGATTGGGCCAATTGTTATTTTATTATTGATTGAGACTGGGACAATTTTTTACTTTTTTGCTTTTGGACAGTTAAATATGGGAGTTATGTATATAGTGAACTGAAATTCATGATTATAGTAATTAGAGGCATATGATTGTCATGAAGAATAAAAACATTTAGTAAAAAAAGCAAATGCAAACAAAAGTCACTTTATAAGATGCTGGGTTATCTAAATTGCCTAATATTTTTCCTTTCTTTTAACAGTGTAGGAAAAATAAGCAAATATGGTGTAGAATAGAACACTTAAAGTGTGATGATATGCTGTGTGATCACATTTCAGTACAAGTAAATATGTTTTCTAATTTTTTGTCGGATTTTCTGCCACTGAAATGAAAATGAGTTTTCACATTATCTTCAATGGAAACTAGATTCAGCCTGGAACTTCTAGGTCATTAAACACTCTTGGAAGAAAGCACTGAGGATGAGGCATCAGGTACTATTTGTGCTACTCAGCACAGAGAAGTAATATCATTTAGAGATTCAGGAACCAGAACCATTTTAATCTGTATCGTTAGTATAAACACTACTGGAGGCATATAATCAAGAACTACAAAGCTCAGAAATGCCAAAACAAAAGCTGAAACTTAACAATGTTCACTGGTTTTAGTTACTTTCTATGTTTACATAAAAATGGTGTCCTTGTTTACATGATTAGTTGCATTTTCCCTCAACAAGATACCTGATGTGATGAGTATCTTATTATATACTAATATATAAAAGGACACATTTTGGAATGACAGTTGAGAGTGCTGAGATTGTAGCAGGAACTTAAAACTTAGAGATCCTTGTCAACTTTAATTTTATATGAAAATATATTTTTCTTTATCTCAAAACCTTAATTCTGGAAGCACATTACATATTAATAGCTGCCTTATTGTTAATAAAACTTTTATCCAAGTCACATACAAATATGAGTGGAAGGGTTTCAAAGTTAAGAATATTATTTTTCAGTAGAGTTTACAAACTTGTAACCTGTCAATCTATTGTTACAAAATTTTCTTTGAATTGGAAGGCTTTTAGCAATATTTCTATTCAATATTTTTATGTGCATATCTGCAGTATTTAAATATTTATATTTTCTTGTGTTATAATATTTTTATTTTCCACAGAGAGAGAAATGGAAAGAGATGGAGATAGAGATAGAGAGATACATGAGTGCATTCAAGATAAAAAGGACTGGGTATTTTAAATCGTGCTAAAAGTTACAAATTAAGTCCTTGGAGTAAAGGAATACTGCATACTGTACAAAACCCCCAGCCATTTCACAGTTTTCATTTAAAGGACAAGAATATACTGCATTTAGTAGCAATTCATGTGATTCCTTAATATATAAGCATTGGAACAGGTGGCTCAGGGAGGCTGTGGAGTCTTCTTCTCTGGAGGCGTCTGGATCTGTTCCTGTGTGACTTGGTTTAGGTGATCCTGCTCTGGCAGGAGGAGTGGACTAGATAATCTTTCGATGTCCCTAATGATTCTAAGATTTTTCTTCTATGGAAATAGCCTGATCCAAAAAGTCCATTAAAATTGGATTGTTTCAGTTCGAACAATGTTTCTTCTTTTCAGGCATCTTTCTGAATTGTCTTTTGAAACTAGAATTACAGTATTAGCACAGTCTCAAAGTAAACAATATTTTCTTGCTTGCTCTTGCATTGAACATCAAGCACAGTGTGCTGCTGACCAGAGAATAGCAGCCTGGCCTCACTGACTAGATTCGTAGAATAGCATGGAATCTGGAATCATCAAGGTTGGGAAAGACCTTCAAGTTCATCAAGTCCAACCATTCATCCTACAGTCCCTCACCACTAAACCATCTCCCAAAACACCTTCAGGGATGGTGCCTCTGCCACCTCCCTGAACATCCTCGCCACTCTTTATGTGAAGATGGGGGAATGGACTAGATGATATTTTGAGGTCCCTTCCCATCCCTAATGATTCTATGGTTCTATGGTATTTTTCCTAGTATCTAACCTGAACCTCCTCTGGCATAACTTGATCTCATTTTCTCTTTCAACTGTTTGCTTGGGGAAGAAGTTCCCTCAGTTCATTGTTGAAAAGTTTTGTAAATTGTCTCCAAAAATATTGTAATATTTGTTTTGGCTTTATTTATCACTGACAGAATTCAACTAAAACCACAAATGTGTTTTGATCTAAACACACTTTGGCAAAGACCTTCCTTTCATTATTGAGATTTTGGATGGTTAACAGAAGAGATCTCTTAAATAAGTATGAATTTTCACAATGTAACATTAATAAAAAAGCACAGTCAATGAAACTGGGTTTATTGACCATGTTAGTCAATGTAGGATATGTGTTGGTCATATGACAGAAACACTCAGATAATTATCTGTTGTAGAAGGTCTATTTGTGGGTCAGTGAACAGCACCAATAACAAAATCTGTTTATGTTACTGTTATCGACCGTTTTATGACGAAACATGGAAGTATCCAAACAGGACTCAGTGAACAGCTTTGCCATGCAATGCTGTTCAAAGATTTATTCTGTTTTGTAACTTGATTTGGTAGTGCATTTCTAATGTTATTTAAGAGTCTTATTTTTTTCTTTGTGTAATTCATTTTCCCTAAGTATAGTTTTCAAAGACATAAAATGGGAATCTGCCAAATTACAGATGAGAAGTTCATTGGATTATTCTTATTTGGAATATCTTCTCACAATAAAGGGTAATTCTTAGAAGCTAACGGTTTTTGAACTTTACCAAGATAACTTAGAACATTATCTTACCTTTCACTCTCTTTCTACAGTTTAAAAATTCTTTATAGTTACACTGAGATTATGCCTGCAAGGTCTACTTGAAAAAGCACATCACTATGAAAACCTGTCCTACTGAATCAGAAGGGAAATATGCATGTGCAGATTCTTAACTGCATGTATACAAGTTATAGACGGTTACTGTAGCAGAGGCTACAAGAGGGTTTTTCTTATGATGAAATTAAGTTTGAGATACAGTAATTTTAAACAGCGTGGACTTTTTAGAACAGAGGTACAGAAGGATTAATAATAATAATAGTAATTTGGTAATGAGGATTTCATCAAATTATGACAATTGAATTATACAAAATAAAACTGTTCCATATTATCAAATTTACTTTGAAGATTTAGAAGACCAAAGTAACTTGGGAAGATATAGTAAAAATTGCATTTAAAAATAGCCTTTTACTAATAAAATTAAGATTTCAACATTTACTACAGAAAGACCCAGTTCCAGTGGGCTATGAAGAATGCAGCATCTTGGAATCCATAGAGCAGACAGCTGGATTTAGGTCAAATGCAAAACAATTCATACAAAGATTACAGTGAAGAAAAAGTGGAAAGTCACTGACTGACTATCTGCCACTTAGAAACAGTCAATGGAATAACTCATTTGATCAACTGCTAGAATTCATGTAATAATTAAAATAGCCTCTCTGCTCCCTTTCTGAGAAGGATACTGTGATACTGTGAAATGATGTCTGAGAAGACATTTTGACAAAAAACTATTAGAAAATCTAAAGCAAGGTATTTTCATTAGCAATACATTGAGTTATTGAACAGCAAGATCAGGCCAAATTTATTCACAATTTAGGTCTCAATCAGCATCCATTATTTGAATAACCTTATTATAGTACATGACAACTATATAAATTTTGTTGACCCTCCATTACTGCAGATGCCCTCAAATCCCTGATAAGAAGACACACTATAATACACATATTCTTTCTTTATGGTATTTAATCCCATAGTATAGAAGAAAGGGACCTGGGGGTCTAGTGGACAGCAGGATGACTATGAGCCAGCAATGTGCACTTGTGGCCAAGTGGGGCAACAGCATTGTGGGGGGGATCAGAAGTGGGGTGGTTACCAAATCGAGAGAGGTTTTTCTCTCCCTCTACTCTGCACTAGTGAGACCACATTGGGAGTACTGTCCAGTTCTGGGCCCTTCAGTTCAAGAGCTGCTGGACGGTGTCCAGTGTAGAGCAACAAAGGTAATGAAGGAAGTAGAACACCTCCCTTATGAGGAAAGCCTGCGGAAGCTGCATCTGTTTAGTTTGGATCAGAGGAGGCTGAGGGGTGACCTCATGAATGTCTATACAAAAATGTGGGGGGTGGGTGTTAGGAGGATGGAAACAGACTCTTCTCAAGGTCATCTGGTGATAGGACAAGGGGCAATGGCTGCAAACTGTTAGAAAGTTAGAGGCCCATTTGGTTTTGCGTCTGGTTGAATGTGGGCAGCAGAAATGTAAACAATACCTGTTTATATAGTGCTTCTCGTATTTGCATAATAGATTTACAAATAATGGCAGTAACAGTAAAATATGTTGCTTTATAAAATAGAACTAAATATTCTAAAAATACAGTATGAAAAGATATAACGTACTATCTGCAGGATTTTTTAGTCTAGCTGCTTATGCCTAAATACTACAAAGGTACATTTTATTGATATTCATAGCTTGAAAGCAGCTTTATTGTAGATTATGACTTTCAAAGATATGATGACAATCGATTGATTTCAACCTGCTTGATCCATATCAAATATTGTGGTCTGGAATAAATAATTAATGCAAATGGGTCCGTCAGAAGGAATGATTACTATCATTTTTTATAAATGGCAGGAATGATTTTGTTTACAAGTTGCCTAAAAGTGTATATTTGTACACAAATGTTGACACATCACAAGGCACAGTGAGAAAAATCTTTCTATATAGGAAACCAAAGTGAAGGAGATTCATTCTTGACAACTCTGACAGTCAACGCAGGATTCAATTCTTTCATGATGTTTTTATTCCATAATGACCTGCCATCATTGTCCTTCTAAGACTGACAACAAAAATTGTTCCCTTTGAGGAAATGGCTTGAATATGTTCCTATTTAGACATCCCATGCATCTCACAGGCATTTGAAAATGCTTGATTTCTTGTCATAGACATTTTAAGTATAACAAACCCTCTACTGTAGTATGTTATCTCTAACATATTGACAGATTCATAGAATGGCTCAAGTTGGAAGGGTCCTTAAAGATCATCTAGTTCCAACCCCCCTGCCATGAGCAGAGACACCCCCCACTAGTCCAGGGTGCTCATCCAATCTGACCTTGAACAATTCCAGGGAGGGGGCATTCACAACCTCCCTGGGCAACCTGTTCCAGTGTCTCACCACTCTGATTGTGAAGAATCTCCTCCTGACTTCTGGTCTAAACCTCCTCTCCTCCAACTTGAAACCATTACCCCTGGTCCTACCACTACAAGCCCTTGGAAACAGCCCATGCCCAGCTTTCCTGTAGCCCCTTTCAAGTACGGGAAGGCTGCTACAAAAATCTCCCCAGAGTATCCTCTTCTCCAGGCTGAACAGCCCCAACTCTCAGCCTGTCCCAGTAGGAGAGGTGCTCCAGACCTCCAATCATCCTTGTTGCCCTCCTCTGGACACATTCCAACAGTTCAAAATCTTTCCTGTGCTGGGGCTCCAGAACTGGATGCAATACTCCAGATGGAGTCTCACGAGTAGCCAAATAGAGGGTGAGGATCTCCTCCCTCAACCTACTGGTCACGCTTCTCTTGATGCAGCCCAGGATGCGGTTGGCTTTCTGGGCTGCAAGGCAACATTACTGGCTCAAGTTGAGTTTTATGTCGACCTACACCCCCAGGTCCTTCTCCTCAAGGCTGCTCTCAATCTGTTCACCTCCCAGCCTCCATTTGCGCCTGGGGTTGCCTTGGCCCAGGTGCAGGACCTTGCCCTTGGCCTTGTTGAATCTTTTGAGGTTGGCACTGCTCCACTGTTCTGGTTTGAAAATTACCAAGTTTTCAAATATTAATTGCGGTGCTTATATGTCGAAATAGCATTTTATTTTGAAGCTGGAAGTAGCTTTCCTAGCAGACCTCCTGCATCAGTGTGTGGACTCTACAGGTGATTGGTTGACAGAGTCTATAAGAGGGGAGGTACTTACTCCTTCTCCCTTCTCTTTTCTTTGCCATCTTCGCCATCTTTAGGTGTGACAGGAAGCTCCTCTAGGAGACAGAAAGCTCCCACCACCTCTCAAGGGTGGGGGAGGCGAGCAATGGTTTTCAACCCCCTGCCACCAAAGGGTGGAACGCAAAAGAAACATAAACTTGGCTGTGCCTATGCTATGGGGAAGCCACAGCCCTCTTTTGCATGGGAGCTTGAATACAGAGGCCAAAGAGGAAAGCCAGTCTACCTACAAACCCCCTTCTGTGGGGGTGAACCTGCAGCCCTCCCTTCTTTCACTGAGGGCTCAGATACAGAATGACAGGCACCAACCCAAACCTATTTAGCCCCTCTTGCTAAATCATTACACCCACCTCTCAAGCCTGTCCAAGTCCCTCTGAATGGCATCCCTTCCCTCCAGGGTGTCCACCACACCACACAGATCGGTGTCATCAGCAAACTTGCTGAGGTTGCACTCAATGCCACTGTCCATATCACCAACAAAGATGTTAAACTGCTCTGATTCTAGTACTGACCCCTGAGGGGTGCCACTCATCACTGCTCTCCATCTGGACTTTGAGCCATTGAACACAACTCTCTGAGTGTGATCATCCAGTCAATTCATCATCCAGTGAGTGGTCCATTCATCAGGTCCATGATTTTCCAGTTTGTTGACCAGGATGTTGTGCAGGACAGTGTCAAACACTTCACACACTCCAGGTAGATGACATTGGTTACTCTTTCCTTGTCCACTTGTGCTGTAATGCCGTCATAAAAGACCATCAAATTATTGCCTCTAATGAAGCTATGTCGGTTACCAATCACCTCTTCATTTTCAGATATTTCATCAGGGCCTTTAGGACGATCTGCTCCATGATCTTGCTTATAGTTTCCAGGGTCTTCCTTTTTTCCCTTTTAAAGATGGGGATAATATTTCCCCTTTTCCAGTCAGCAGGAACTTCCCCAGACTACCATGATCTTTCTAATTTGATGTCTACTGACTTGGAAACTTCATTTGCTGGTTCCCTCAGGACCTGTGGGTTGATTTTATCAGGCCCCATGGACTTGTACATTCTTGATTCTTCAGATGGTCTAGAACCTGATCTTCAGTGAAAGTGGTTGAAATCCCCCATGAGGATCATGGCTTGTGAATGTGAAGCTGCTCTTATGTGTTTATAAAGGGCCTCATCCTCCAGACCTTTCGGTTCAGGTGGCCTGTAGCAAACACCCACTGTGATTTCCCCTTTCCCTCTTTTTCCTTTGATTCTCTCCCATAAGCTCTCTTTTATTCTTCCCTTCCCAGACAGAGCTCCATGCATTCAAGTTGGTCTTTGATGTAGAGGGCAGCAGCTCCTCCCTTTCTCCCTTGCCTGTCTTTCCTAAAGAATCTGTACACACTTCTCCCTACATTCCAGTCATGAGAACCAAGTTTCAATGATATTAATGACACCATAACCCTGCAGGCATGCATGGATCTGCAGCAGTTCCTGCTTGTTCCCCATGCTCCATGCATTAGTATAAAGGCATGTAAGACTGGCCGCTATTGAAGTTGATTTTACTGACTCGAGTCCTGTTGTCCTTCACATGAGGTATTCTCTTCATGGCCTGTGGTTCATTTCCAGACCCAGGGTATCTATTGGTATAATCGTCCATCATGTGGACTGGATTGTGGATCCCTCCCCCCAGCAAACCTAGTTTAAAGTCCTCCTCACTAGATTGGAAAGACTGTGGCCAAAGATATCCTTTCCCTTTTCTGATAGATGTACCCCATCAGCCCCTAGAAGACCAGGTTTCTCAAAGGCATTCCCATAATCTAAATAGCCAAAGCCCTGTCCATAGCACCTCTCCCTCACACACTTAGTGAGTTTCCCTATTCTATTGGCCTTTTCAAACCCCTTCCCTTTAACTGGAAGTATTAACAAGAAGATAACCTGTGCTGCTGAGTCCTTCACTGCTGCTCTCAGTGCCTTGTAATCCCTCTTGATGTTCTTTAGTTTATTCACTGCTGTATCAGTGCTGCCCATGTGAAGCAGTAGCACTGTAGTAATCAGTGAGGTGTACATCAACTTTGATGCAGGACCCTGGTAAGCAGCATACCTCTCCAGACAGTGGGTCAGGGCAGCTAATGGGTACTTCAGTGACTCTCAAAAGAGAGTCCCCCAGCACTATCACCCATCGCAAGGAAATTTTGAGAGTCCCCCAGCACTATCACCCATCGCAAGGAAATTTTATGCTTCTAAACTTACATTGTAAGATTTAGCCATGTAGTTGGTATGTAGAATTTATGGGGAGGGGTGAAACAGAAAGGGAGATAGATATTCAGTGCAATTCTATTGTGGATATTCATGGTATGATCAACTGCTATCACAGAATCTCACCAAAATTATTGGGCAATAAGGCTAATGAGTGTCTTAGACTATGTGTTGCTAAAATTAAGATTTTGTCAGATACTTCATAGAATTTGGATTGTTCATAACATACTAAGAGACAATATGTTTCTAAAATCCCTTTTGTTCTCAAAAAACTCAGTCATGAGATCTCAAAAAACTCAAAAATTTCAGACTTGTGTTTTAAACATGAGTGTTAAGGTTTAGCACTGGACCAATCTTTTCACTTAACTGTACAGAGATTAGATAATGAGATAAAATTCATTAGAGAACTCCAAGCTAGGAGGTAGTTGAAGAAATTTCAGAATGGCCTTTGGTTCACATATCACCTCTTTCCAACACAACATTATAATTGATTTGATCTGATACTTCTAGAAACTTATTTTTCTCTTCTTTCACAAAAAATTTGGGAACACAAATTTGCTAAAGATGGAGCTTACAATTTTAGAAAGAAGCAAATTATTTTTAGTTATTTCTCAGTGGTTCTTCCACAATTTCTGTGCTTTTCACCACTTATCATGACTCTTTTCAATGATAATTTACATTTAATTTATTCTGTATTTAATTTTTTCATGTACTTTTTGCAATCCTTTATGATACTGAAGGCCAGCATGTTTGTGATTCTCTTTCAAGTATTTCTAAGAGTACATTAGGCAATACAGATGTAAGCCTACACCTCTCCCCTCCTAAATGTTTTGTATTTTATTTTGTAACAGGACAATTTCAACTTTTATTGTAAATTATACATACAAATCATATTAAAGGTTTCATCAACAAAAAAATTAAAATCTTTGGATGATTCTGTAATCCTGGATGTACTAACAGTTTTAAGTTCTTCTTCCACGTATCCTTCCTTGTCCTTCACCTGTGTCAAATATGATGCAGAACAGGTTTTGTTGAATAAATGCGTAATAACAAATTTAAAAATATCTTCTGTTTACTCATCATGATTCTTTGCTTTTAAAATTGTTGCATGCCTGAAGCTGGATGCTCAAGCTGTGGTTTGTCACAATTGGATAAGCAATTATTTGAACTAAGCAGTCTTCTTTTTGACTGTAAACTTAGTCTGAGGACATTGTCTCTGATGGGATATTAAAGTAAGTATTCATAGACATGACTAGCTGTAAAAATTCATTTGCATATGTTTCTATATCTATGCCATGTTTGCTAGTACCTTTAATGCTTTTGACAGTCTGATCCCTCAGGTGCAGAGTGGTTTGTAAAGTGAACCAGGTGCATTAATACATTTCAATCATGACAGATATTGAATTTGTTCCAACATCCTGTTGTCAGCAAACATCCACACCAGCAAATGTCCACATCCAGAAACTATTATTTGATTCAAAACTAACATCTGATTTCACCATATTACTATACTTACTATAGCTTTCTTATGAGATGCCATGCTGATGCACCAGAGTCTACATTTCCAAATAGGAAACAAAGATTGAATAAAATAACGCAAGCAACATTCCACGGGTCTCATGGAATGGTAATGTTATTTAAACAATGTAATTTTCATGTTGTGTGTTCTACAATAGAGAGAAGAAATCTTATTGAGGTATGACTGCAAATAAAATCCAAAAATTCTTTTACTTACAATCACTGCTAACAAATTGAAAGCTTGTTTATGCAATATTATTTTTATAGAATATGCACAAATAGAAAATTATGTTATAACTGGAATAGAACAATTCAGAGGAGATAGTCTGAGAATAAACATTAACCTCATCTTATCATGTAACAGTTTATGACAAACCTCCTTAATGACCTGGAGGGGAAAGCCATTTCCCAGCTGGACTCTTCTCTATGTTGAAAATTACTTTAGTGCAATATATTAGGTATCTTTTCCCGATGTATTCACTTATCCCTACTTACCCTATATCACTGAAGTACTAAAAATTTGACTTTGGGAGACATTAGCTATATTTTTTTCAACATTGTGTATTTTGGTTAATTATGCTCTTTGTGACCTTCACTGGAAAAGGACAAAATAAGTTGTTTTAATTTAGATTATTTGATACCTTTTGTTTGATGGAATTCCTGACTCTAAATTAAATGTGAAGCAACATTACTTACAATCTCACTGGAAAACATTTTAAGTTTTTTCCTGTCTAGAGATAAGGTATCCTTTATTATAGCATTCTAGAGATTTATTTACCCATCTGACACAGGGAACACTGTATTGTGTCGATTAGCAAACACCTCTGTGGTATGAGGAGCTCACTTGTAATACAAGTCATTTTGACCATCTGAAGAGCGCAATAACCTCCAAAACTATGTTGCCAATAATGTCTTATGGCTATTAGCAAATTAGAATTTGTTACTCTATTGACTCATGCAGTATGGATAGACTAGCTACATTGCCGTTGGCCCGTGTGTCAGAAAAATAAGGCTGATAAGTAATGTAGAAAAGGGTAAAACCATCTTTTAACTTAAGGAACTGCACTGCTATGTTTTTCTAAAATATATTTTACTTGAAGATGGCTTACTATTTTTAAATCATAGGTTTTTTTATCTTTAAGGATTTTATACTGTAGTATCTCACTTGTATATGCTGATACTTTTGTTTGCATTTCTCCCTGTTTTTTATATTTTTAACAATCACTCCCATTATAGCTAGAAAAGGAAGGCACTCTTTCTTCTACATATCACTCAATGTCTTTACAATGTATTTTCTTGTTGCCTGGCTAGTTTAAGTGTAGAAATTTGTAAATAAATGTTTGTCCTTAGTATATTAAACACATAAACAGCAATGTTTGCAATATTCAACTGTGATTAGCTCTTGAAAAATTCATCAAATGTCCTGAGATCTGCACTGTTTTTTAAAAATTCATAAAAAGTTTTGAAGAGTGAAAATGATTTGACAAGTAGGCAGGCCACAAAGCAACTGACACATCAAGGGAAGAAGATCAAACAAGAATATAGCAGGCATATTCATACTGTAGGCTGTAAAGCCTGGCTGCACTCCAAGAAGGTTGAAAGAACAAGTAGGCATGAAGTATGGGGAAAGAATAGAGACAGGAATCTCAAGGTGGGGAAATGAAAGACAATTTGACATTCAAAAATGTTTTTTTAAATATCTTTGACATGCAGTCAATAAATTCACCTCTGCTTTGCTTGTTTAAGTAGATGAAGAAGATTTTGTACAATGCCAAGGTACACTATATGAAGTTTAAGGAAAATGTTTCCTATTTAGTTAGAAAATGCTCAAGGGATTTGGAATGACTCTCAAAATAACTCGTGTGTCTTTGATGTGGGGTTGTGAGTCGAACAGGCTCTATGAAAAAGCTATCCCTGGCACTCAATAGCTGCAACTATTGACTTGAAACCTCTGATTATTTAATTCTACTGCATATTGGTTGTACTATTTAAGCACTGCTTATGAGACAAACTAATTTTAATTGCATTTTATTAAATGTGCATATTTATGCAGAGAAAATATAGGTGAATCAGTAGTCCTAAAGTTGAAATTAATGGGAAATTGGAAAGTGTTTAGTTATAACATTTAATTTACTTCTTTGTATTAAAAAAGCACTTAGCAAGGTGTCATACAAGAGATAACTATATAAGTCTAAGTGTAAATTATGCTTGATGATGTATAACAGTTCTCTAATTAATATCTAAACTGTCAAGTGTCAGGGCACTCACCTCTGGCAATGGACAGGCATGCACTCTGCAACTTGATCCATCAAAGACAATTTATTAAGCAAACTGTGCTCCTTTTATACACAAATCAAGAGGGATGTCTGTACATTCTAGCCTTTAATCATTGGACACAAAATTATAACATACTTGTTTGCCTAAATGCTAATTGTCTATGATACCTGTTTACTACCTTTCTTCACGGACAGAGCCTGGTCTCATTGAGATCAAGCCCCAAAAAAATTCTCTTCCATATCTCCCTTTTTTGTTTTTCAATCAAAAATACTTGATCAACCATTCTATGCATCATAGCTCACATACATTGTAAAAGACAAGGTTCAACACAAAAAATTACTACTAGTATCATTAAACCTGTTTTAATTACAGGCCTAACCCAGCCAAAATATCTCCGTTCATTAAATAACTTTTCTTATTAATTCCAATTATCTACTTGTAATTTTTAACTTCTTCTGTGAGTTGTTGAATATTTTTATGAATTGATTCAGAAAGGTCAGATACATTGATACAACACATTACTTCAAAATATTCTCATCTACTTCCTTGAGCTAATAACAAAAATCTATGGCTGCTCTATTTTGAAGCATTGTATGCTGATTTGAATCAATATCTAACCAAAAGCCACTCAGAACTTGCAAAGTTGTATTTGTTTGTTTTGCTAACCCATTTGTTAAGGCTTGAGCTGTGCCTATAGGGGAAAACACACTTCCTATCACACCGGGTCCTTTATTCCAAAATTCTACATTATAATTACAATTGCTTTCAAATTGGTGAGTCAATCTCTGGNAATATCTAACCAAAAGCCACTCAGAACTTGCAAAGTTGTATTTGTTTGTTTTGCTAACCAACATCCTAGTTTATTCAAGGTTGTCAATGCTTGAGCTGTACCGATAGGGGAAAGCATACTTCCTAATACATGGAGTCCTTTATTCCAAAATTCTACATTATAATTACAATTGCTTTCAAATTGGTGAGTCAATCTCTGGCAATGGAGTTTCCATCTAAAATTTAAACTGATAGATATGTTAGGGGTTAGCAATGTAAATCTACCTAAACTACATGGACCTCCTTTCATGTGTGAGGGAATACTAGGCCATGCTTGGTCCCCACAAATTAAAAATACTCCTGATGGAAGATTCAGAGGTTTACTGCTTGATCGTGAGAATTTTGTTGCTTCCTAGTTACACCAAGCACTTCCATTTTTACAAATATTCAAAGTGGCGCTTACCCACCACATTTTTGTTTGGTTTTCTTCCTGTATAGTTAAATTTAACACATGCATCCATAAATATGAATCCAAGTAGTTTGATCTCCTGAGGCTTTAGGGATGCTGATGGTAAATCTGGTACTCATTAATCCCATCCATCAACACAAGAATGTGTACCATTTTGATGAACACTTGGTACTTCTCTGGGTACTGACCAATTATCTACAGGGAGCTCAACAAGACGTTGAAAAGGGGTTACCTGGAGAGGTCCTGGCACGACATATAGACAAATTGTTGACAATCAGGACATGAATATACAATGTCTTTTGCATCTGTCCAGGAAAGACCAAATTGTTTAAGTAATGCCTTAGCATTTTGATGAAAAAAATCATGAGACAATTGTGCTTGTTAAATAATATTGGGAACTGGGACAACACCAAAAAGTAGGGTAAGTTGGTCAGCCTGTGCATTACCTTCTGTTAAAAATCCTGTTAAATTTATATGGCTTCTAATATGGAGCACATAATAGGGGTGTTCCCAATAAGTTAGTAAAATCCCATAACTGTTTAAAGAGTAAAAGTGATTGCTTGTTGCCCACATGTTTACGCCATGACTTCTCCAATCTTTTTACTACATGAGCAGTATTGTGTGTCTGTCACTAGGTTAACAGGCACATCTTTCCATAGCATAAAAACTTGAATTACTGCAAACAATTCTACAATTTGGGGCATCCCAGTGGAGTAAAAAATGTGGTTTAGCAATTGTTGATTATCATGCCATGTTAAAACTGCTTTTCTCGTTTTTCCTAATCGGTCAGTAAACACCATAACCCCGGTTACAGGTGTTTTGCTCCAAAGAGGGAAAGAAACAAGCACTATATTATTACTTAGTTACATCAGTCTGTGAGAAGGATAACTGATAACAGATGTTGATGTGTCCGTTGAAGCTGTCCAGGGCAACCTGCAACACAAAGCTGTTAGCTATACACCACTGGAGATATTCAGTTGTTATAGAAACATCTACATACTGAGGTTCTTTCCCAGATATTTGTAAAGCCCTCTTTCTTCCTCTCATGCAAATGTTAGCAATTATTTGAATTTGCATAGATAGTGTCTTTTTGGGTTGGTAAGGTAAGAAAATCCATTCTAAGATCACAAGAGGGTCCAAAAGTAAAGCTACCCATTGCCCAATCGAGCCATATGCTTGATTCAAGGTAACAAAACCAAATAAACATAAGGATGTCCTTCAAGTCACCTGTGGGCTTTTTCATATCTGAGGGCCTTATTTATTGTTTTGAGGGCTTGTATAGCCTCACTCTTAAGAGTTTGAGATAATGTCAGTGCCGTATCTCCTTTAGTGAGACCAAACAAAGGGGCCAAATCCACATTAGTGATACCCAAATAGGGTCCAATCCAATTAATAGTTCCTAAAGGCTTCTGCAAATCATTCAATATTTTTACATAAATTTGTAGTTTGATTTGTTGGGGTTCTATCGTGGCTGCTAGTATTTTCCAACCTAAATATTTGCATGGGGGATGAATTTAAAACTTTCCTGGTGTTACTTGGAGAACAGGGAAAACACGGTGCGATTCCTCCTCTCCGTGTGCTTGCTTATGCAACTTAGCCCATGTAGTCATGGAAGGATCTAAGGGCAGCACCTCAGCCCCTGAAGAGATAAAAAACTGTGCACTGCCAAGGCAGCTGGAGCAGGTGTTAATAAAATTGGAGTTACAGGAGCCAACATTTCAAGCAAGAAAGGGTTATTTGTTGGAGATATTTTAGAATCTGGAGGCTGTGGCTTAGTAGAGATAAGGTTCTTCCTTCTTGCCTCTGAAGGAGTAGTTACTGCTACAGCAGAGGCTACAGTTTTTGGGTCTATTTTAAGTTTTTCAAGTGCTTCTTTAACCAGATGCTATGTAGAAAGATTGTGCTGTGGCATCATCCTGCGTAGTGGCATAGATCAGGATTTGTCCTCCTTTCTCCCAGTAGCTATTTGAAAAGCATTGTTGGCTGTACAAGCAGTGTTATTCTTATGCAGCCAGAGGACACCTTGTGATTTAAGGATACGTGCTAAAATATCTGAAGTAGAACTTTTTTCTTTAGTCATATTCTGACCCATTTTTACTAATATTTCCTAGCTGCTCACCTCCCATCTACCAAGGTTTTGATCAGTTTCATGACAATGTCAAAGCAGCTCTCTCCGGAAATCATGTTGCCAATCCCCACTGTCAATATTATATTTATCTTAGCTGGGCTTGCCACTGGTCTTCTCTGACCTCTCATCACGTCGAATCACATCAGGGTCAACATTTATGGCAATGGACAGGCACAGACTCAGCAGTTTGATCCAGCAAAAACGATTTATTAAGCAAACCAAGTGCCTTTTATACACAAATCATAGGGCTGTCTGTACATTCTAGCCTTTAATCATTGGACACAAAATCTTAACAAACTTGTCTGTCTAAATACTAATTGGCTATGTTTACCACCTTTTTCAAGGACAGAGCCTGGTCTCATAGAGATCAAGCCCAAACTTGTTCCCATCAAGCCCAAAGATGTTCTCTCCCATACTCACCTACTTGCAACTTTTACACATATAGGGCATTTGAAGAAAATGGTTCTTTTGCCTTCTGCTTTTGTCTGCTAGATATCTGTCATGCCAGTGAGGGCATCTGAAAAGAATCTCCATAGGTTTTCCCAAGATTTGAAGCAGAGGCAGCAGCAAGGGATCAAGCAGAAAATCCTTGTAAAACTTCAATCTCCTCTCCAGCTGGGTTTCAAATCAATTCTTTTGTCACCTGGGCCAGCAATGGTGCTGTATGAGTACAGGATGCATTGCAACATTAAAACCTCCCTAAAATTAGCTCCTCCTTTCCTCTCCAAGGGACATTTTATTAGGTCAGCTCAACAGATAAAGCATCCCTGAGATTATAAGTGCCAGAATACCTGTCTTATTTTGGCTTGAAGAATTTTATGTGGTCATTTGGAAGACTATTTAAAATCTTTAATTCTAGAAGGTAAGTTTTCCCCACGTTCCTGAACAGGCTCACAGATAACTGTGTTCATGAACAATTCTCAGTGTGAGCTCCAGGATGAAAATTAATAATGTTCGATACTTGACAACTCTAAGAATCTTGTTAGGAAAAGTTTTTTGAGTTATTTCTATCTAAGATCTAAATGAGTCAGAAAATGTATGAGTCTCTCAAAGTTTGGAATGAAGCATGGTCACTTTTCCTTCCTCTGTGAGTTTTGCTGCAGAAGACAAGCCAGCATGCAGTCCCAGGAGCCGTTTGAACTCACTCCAGCTGTCAGGTGGCTGGTGAGAATATACATCTTCACCACAGATTTTGGCTTCAAGGTTCCTTGTGAGTGCAGCTTGTGAGACTGAGCAACTCACACCAGGGTAAGCCTAGGGCAGCATCCGGGGCCCTGTTCTCTGCATGGAACATGCTGCATCCCCTGAACAATTCCTATTACCCATGTGGCCCATCCTGTTTTTCACAGATCTGTTTTTTTAATGAATATGAGGGCAGCTCTCCTGCTACATCTCAGTGGGAAGGCTGTGCTCCCTCGACTCCTATGTGGTGCTGCTGTCATGTAGTTTTGTGTGTGGGACCTGTGGTCTTGGAGAGGCCTGAGGTCCTTCAGGATGGGCAGGTTGGGAGTGGATACCTTGTCTGACCCTTACAGCCTTACGGCTGTATTCTTGGAGAAGAAGGGTTTTTGTGTTTGGTGTTTACCTCCCTCATGGCAACAATTTGTAGGTCCTCTGGGCTTTTATTCTAAGGAGGCTTTTCTTGCAAAAATCTGCATCTGCTAATGTGTTGCTTGTGGCTGCTGGGGACAGCAGTCCCAGAAGGTTGTAGCTGAAACCACAGGAGGCCTTTCTTTGCAATTAACTCCTGGGTGCTAGCTTTCTGTTAGAACTCGATAATTGATGAATCAAAGTATTGTCAGATGCTGCAGTATTTTCAGTGCTTGTTATTTATTTTACCATAGAAATGGTTTTATGGTCACAGCTGTATGATCATGGTGTTTCAGACTGGAATAGCATGGAAGCTGAACTACAGTTAAGTGATTTACCACAGTTATAGTCATGTGTGTAATATACTTCTAGCCTCTGTCATGTGAAATACTACTGTTCAGCGTTTAATATGCTAGTGCATAGCAGGAGATGATATCAGATTAATTATACTTGTAGAGTATATAAATCTTGACCTAGAAGCTGCAATCACTGAAGTGCAGATACTGCTTCATACACTACTTCTAAAGGTGTCAGGTAATTTGCTGCTTGCACTGCCCTGGCTTAGTATTTTCTGTAGCCGTGAAGAACTCGCATTTCCCAGCTTTATTGAGGTTTCCCAGCTTGCATAGTCTTAAGGATAAAACCATTACAAGTTTGTTCTAGCAAAATGTAGTGTTAGTTCACAACAAAACTGTGTAACATAATTGCATTAGCTTTATTTTCACAGTTCACGTTTGGGAAAAGTGTGAAGTGTGTAGTGGTGGTGTGCTCTTCCAATGACTTCTCACAACCTTCTGCTGCTGCTTTTACACCACTTTGTTCTAGTTACTTTCCCCATTTTCTGCATCTCACCTGCAAATTCTTTTCCATTCTTTGAGACTTTGAACAAAGCTGTATTTCTGTAAGCTGTGAACTTCAAAACACCTCTATATCCCCCTTCCCTCTTTTTATCCCTTCGAGGACTATGTTAATATTCCAAACTTTCCAGTACTCCTTTGATACTGAATTTAGACTACTCAAAGGGCTGAATAATGGGATTTAGGTTTAAAATCATGTCTGCCAAAAATCAGTAAGGAATTTTTCACTGGAGAAGGAGAGATGTTTTGGAAGTGAGAAAGAAGGCAAGCCCTTTCCTTAGTGCTGTGTTACATTTGTTAGCTGATCTCAAGAACATGCCAGAAAATGATACATGCCAGTTTGCTTCTTAACAGCATTTCTGTTTTGTTACCGGCTAGGTCAAACTGCATCAGATTTAGAAAAATCTGCATGTATAATATGCATTTCACATTTGATGCAGGGAGCATATGCTGCTCTACTTAAAGCTTCCCTTTGCTAACAAAAAGGTTTAACCTGCCATTGCATGAACTTGTGCAGTGGCCGCTTCATTATCAGAAATTATATGTATCTGACTCATGTGCAAGTTGCAAGCATTTGCAGCTCAGTGCTTGATTATGTTTATTCACAACGGGTATCCTATGTTGTGTCCAGAGACCCTTAGGAAAATCTCTGTGTGAAGCGAAGGTGTAATAATTTCACACTTGACAGCAGGCAGATTTTGACTGTTCTGCAAAGTGTGTTTGTGCTATACCACCCATATGCAGCTGATTCCAGTTCACTTTCTTCCTAGTTATGATTCTTAACATTTCTGTGATCAGAACATAGTTATGGTCTGCAAATACTTGTTGTTCCTTTAGATGAAGGTAAAAAAAAATAACCTCTATGTGTTCTGAGAAATTTTGCATGTGCCTGTCAAAGTTCCTGTAGCCCAGACCTTTAATACTAAAATTCCTGTCATATTTAGTAGCATTATATTGGAGTTTTGAATCAAAACTGACTATTTCAGAAGTCCTTGTGCAATACTTCCCTCTAATTTAGCTGACATATACTGTCAGATGCCATGCTGTTATTTCCTGTTGAGTTCTGAGAACAAAACCTCCAGAAAAATGTAAACATATTCAGAACAAAGTTAAGCAATCCACACAGTTGATATCAGTGATGTTAATTTAGTTGAATCTTGAAAGGCCAAAGTCAGCTACCTGCCTAGAAGAGTATGGTGTGAGCTGACTACCTTAAAGTAAAAACTTCAATAACTATCTATTGCTATCAGTAGTGTTTAATAATATACTCAAACTTTTAAAATAGCTGAAATAGAAGCTTCTCAAATGTCAAAACTGAGCATTGCTAGAGAAAATGCTCTATTGTTCTTGAACGCATAATAAGAGAATCAAGATCTGATGTATGATCTGTCTCAGAGCAGGGGCTGTGATTTCTCTTGAGCAGTTTTTGTAGTGTGTTAAAGAACCTTCATACTCCTTTTTGGAATTATTTGCACTTGGAAAAATATTTGGACTATGTTAGAGTGTGTTGTTTTTAGCAACTATAGGCCTGACAGCAGATACACGAACAGCCTTGGCTGTAAGTCCAGTTGCTTTCACAACAAGAAAGTTTGGTGCATGAATTTACATGTGCAGATTCTTTTAGAATGATGGTGATAAAGTCACAAACTACAAGATAGGTATAGACTCTACGTCTAAAATATCATTGCAAACACAAGTTTAATATCCTGAGGAAACACTAAACATAGCAGAGGTCAGAAATCTTATTGTTAAGTTGTCCCTTATAAGGGTTGAAAGTGAGAACAATCCCATTGGTCTGTCCATATGAGTCGATATGGAAGGTTCATTCCCCAAATGAGATGCATTAAAAGGGACATATTTATTCATCATTATGGACTATTACACACACTTGATATGGGACTGTGGGCAAAATATCTCTCCATCAGCAATTACTAAAACTTTTATGTTGTAATTCCTGGGAATTTGTGACAAACATCCCTTGCTGCATCCTTTGCAATAAGTGGAAAAATGAGACCATGCAGCCTTCATGGCTGTGGGAGCACAGGCCACCAGACCTTCACCTGATTCCTGCGTTTGCCTGTCCACCTTATGTTTATCAGCAGTACTTAGCTTTGTGAGTGTTTTGTTTGTCAGAAACTCTGATCTTTGCAGGTTTCTTGCTGCAAGGAGGGTGTTATAGAATCCTGTAGGTTTTTATTTTGATTTTTCCACCCTTGTATGTGGATTTCTTGCTGGCACTTGTGAAAATCTTCCCTGAGATACTGTGCAACAGATTAATGACACAATGTGATTCAAGTTGCCCTGTTTACAGTATGTAAGTGTCTATACTCTGCATGCAACTTCTGTATTAAGAGGATAATTTATGCAGTGTTTTCTTGTTTTAACAAATAATGAAATGTAGAATTTGTATGCTATTTAAACAAAGCCGTTAAAAAGTGCCATTGGAAAGGTATAAAAAATGCCAATGAAAGGTTTGGCAGGCTGTGATTTTTCAGATATAAATATGTGTAAGTATTCTTATGTTTGTTCCAGCTATAGTGAGCTCATCTTAACTCTCCAGAATCAGTATGCATTGGTGATTTGTTCTTGTGATACCTCGTGTTGCAAATGTTTGCCTTTGGCCTTGACTTGTGTAATCTTAGGTGTCAACGTGTCAGTATAAGTCTTCGTTACAGATTGGGATACAATTCACTTTTTTTTTCTTTTTAATTAAAACCATTTTAATTCATGTGTGAAATGTGATTTTTGTCTACACAGGAAAAAAAATAGCTTGAGAGTGCAAACCCATTATTTCATTAATGGCTACGTCATGACAAAAGTAACCTGATCTCCTGTGGGTATAAACTGGCTGTGGTATAAAGCAGCTGTTTTTCTGATTCCAAACTTCAACAAACTTATCCCTTGCCACTGAAATGATCCTGCTTTTGTTGATGTCTTTTGGTCTCAAGTTACCTTACTAACACAATGGTATCTGGTACTGTTGTTAGCATTTGTATGTCACTACCTTATTTTGGGTTTTTCTAGGTAAAGCTCCATTCTTGTTTGTTGTGACCATTTCTGTTTCTTTGCCTGCTTTCCAATTTTCACTCCTTCCTGTGGAAGTGTCAGTTCCCCACTGCTATTAGTTCTTTCCAGTGTCATTGATTGCTCAACTTCTTTCATCTGTTAGCATAGTTATTATATTCCTCTAAGGGTGACTTTCACCCCCTCTTTTTTTTTTTTACTGCTGATGACCTTGTCCTTATAATGATGTTGCTTGGTCTACCATTGTTATCTGTTACTCAGGCTTCAAACTCTATTTTAAATCCAGCTTTTCCTTTGAACTTGGGAACTGAAAATCTTTAGGGAGGTTTGTATCTTTTTACAGGATAAGCTATAAAAAAATACTATGCTTAAACTGTGATCAGTGCAGCAAAGTTTTTTTTTTTGTTTCATTTTTGTTAGACTTTTTTCTAAAATGTCAATTTTTTAACATGTCATGTAATAGGCTAATAACTTGCACTTGTATAAAAAGTCAACACAGGCTTGCTTTATGTGTCTTAATATGAATCCTTATACACAGTGAGAAAAGTGGTCTCTTCTCATGTAAATATATTAGTTGATACTACTTGCTAGTAAGTGGGTACCTACAAACTCTAGTAGTAATAAAGAAATAATTTCTAACACAGAGGAAACACAGTAGTTACTCTGCTGTGAGACTAGTATATACATGTATTCTTAGCAGAATGCTGGTGCTTCTTGCAGATACCTGGTGAAAACTGCAGGTGTGAAAATGTAGAGGAATAAGGAAATTTTAGAAGAGCAAAAATAAGGTTCCTGAGGTCAAATACTTTTTCATCAGACAGTTGGACAAATTAATAAAGTATTGTCTATTCATTAAAATTTATTTTCACAGTATCACAGTATCATAGTAAAGATAAGGTTGGAAAAGACCTTAAAGATCATCCAGTCCAAATCCATTTTATTTTAGCACTGGAGCTGCTTTATTTCCTTAATAATCTTGAGAATAAAAACTTTGTCAGAGGTCTGCCGTTTTTTTATACCACAGTATATAGGCTCACAAGATGTTGCTTATAGACATAAGTGATACAAAACCAAAGATACATTAATTCTCCTCCCAAAATCCTCCTCCACCTATTTCAGTTTAATATATATATTCATTATAATATGTTCTGTTAAGACTATATATACAAATGGAGTATATCTAGGATGTTTTGTGGTGAGAACCTCATAGGCAAAAGTGTCTTAACATACTTCATGCCAGGTAAATTTAAATGTAAGTTATGAAAGTAATGATTTAAAGAAAATCTTGAGCTTTGGCCTTCCAGTTCTATCTGATTTCACCACTGACTCAAATTTTCCTTTGTTAAGGGGTGATCTCTATGTGACCGGAGTCTGATTTCTACTGATGAAAGACTTCATAGTAAAATGTGAGTGGAGCTTTTCAACATAAAGTATTGATCAATGTGGTGAAGAGAAACGTAACTGCTGAGAAGACGATGGTACTGGAAAGGGAGGACATGTTTAAAACATCAGAATGATGTTTGTTGGACATCTTTAAAACATCAGAATGAAATCATTTTTTCACAGTGTCACTATTGCAATTAAACTGTGAATGTTGAAAATCATTTTGAGATACAAAAATCACTGAATACAATAACTTGTGTATTTGCACAAAGCAATTAAAACCTATAACTAACAGGCGAAAGCATCCAAAAAGCAGCAGCAGGGCTGAGAGATACAGGAAGCTTGGAGAGAAGCAAATGCAAAGTACATGCTCTGATGGGCAGTTCTACACTCTCTGGGGTGGGAATACAGCTAAATGTTGTTGACATGGCTGGCTAGGAACAGGTGACGTAAGTAGTCAAGGACAGAAAGAAGGGTCAGATAGAATTGAGCAAGAATGTAAAAAATTTAATAGTGAGGCTACTTCTGTGAGTAATTGCTCTTGTCACTGAGAAGTATTGCCAGTCATCCCACAGCAGCAGCTAAGTACTTTATTTAATATTTGTAATTAGGTGAAGGTGTCAACAGTAAAGAAATTATTTCTGTGTTGGACATAACTCCCTTCATCAGTGCCCCGCACATCTGTCATGGTTTAAATACAGCACTATGAAGCTGCTCAACAAACAAGAGGCTTAAGGGTCAAGACAAAAGATAGGAAAAGCTTATTCACTAATTGATGGTCATGGCCAAAAGACAGACTCAACTTGGGGAAAATAAAAATCCAGTTTAATTTGAACACAAACACTCACCAAAAAACACCAATAGGACAAGAGATGAAGGTGGCTGTTCAATGCACCTTCTTCCTACTCTTTCTAGGTAGCCCAGGTCTGCTAACCTTCCTCCCCCATTCTCCATTGGTGCAAGGGTGTATGTAATGGAGGGAAAAATGACTGAAAAGGTAGTGGCTAGTCAGGTTTTGTTTTTTTTCCTCAGGGGGAAAACTTCTTACAGTCCTCCCCTGTAGCAATGAGGTATCCTTTGATGGGAAACAGTACTTCATGAACTTCTCCAACTAGCACTCCCAGTAATATACTGCTCTAGAGCAAATCTCTGTCAGATTCATGGTCTCTTTCACAATCACATGCTCTACTCCACAGCTGCAGTAGCTCTTCTCCATTGCTGATATCTGAGGGTTCCAAAGGCTTAGCCTCTCCTCTTACCATGAGCAGAGTGGTAATAGCTGCTCTGGCATGTCTTCCCACCACTCCTTCCTTCTTCCTGGCCTAGGTGACTATGTGGCCGCACATTAACAAGTTCACAAGTTTGCAGGTTGGAAAGGACCTCAGCAATCATGTAGTCAAACCTCTTAAGGCAGTATGCAGTTTAAATGTACTGGTCCAGAACCCTATCAAACCCAGCCTTAAAATTGTCTAAAGTTGAGGCATCCACCACTTACCTTGGAAGGCTATTCCACTGCCTAACAGGTCTCATGGTGAAAAATTTTCCTTTTGAATCCAGTTGTAATCTCTTCCAGAGCAACTTGTAACCATTCCCCTTTGTCTTTTCTACATGACTGCTTGTGAAAAGGGAGTCTCCATCCTCCTGGTAGCCACCCTTGACATACTGGAACATTGCAATAAGGTCCCTACTAAGCTTTCTCTTCTCAAGGTTGAACAGACCTCTCAGTCTTTGTTCATATGGGAGGTCTTCCACTCCTCTGATCATCCCAGTCCTCTTCTCTGGACCCTCTCCAGTCTATCTGCATCTTTTTTGTATAGCAGGGACCAAAATTAAACTCAGTACTCAAGGTGTGGTCTGACCAGCACTTAGTAAAGTGGCAAGACAACATCTTTATCTTTGCTGGTGATCTATCACTTTCTATTCCTCCCCCACCAAACAAAAGGGAATTTCAAAAAAAAAAAAGCTCAAAACAATTGGCAGTTTCCCAGAATGTTTCTCCCTGTTAAATATGTTTATTTGCAGAGTAGCTGATTGGCTCAGCTTTGACCAGAGGTAGGTCTGACTAGGGGCTGGAGAGGGCTTTTATGTAGCTTCTTACAGGGTCCCCCCCAGTAGCCCTCTCCTCCATTACTAAAACCCCATCCAACACAAACCCAACCTGACATCCTATATAGCACATGAGTTGTTATTATTTTGATGATCAGCTTGTCATAATTTATGCTACAGTGGACCATCAGCAACTCAAAGTGCTTGCTGTAAGAGAAAATGAGGTTAGTACCAGAAGTTGATTGTTTATTCAGCATTTCAATTTAGATACGTCATTGTCACCAAGAGAGTATGTGTTTCTAAGTATGCTGTAACTTTTATATTTATTTCTTATCTTTTGAACTGTTATTTCTTATCTTTTGAACTGTTAGATTGTTACAGGTAGGACAAGGTCTTGACTTATCTACTTCCCTACACTTGATGCATTATATGTGAGAAGATCACAGGCAAAAAGTATTTGCTGTTTAAGCTGAGAATTTGTTTGACTGCAATAAATATTTCTCAATGACAATTTTTTGTGGTTTTTAAATTTACTAGAGGTGGTTATTCTCTTCATGGTGGATGTTGAGTGAGAATTAATTATGAGTAAAACAAGTAAAATGCTTTTTGTAGAAACAAGCCCAAGTGTTGATCTTCGGCACTCTCTTATGTGAGGTTAACTGTTGGCCTTTTCTGCAGATTTAACCTACGTGTCTACTCAAAGTTACTGCAGGAGAACTCTGATGGATGCAGCCCAGTGTAACTACTGTTAGATGCTACGTTTATAAAAGTATTCAGAGACATTGTGTCCATAGAAGTGTTTTTACAAAGTGCTTTAGTTGTGTGCTGCAAGTAAGTGACATAAATAGGTCACTGAATTTTGCAGGTAACAACAGTTGAGATAGTAATAATGAGAAAATCACCGTTACTGAGGGGTGACCTCATTAATGTTTCTAAATATGTAAAGGGTGAGTGTCGGGAGGAGGGTACCTAGGGTCTCCTCAGTGCCTTCCAGTGATAGGACAAGGGGCAACAGATGTAAGCTGGAGCATAGCAGGTTTCCTATAAATATGAGAAAAAAGTTCTTCACAGTGAGGATTACAGAGTGCTGGAAGGGGATGCCCAGGGAGGTTGTGGAGTCTCTCCAGAGAAGGACATTTAAAACCCGCCTGGAGATGTTTCTGTGCAACTTGATCTAGGTGATCCTGCTCTGGTAGGGGGATTAGATTAGATGATCTTTCAAGGTCCCTTCCAATCCCTAGCAATCTGTGATTTTGTTGCATGAGTATGAGGCAGCCTGTTAGTTTCCTATGCTATGGAATGAAATTTCCTATGCATTCTTGAGAGCCCTTAAGTGACTAGTGTTTGTGTCTATGTTTATAAAGACACTCATTCTTATACTTGTGGTTTTTGTGTATGTTTATCCTAAGATGCCACACAAAATGATTATGTTGTGAGATTTTAAGCTTCCTTGTGATGTATTTTTTTTCATGGTTAAGGATTCTGTATTTTAGGTCAAAGATCTCATCACTGCGTTTTGGTCGATTGGTTAGTCAATTTTTGACAGCAAAAGTGATTACAGAGACCAGAAGTCAATAGCACAGAAGTATTATAGAATGTATTGCCCTGCACTAATCAATTGAACTATATTAAACAACTTGAGATTGTAATAATAATTAAGCATGTTTATAATGTAAAAAAACTAGGAGTTAGGCTACATGACTGTGGAATAGATTTTTCAGTGTTTTATTCAGAGGTATCAAGAATATGTTAATGGATTCTACAGTAGGATGCTGTGGCAATGTAATTTCATAATGGCATTTCCCAAAGACCAGTGGGTCCTGCCAGTAAGTCGGTGTATCACCACTGACTGCAGTAAAATCCCTACTGGTTTGCACTTGCATGAGTAAAAGGAATTCAGCCCATGTTTCTTGATTAGTTACCTGGTCTGTTACTTAAATGTTGTCAAATACTGACAAATACTCTTAGCTGCCCTGTTTAATATATTGCTGCTGCTCAACAATAACAATTACTGTTATATTTTGTTCCTACAGGCCTTTAATGACTATTTGGGACCAGTCTAAGTAACAACTGTCATTGCGTGTTAATCTGCAGTGGACCAGGGTTAACTTCATTTCTGCCACAGGTGGAAAAGAACACCTGAATTCAGTTTATGAAGAAGCAGACATTCACTTTATTTAAATACATTTAAATTCACTAAAATTAGTGGAAGAATGCAAATTTAGTGCCTTCGAGAATGTCATGTTGTACCCTAATTTCACAAATAAAACTATCAGCATTGATGGTGTAATACCCTGGTGTAATACAGGGACAAGGTAAGTAGTGTGCCCAGTTTTAGGGTCCTTCACTATAAGAGGGACATTGAAGAAGTGCTGGAGAGGGTACAGAGGTGGGCTACCAAGCTAGTAAAGAATTTAGAATGTGTTGTATGAAGAACAACTAAGGGATCTGGGGCTGGTTATGATGGAGAAGAGAAAATAGCAGAGAGATCTTATTGCTCTCTACAACTACTTGAAAGGAAGTTGTAAAGAAGCAGGAGTTAGTCAGTTCTCCCTAGTGGCAACTGATAGAACAAGTGGCCTTAAGTTGCACCAGGGGAGATTCAGGTTGGATATTAAGAATTTTGTTACTGAAAGGGTTGTCAGGCATTGGAACAACCTGCCCAGGCTGGTGGTTGAGACATCACTCCTGGAAGTCTTTAAAAGAAACCTTTTTGTATTGAGGGACATGGCTTAGTGGTTATGATAGGGATAGGAAAAGGTTGGACTCTACAGTCTTGAAGATTTCTTTCAGCCTAGACTGTTCTATGATACACTGGAAAATCTTAAATTTTCTTGAAGTATTGTAAGAATATTATTTATACTGTGAGCTTACTAAACTTTCTAATGTCCTTACAAGGACAACCTTTGTAGCTTTATCAATGACTTTATTTAGTATAAAAGTTATTCAAAGTATAAAATACCCAACTTTTGTTTTTAGAACAGTGACTTTTTTTCAGGATCCCTTGTTTTTCCAGTTGGCATACATTTTATATAGTGCTGTATCTCTTACAGGAGAGTCATGTAGATATCTTCCTGCAGTCACATGTAGATAATATGAGATTTTTCTATTCTAGTATTTACTTACAGCTTCTTATATTCACTGCAAAGTCTGACTTGTATTCAAATCTAGTAATTATCAGACTCAAGAAAGCCATCAGTGAGCTATCAGTTTTATATGTATATTTGCTGAAGCTCACTCTCAAAATGAAAACCAAATCATTTTCCAGTTCTACTGCCTGATAGTCATTCACAGAGAAGTAAAATTAGATGCCTTGTTTAGAAATGAAATAGCTTTGGAGTTTGGTCTGGCTCCACAGACCAATGTGCACATGAAGAAACAAGGCAAACAGAGTAAGTAAAAGTGATGACTATGAATGGGTAACCTTTACAAAGTTTAAGAAATTATAACAAGAACATTGGGGTTTGAAGTACTTTATTTTGTTAAAAAAGTTATTAATACCTTAAATAATGACACTTACTCTGATTATTTTTTTTTGCCCATTTTACTGCTATGTAGGAACCCACTTAATCATGTTCTTTTGTCATGTGTGCTCCTAGTTTGTGCTTTAAATCAAAGCTCTAATGTGTACCCTTTTGTTGCCAATATGCAAGGTATTACTTATATTATACTCTTTCACCTGAAAGATGAAATCTTTAAAAATTAAAATTGATGCCTACTTTGGCCTTTGGGTTTGCTGGGAGAACTGAAATGTGCAAAGGGAGGTGATGTATCAAATGGCCAAGATGCTAGTTACCCTACTCTTTGGCTGCTCTGTGTCTGGGTTTCAATATCCATAAGATACTGAAGGGGCCTTTTTAATCACATTCCTTCTACCTTGAATTAGTGGAAGTAGTCAATAATGTTTGCTGATAAGAGTTTCATACAGAATATATCCTAAAAATAATTTTGAAGTGTGTGAGAAATATGTAAATGGGAATAATTATTTGTGAAAGCACAACAGTCTTAAATATAAGTTCTGAGGAGCCCGGTTTTCTTGGTTAGGGTTTACTTCAGTATGGACTGGAGGTGGATTGTTAAATGCAAACTCATCTATTATTGGGGTGGGTAATATGTTTCCTTGGAACTTCCTTCTGTCATTGAAATTAAAAGCAGATATTTCTGTACGTATGATTTGCAATGGTTCCTCCTATGGATTTATCATTTGAAATACTGTGAAAAATTCCAGCACATTTTTGGCTGCAAGTGAAACTGGGCAATGTAATTAGTAATAAGTGGATTTGGTTATTCCACTAACTGTACAGAGGTAAACATAAAAGTTTCTAAGCCTAATATCTCTGTAATAAAAAGATCTGAAGTAAGTAGAGTTTTCAAAATGGATTGTACATACCTGTAAAGAAATTCAGAGGTGAGAATTGCAGGTTATTGTTTTCTGTTTTAACAGAATCTCTTCTAATTTTTTTAATTTTTATTTTGTTGAAAGAGCTAAGGTGTGTAATCATGCGGACAAACAGAGACCTTGCTGGCATGTATATATGGAATCCATTTACTGAGTCACTGTCATTTTAACAGCAGGCAGCTCAACTCCCTGAGGTCGCTAAAGCATTTCAGGCTCACTGAGTCAGGACTAAATAACACCCAGCTGGGTGCGAACAAACACCTGTCAGATAATCCAGTTAATAGCTGGTTTAGTTATCAGTACTCTTCTCTATCTGCCTTATCTTCCTCCTGCCTTTATGAATGCGTGATGCATTTCACACAACATCGTGTTTAAAATCTTCAATAATCCTGTAATAGCAACTGATGGAGACCTTTTATATGTTGATTCCTTTGCTCTTTGATTTCAGAAAGATGGTGAGAGATTGCATGATGAAGTCTTGGTTAGAATGGTTTTTTTTTTTTTTGTGTGCAGATGTATTTCAGATGGGTTTTCTACTCTTTGGAGGAGCATAATTCTAACAGTCAGTGTAATTGCTTCTGCAATAGATGTCATTCTTTTTCTGGGTGACAATACACCTCTATGCAAACTGAATTCTTCTGTGAATATGCCCATTTCATAAGTAGGACTTGTCATTGTACCTTTAAGGTCATCAATACAAAGGCTGACAAGTGAAAGTGGCAGAGTATGACCAAGGCACACTTGTGAATATTCATGTAGAACTTTGGTTAATTTTTTCTGGCTCAATCAAAGCCTTGTTGATTAGTAAAGTCATGCTTCCATAAGGAATTTTTTCTGCTGATTTTAGTGGGAGATGGACCAAATAGCAGGACTGTTAAATAAGTGCTACCTTTTGTTATTCTCTGACACTAGCATAGTGTTTTAAAATGCAAGTATAGCTACATAACTGTAAGATTTTGTTACATGTTCTATATTCCAGATCAGATTTCTTTGTCCTGAAAGGTAATTCAGCCTTAAAAAGAAAGGAAAATCAAGTTCAGAAGTAGAATATGAACTTGTAGATTTAACCATAAAGATCCAAAATGAATATGCTTCTATATATAATTGACTTTACAAGAATGACATCTAAATTCAGTGCTTTTTTGTGTTTATTCCATTGCAAAGTTAGCCTGTTGTGTTGCTTGGTTATCTTGGGAAGCTTAACTTACAGGGTTATGCTTACATGGAAAACAGCATTGATACTATATTCATATAGCAGATACTGTAATACGAAACAAATCTAATTAAATGTTAAAACCCCGGATGGTGTAAGGTAACTTGACATGCTTCTATTGATCAAAAGATGATGAAACTGATTTATAAACAATGTTAATTTTAAAATTTTTAAAGGAATTTCAGGTACTCTTGAAGGAGGGAGACCAAAGACTGCTCTACTGTGGTATGCTATAGGTAGGAGAATCTTAAGGTAGCAAAACTGGGTCACAAGCTAGTTTTAGATATGTATATTCAAGATAATGCTTTTTTGCTGTTTTGGATTTTTTCAACATTTTTCAAAAATATTGAATACTGTTAGTGTCCAGATTATTAATCTGCAGTTGTTGGACCAAGCAGTCTCTATAACTAACTATGACCACTGCACCTGATGTCCTCCAAATCTCTAACCAGTCATGAATGTAGACTGAGACCGCCTTTAACTTCTAAACATGCCTTTATGGTTAGGCATATGACCAGGTTTCTTTGAAGTAGTCTCAGATATGTTTTCTGTTTTCCAGGTATACAGGTAACCCTAATTCTGCTACTTGCCAAGTTTTGAATGTTTGCAGTCTCTCTGCTGTTCTATCTTTATGTGTAATGCATTTATCTTTTCAGTATGTTTTATATCCTACTGTATCTGGGTGAGAGAGGATACTGTCAGATTTGTCAGTTTGTTCGTCATTGTTGCTATAAAGCACATAATCCTTTGCTAATCTGATTGCTTAATTAGCTTAATATTCTTATCCAGGTGAACATAACTAGAGGGTTTGCAGCTACAAGCTATCCAGTGTAGTTGTATTTTAAAATTGGCTTTATTTTCAGTGTTCCTTACCCAAATCTAGGCTGAGATTTAGTTAGAATCAAATCATTATAGTTAGCATTTAGGCTGGGCTGTTTCTCTGCTCTTTTGTGCTGAAGTACTGCAAGCTCTTCTTGAGTTTGGTGTCTGATTTGCTGTGCAGAAAGTGGCTTTGAGCAGATCATACGCAGATGCATGCAACATTTGAAGAGAAGAAATACTTTGCTGTCATTCTGTAGAAATAGTCTCTGGGAAATAAGAAAGTGGCATTAATGGATTCCAAGATACATGATCAAACCATATTGTTCTACTGGCAGAAAGGAGGTGTCAGTAGGAAATGAGCTGGTGGGTGGAAGTTAAAAGGTATCACATGACATTTGACAGAGTGGAAGACATATGTTGTAGACTCATGGAAGCAAAAAGAGGAAAAAGCAGTCAGGAATTCATTGTGTTTGTATAATACGCTATAGCAGCCTGTGATGAGTCTATTGAAATGCTTCATACCCTTCTGTCTGAGTTTTCTGTTGTAGATTCTACTAGTAGTTTCTTTGGCAATTTTTACCCCTTCAGTCCCAACAAGTGTTTTGCTAGAGGACCTCTTCAAAGCAAAGTTCAAGACTAAACCCATTCTTGTCTAATGCTTTTTGGTTATGTTTCATCTCCTCAGAGGTATTTAGGCACCTATCCTGTACCTGGGCTCTGTATCATCTATGTTCATTCAAGTACACATTTTATTCAGTTGTGGTTTGCTTATTGTAATCTGTCTTTAGCTCTTCCACAGAGGCTTATTGTGTGATGGCAATAATGTAGGAGTGAATACATACAGCTGAATGTAAGGCTCTGAAATCTGATGGGCATTTCTGGAGAAATGTGTTACTAGTTCATTTGACAGAACTGTGAACATGAATTCTAAGTGGAAATAAACCGGGAATTTTGTTTCTTAGCTCAAGGTGACACAGGAAGCTGAACTGGGTGTTCTGGGAGCCAGTATGTTGTGAACTGCTAGCTACATGCTGTTACTAATGTAAGGGCCTAAAAGAACATGGAGGAGATACTGCTGATTGATGAGTGACTTTCACAGTGAGTCTAATTGAGTAGTTCTGGAAAATCAAGCCAACAGTTATGTGTATGATCATCTGCAGCTATTCTGCAGATGCCATGATGCTTTGGAGTTAGAATATTTTACTCTGTTGTTATTAAAGTAAAATGATCCCTCTCTTAGGTGGGAATCTGAGATTGCTGGTTATCTACTGTAGGACATCATGTCTTACCTTGGTTCTCCTACAAGTCATACTGTAACAATATCAGTATACGAGGAACTATGTGCTTCAGTATCATGGATTTAAATGAAGTCTTGCTGATGATCCCACAGATGAAATTTTCATAAACAGCTCACACCAACACAAGTTACCTGGCATCTGCTGTTGTTGGTTGGGCATGCATGTGAACTTGACTCTCGTGTTGTGATTTCTTACACATGTGAGTACACTTCTATTAACATTATGCCAAGAACAGAGTTTCTATTGCAGAAAACAAGTTTATGTTCAGCATGTGCATAACTTGATCTCTCTTGAGTGGTAGAAAATGAAGGTATCATCACTTCTGGTTAAAGACATTATGCAAAAAGCAAGACCTGAAGTTAACCAGGATCAAGGCTTTGGAATCACATGCTTGCTATGCTCGATGAGACACTTCTTTTGCTTGGCTTTTTTTTTTTACTAGTTTCTCATATATTGATTTGAATCATTGAGTTGTCATTTAAAGATACACCTAAAAAAAAGATTGTAAAGATACAATACATCGTTGTTGATTTAAATATACACAGTGAATCTTAAGAAATAGGAAAAAAGAGCTGGAAGATAAACTTGTATCCAGCCTGGAATTTCACAGGTTACTAATGCTCTCCCTAAATTTCATTTCCAAGCAAGAGGTTGGAGCATTGGCTATAGACTACAGCTCATTCTTGTTTGTGACTGTGCTTTTAGAATGTTAATGTTTCAGGTGTGACACAAAGTTAATCTCCTCCAGAAACAGTCTGTGAGAAGAAAGGTGAAGAGCTGAACAACTCTTGTCTAATACATTTGCAAAAAAACCTAGAGGTAGACTCTTAACATGTCTGTGTTTTAGAGAGGAGTGTGCTTTCCAAATGCTGCTTCAGAAGGTGCCTTATGGTCAAATTGTAACTGCACAGAAGTTTTAAAACAGTGGATGTGTCCTATCCATTACAGGGTGATGTTGTATCTTTGTGTCCTCTTAGTTTTGTCATGCAGCAGCATCATTTTTGCTTTTGTTTGACTTTCTAGAAAAGTCGGATTTTCTTGTTTTGCTTTAAAGGGTGTGTTGCTTTATAAATAGCTGAAAAATTAAGGTGAAGCACTTAAATCTGTTATTTGCTTATTAAGAACATGAGGCTTTTGTTAAATATCACTTTTTAAAGTGGTTAGAAATCCAGTTGTTCCTGCTCTACATAGGTTTCTATCCCAATGCAGATGGCTGCCATTTCACCCTCTATTATCACTAACTGCAGGGTAACTTTAAAATCTTCAACCCCTCCTTGCACTTTTTAAAATCTTACATCAAATTCTATTTCTGACTGTGCTAAGTAATACTTTTGTTTTATCCAGACATGAATCAATCTTATTCATTGCCCTTTATCTCTATTCTTCCTTGGTGTGTTTCAATTTTTGTCTCTAGTGGAATTATTGCCTACATGCTGGTAGCTCTGTTGCAATTGACTGTTTATTATTGTTACTAAAAAACCCCAGTCCCAGTCTTTTGCACCAAATTCCAGCCTTGAAGTACTCCCATGGGGTCTTCTAAAAATTTCTTGTAGAATGTTTGTCTTTCAGACTGATTTCTTCCAAAAAAAAAATTGGGAACTGGGTTTTGGTGTCTGTTGCCACATGTAAGTGGGTTCACACATTTTTTGCAGCTCTGGTAGAACTGTTCCATAGCCTGGATGTTGTAATTTTCAATGTTATGTATGTTATGTTTAAAGTTCCCAGATACCTCAATCATCTGAATATCTCCACTGTGTCTGGAGAATCTGGTTATTGTGTGTCTTGGAAACTTGTTCCACTCTAATTAAACACAAGCCTTCCTAAACACTCCCTTTTGCTCTGCCCTGTTCAGGAGCTGTAATTAACTCTTTTATGGCTTATATTTCCTGCAGATCTTTCTAATTTTTAGCTTTTCTCATTTTAAGGCATTGATGAATTAGACTTTTGATACCAATGCACTTTATTTCTGTTCAATAGAGGCTGTGCATTAGTAACTGTTTTTTTATAGTCTTTCGATCTTTGTGGTTGAAAGCTGCTTGATATTACTGTGGATGGGTTCTAGGAAGCAGCCAAGGATTAAAAGTTCAGGGAAACTGAATCCTAGCTCTGTACATGAGACTGAAGATATGCTGCTACAGCAGTATATAATATGCTCTGCTAACTACTTGGGGTTTTTGGGCTACTATAGGGTATACATAGCAATCTTGTTGTGCAAGGCCATGGGACTTGCTTGTACTTGTGTCTTGGCTTGAGGAGGCTGGGGCTTGTTTTAATGTAACTGTGCCCTCCTTGGGGGCTGGTGTGTCACAGCCTAGGGAGGGTTGATATGTGACAACCCAAAGGTAGATATTGGCTAAGGTAAGCATGTGGGTACCAGTGAGAAGGAAGCAGTGTGTGACAAAACAACTGCTGTGTAGCTCAGAGTGAGAAGGAAGGAATGTTCCTTGTGGGTTCTGTCTTAGGTATCTGGAAATGGTCAGTTAATGGCCCAGGGCACACTGGGATGGTGAACGTCTAGATGACATACTAGGATGCCTTTGCCTAAAGTTTTATCTCCATAAGCAATTAGGATTGTATTTTAAAGTAATATGTAGTAACAATACACTTTAGCTCCCTTTTTAATGTTCTATTTTGATCATAATACATTTTTAATTAACTTTAGGAAATCCTCTTTAATTGCAGAATGCTGAAGAAATTAGCAGAATTTGGTTTAAGACAGCTTAGGCTCAAAAGAGCTGTCTTGTTCTAATGCCAGACTGTTCAATGTACACTTTTTTGAACATATCTAGGATTTTAGCCCCTCAACCAGCATTTAACTGGAAATAGTTTAATATATTTTTCAAATACCTTTTACTGAAAACTTTTATAAGACAGAGAACAGTTGCATGTTCTCTCTTCAGGGTTTATTGTAGAATGTTTTCAATAATATTGAACTGTTCATCAAAACTTTTTATAATTATGTATATTTTTTTTTAATTTTTAATTTTTGTATAGTCATGAAAGCATAAATCTGAGGGAGGAATGTTAGTATTTTGGTTGACGTAAATCTTTCTTAACCCTAAACCCTAAATGAGTTCTTGAAGGATTTAAAGACTTGGATTATCAGAATACAAAAGGATGAAAGACAGGGTGACAAACAGTAAGGATAATAAAAAAGAACTGCCATTTTAGCTTTTTAATCCAAGCCTGTTTTTTAAGTACTTTATGCAGTCTGCTGTGACATAGATACTACTAGTACATAATAGTAGGCATATTTATAAAGACAGACCTACAAACTCTTCCTATCTATTGAAACATTAAAGAGTCTGCAGATGGAAGTATTGGCATAAAGATTTTGAGTGACCCACTGTGACAGAAAATTGCATGAGGTGGTTTTATCCTGGCTGGGGGGGCAGGTTCTTACCAAAGCTATTCTTATCGCTTCCTCTGTCTTGGAGGGATGGCACAGAAAAATATAATGAGACACTAGCGAGTAAGGACAACAGTAGTTTAGTAAAGCAGACACAAAAGCAAATAAAGATTATTCTTGATTTCCCATCAACGGAATGTGTTTAGCTGCTGTTCTAGCAAGCAGGGACCTGATACAGGGCCTTCCAGTTGCTCTGGAGGACAAAGCAACACCAACAAATGCCCCTTCCTGTTCTTTCTCCTTGCTTTTATATCTGGACTGATATCATATGGTCTGGAATATTCCTTCAGTCAGTTTGAGTTGGCTGATCCTGCTCATCCCTCAGTTCTCAGCTGGGGCGAACGTTAAGAAAAAACACCGCACATCCTTGGTGCCGCATAAGTATTGCTCAGCAGGAGGCAAAGTACCAGTGAGTTATCAACACCCTTCAGCTACCACCACAAATGGAGAGGGACGTTGTAAGAATGATTATCTCCACTCCAGCTAAATTAAATACATTACAAAATAAACTGCACCCTTGAAATGTGGTTTTACATTGTATGGATGGATTGTTGAAATAAAAGTACAATTCTTTTGTAGAATAGGACCTTTATTCTAACCTTGAGCAGGAAGTCCAGATGGGCTGGTGACATGGCATCCTAGTTGTGCAATGAGAAGTGCTTTATGGAAAACATTCATTACTGAGTGTTCTGGTTTAGTGATCTGCTCATGTATATCCCTTGCATTCAGGAAATATTAGTCTACGATTTTTCTGAAAAGAACACTCCAACTAGGCTTCCAGCAAGTACTGACCTACAAAATATCTGTGAGGCTGCTTCATTTGTGCTTGCACAAGTTTGACAACTGAGCTGTTTCACGTTTGTACCTAATCTGTGCAGTCCATATATATGTTTCTATATATTGGCCTGTGAATAGGAATAAAATGGGATCATCTGCTGTACTCCAATAATGCTCTGCTCATCTAGTCCTTGTGAGAAGTTCCATACCAATTTAGAAATACAACATGGAAATAAGTTGTTGACGAATGTTTACTGTCAGAATGCTACAAAACATAGTCAAACTCTTAACGCAAAACACAGAACTTGTTTTGATGGTAACTGACATTCACTGTCTTGCAAGGAATGTACAAATTGGGATGTGATGTTAACAAGGATAACCAACAGACTGAAGGACTGTCCGAAATCCTGTTCTGTGACTAGCCATTTTATACTTCTTCTGGCCTCTCAAATCAAAACTCCTACTTGGGAGTAGGTCCTGGCAGCTGCTTTTTTTGTATTCTTTCTTTGTACCTGCAAATCACAATCATTAGGGATTGTAAGGGACTTTGAAAGTTCATCTAGTCCAATCCCCTTGCCACAGCAGGATCACCTAGACTAAGTTGCACAGGAACACTTCCAGGCGGGTTTTGAACCTCTCCAAAGGAGACTCCACAACCCCCCTGGGCAGCCTGTTCCAATGCTCCATTATTCTCACTGTGAAGAAGTTCCTTCTGATATTTATATGGAACCTTCTTTGTTCCACCTTGCACCCATTGCCCCTTGTCATGTCGCCAGATGACCTTGAGAAGAGCCTGGCTCCATCTTCCTGACTGCCACCTCTCACGTATTTATAAACATTCATGAGGTCACCTCCTCTTCTCCAAGTTGAACAAACCCAGCTGTCTCAGCCTTTCCTCATAAGGGGGGTGTTCTACTTCCTTCATCATCTTTGTTGCTCTGTGCTGGACACCCTCCAGCAGCTTCAAGAGGTTCTTGAACTGAGGGTCCCAGAATTGGACACAATACTCCAGATGCAGTCTTACTAGTGCAGAGTAGAGGGGGAAAAGAACCTCTCTCAGTCTGCTAACCATCCCCCTTCTGATCCACCCCAGGATGCTGTTGGCCCTCTTAGCCACAAGAGCACATTGCTAAAAATATTTGTTGGGTCTGGTATAATGCACAGACATGATCAATGTTGTCAAGTCACTGACTTCTCTTTTTGTTTCTGTTGTTTTCACTTGAAAAATCACCATTTCAGCATTGAAATCTAGCTTTATTTGTGAGCACTCTCCAGAACATTTTTATTTTGTCTCAAATATTGCAAAACCTTTAACCACATTTTAGTGGATAACAGCAGCAGAATCCATGTTGTGCATTCTTGTTCCCTAAGCTGTATTAGTATGTTCACTCTGTAGCTCTAACTCAAAGTTACTGTAGGAGAACTGACACCAGTGCTTTGAGACTGTTGTGCAGTACCTGCATACTGTCCTAGGAACTCTGCTGTGAGTTGTGCAAATGAGGAGGGCAGAGCTGTGTTTTGGTGGCAGAATGTAATCACAGGTGGGACCTTCTGTGGTGGAAAATGAGAATAACGTATCTTATGCATTGAGTATTTTTAGATGTGTTTGCTTCTGTCTGAGCCTCCAGATGGTAGCAATGATTCCAGGTCCATCAGGGGCACAAGTCTTATTAGGTGTGAAGAGTAATAAATGGCCTTAACACATGCAACTAAGCTGGAAAGCCTGATAAAAAAGGAATGCAGGGCAGTTCTGCTTTCAGCTGACAAGTAGTTCTAGCTCACTTATGTAAGTCTAAGTCTGATTTAATTTAACTAAATCAATATGTTAATCACAGCACTGGGGTTTCTCCACACAATGCAAGACCTTGACAAAATATTTGGTTACTTAGTCTGTGGTTCACACTGTCATTCATCACTATCATGAGTTCAACTGGTTGAAGTAATTAACATTAGCTCTATCAGCATGTATGTGTTGCAGCTTCTCTAGATCATGTATGTTGTATTCCGGGTCACCATGAATTCCAGGGTGGGCTGTCTCTGGCAGTTAAACTTGAAAATCCAGAGAAGCCGGAGAAGCCTAGAAATTGCAAGAGATGTAAGAGATTTTTAGGACCCAAACTCTGTAATGAGCTTGAACAAATGATGGTTTCCTTGAAAGCAATGCACACAGCCCCATGTACTATTTTAAGTTAGCTGCCAATATCTTCAGGTATACTAATAATACAACACAAACCTGGAAGTCCCCATTAGACACTGGTTTTGGTTCAATGTATTGACCCTTAGGATGCCTTCAATCAAGGAAAGATTTTATAAGCCTGAGTGAAATTACACTGTTGTGGATATTTATTTTCATAGAAGAATGTTGTTGGTTTTAAGGTAAAGTTTGGAGGTAATCAGTGTATTATTAGAGCTTCATATTATGCAAAATTAAATATTTATGTTTAAGTTATGGTTTGTATGCCTGCATAAAAATAACAAATGAAAATTGCTTTATTCTGCCTTAGTCAGTAAACATTTATCTACCAAGTGAGTGTTCATGAAAGGGGAAGAAAGTTGCAACTTCAGCCACTAAATACGACTTTTTCTGTTACCACCTTTTAGTAGGACTGAAAAGGGGTAAAAAACAGGATTTCTGCTCCTAGTGTAGGCTTGTACTGTCCTGACAGAGCAGAGGCCCAGGAACCAAAGTACTATAAGAAAATGTGTACAACAAAACTCCCATTAGTCCCAGACTGAGCAGCAAGAGATGTTCCATACAAGCTGTTTAAGGACATCTGAGACTGCCAAACATTTAATCCTGGGGAATGCAAAGGAGAAGTGTACACCAGAGAATGCGGTAGATGCTAGGAAGGTGGGTTTTTGAAATATTATCTACCTTGATAATAAGACTCTTTAATAATTGTATTGGCAATGAAGTTAGATTCCTTCAATGAGACTCTAGTTTAGACTATTAGACTAATAAGACACTCTTGTACTACCAGTGCTTTCCTGAGTCTACTTAAATGAGACATCACCTGTTGCATGGTTCTGCACGTAATGAAGAGGTGTGTGACAACATGACAAATAGAATAGTTCCTGACTTGCATTCAGTGAAGCTTAGTACGTCTGACTAACTTTTGCAAGATTTCCAAGGGTATTTGCAATAGCTTGTCCATGCTTGGAAGGCCACTCAAGCAGTTATTTTCTGTTTAAACTGTAAAACGGTAGTTGATAACACCATTTGGTTTTATTTATTCTAAAAAGAAAACAAAAAACACACCAAAAAACCAACAACCCTAAACTGTGAGTAATATTTTTTTGTAATTAATTTAGAGCATGTGATTTGTTTCAATGAGTATACTTAATGTTATTAGAAATAGGCTTTAGATCTGTAACAGATAATGGCTATGTTTCTTATGTGGAGGAATATATGTAACAAACATGCAAGTGACAAATATTTTCCCCGACCATGTTGCAAACTTTTAACACTGTAAACCATGTTTCAGGTGTTCAGTGAGATTGAATCTCCCTTTTGACACCAGGTTGAGTAAGAAAAGTTAATGTCAGTGTAAGAAATGTGATGAGAGAACACTTATGTTCTGGTTCATGACACGAAAATGTGTGTCTGTTTAAGACTGTGTGGCAACATTCATGTGAAATTACAGTGATGCAATGTATTAAACTTGCATGAATTGGTGCTTAGCTAAATGTAACAGCATTATTAAGAAAGTCTTCAAGCACTGCATTTCCATCAACTGGACTGTAAGTTATCACACATATTATTACGTTGCTGAGAGCAAATTTAAACTAGTGTTTCTTCATTATTACAAAAATGAATAGACGTTCTGTCACTCCTTACTTGCACTTGTCTCTTCCATCTAAGGGGCACCTTCCAGTCATGGCTTCTGGTGACAGCAAAACAACAACAGCAATCTCTTGCACCACTTTAACCTTTACAGTGTATTTGTTTGGCATAGGCCAACCGTTCCATCTCTCTGCTCGTGGAATATTAAAGTTGCAAGAAAGGAAATAAAAGGAATGACCAACAAATAAAATTTGAAAGTTGTGAAAAGGTCAGCTGTTTAGGACTGTCTGTATGTCTTCATTTCAGCAGATGACAATTGACCAAACACTAATAAACTACAAGCTGTATATATTTTAAAATATCAACAGAAAAAGTGTTCCACTGATCAGTTGAAACAACACACCTTTTTGTGTTAGGTTTTCAGAAAATACTAAATGTAATAGACATTTTGATTTCTTTACTGCTGCAGGGTTTATGCTATTTCATTCTTCTGGCCATGTATGTTTTCATATGGTAAGTACGATATTACAGCAAAGACTTTTGGGGATTACTCTTAAAGATATCCATGGAGTTTCACTGAGTAGGAAGCAGAGTGGAGTTACATCTTTGGTTTACAAGGCATTGATTCTCAGAACACCAAATCATCAGCAGGTCACTTGCCTGTTCAACTACTGTACTTCTGTTAGGCAGATTAACCCATATGAATAAAACACTGTGTACACTTTCCAATGAGCAGTGTTTTTGGAGATAAAAAATAAAGACCAGATAGTCACAACATTGACAGGAGAGGAAACCTTTCTGTAAGTAGGCAGGATCAGCTATATCTAATAGATACCTGAAAGCTTCCAAAGCTGTGGATTCTGTAGTCTCACTTGACAATCTGTCTGGTTACTGATCTCTTTACTATGATCATTATGTTTTTGCCTTAAATTCTAATATAAATCTCTCATAACATTGGAATAATTTCTGCTTGACGGATGCTGGTCTTCTGTGAAAACAATTTATTAGTTTAATCTTGGCAGACACCTTTTGTCTAGTTTCAACAAGGTATTCTCTCCTACAGGTAAAGTCTACTCTGGAGCTGTATGCACTTGCTTTCTAACATTTGAAGTGTGATCCCACCAAAGTTTAGTACCTGAAACTTTGAAATCTAGTGCTGAAATTTGTTTTCCAAAGTTCTTGCATTTCTATCGGAAACAAATAGATGCCTTCAAGAGATAGATTGTTGTATATTTCTGTGATTGCTCTTTTCATTGGCTGCAGAAGTGGACTAAACCAAAACCAACTTAGTTCTGAGACTTATTGGGATGATTATACTGGTGTGAGAAGAATTGCTATAATGTACCCAGGTGTGCATGAAGGTGGCATAATATGAAAGGAAGATGGTGTTATGGACATTTTAAGGTTTGTTTAATTTTTTTTTTAATTGCCCTACATTCTTTTAAACCTGATAATGTGAAATGGTGGTTAATTAGTGATTGTTACTTCTTTACATGTCCCTTCTTTGAAAAAATCCTGGAAGCATAATATGCTGTAATTAGTTCTATGCTACTTAATCAGTTTACAGCACAGTCTGTCTTGGGAGAGGGTTTATTGCTCCTTTCCATTTAGCAAAGCAGTCCTCTGACAATATGAAGATCTCTGATGCATGAAGAATTAATATATTCTTCCCAATGACTTGTATCCAACTGTGCTAAACTGTTGACTGTATTTTGGATGTGTAACCTTTTACCTTCTTCACTGTCTCTTCACTTCTGTGTGGAGAAGAAATGGTAACAAAGCCCTAATAAGAGAAGGTCATGAAATGCAGATCGTCTTCTATTTTAATACAAACATCTGAGACAATAGCATATCTCTTAGCTAGGAAAGTACTGTTGTCAGGGAAGAGATTACTTTGACAACAAGGTCATCTGGCAGGGCCTCCAGTGTGAAGAAAGAGATGGGACAGCATGTGATGGGAGCACTTGAAAGATGATGAAAGAGCAGGAGGTCAATCCCTCACACTTCTTAGTGACTTCCATCAGCTCAAGGTGAGTTGCTTCAGGAGTTTTATAAATGCAGCTTTCTGTATGAATTGCTAAGGGCATGTAGGACCAGAGGAAAGGACTTTACATTCAAGAAAGTTATTATCAAAGGCTTTATTTTTTTTTGTTGAGCTTTTTTTTTTTTCCTAAGGAAGTTTTTTGTTCAACTTATCTGTGGCTCTTTGCTTACAGCTATTTTTGTTTTTCCGCAGAGAAGTGAACTGTATGCTCCTGGAGAAGTAACATTTTGTAGATAGGCTGAAGGGAGACTAGGGATGCAGCTCAGAGTGCTACGAACAGGTGAATTGACAGTGGGCTCTAGTTCTTAGCTGCCAGTGCTAGACAACTGTGCTTTAGGATAGTGTCTAGCAACCATCAGATGGGGTTAGTGTTTGATAGTGAGCTCATGGCAAGCCAACAGTATGCTTGACCCATTTATGAATTCCTATAGAAGCTTTTGAAACTAGAGGAAACCTGAATGCTCTTGAGATCGATTTTCACTCAGATAGGTCCTAAAACAAAGAAATAACAAGGCTGCAGAGAAATTGCTAAGCACAGTGGCAGACCTAGGGATTCTTAGTCCTTACAGGATGTAGAAGAGAGAAAGATATAGAAGAGGTACAGACCAGGAAGGAGTGTCTAAAGGTTTATGGGAAAATGAAAGGGGATAGATTCTACCTGTTTGGAAACAGGGATTTGCACTCTCCCATCATTATATTTTTTTGCCATACAGTGGAAAATTAAAAAAGATATTAAAGATAAAAGATATAAAAGGCAATATACTTAAAGCAGATAAATACAGTGCTGTAATTAGTAGGCAGATATTAACTACTGCCTGTGTTTATCTGTTATCTGTTTCTATATTCTTCAATAGGCTGCTAAGTTTCTCTATTACTGTCTGATTTCTGGGTCCTGTAAGAAATTCACAGCAGTGCCATCATTAAGGCACTTTTGTACAGGATTTTCAGTTAGGTGGAGTCATTGTGTTCCATCTCTTCATAATTAGTATGCCTGAGATCCATGCCTGCAGTCTAAATGAAGTTGCTCTGTTGGAAGCAAATGAGACAATGTAGTGATGTTATTCTGTATTCAGTGCTCATGTCTGGGTCTGTTTTTCCATCAAAAAATTGCCATATTTTTTTTCCTTTCCAAAGCAACATTCTGTAAATGTGTAAATGACACCACCTCCTCTCTCACATTGTGCAAGACACTGCAACTGCAGTGAAGAGAGAATTCAACTTGTGACTTTGTTAGTGAGGAAATGATGTTCTCGATACTTTTCTCAGTCCCTCTCACCTCAGGCAAAACTAACCTTTGCCTCTTCCACAATCTTGTTGTTAAATGGAGTTACAGCAGGAAGATATGGCACTGATAATGAGAAAAAAAGCAAACACAGTTTAGGAACTGCTAAGTTATGCTAGACTGCTCTTAATTTTTAAGGTCTGCTTTCCTTTTGTGCTGAAATTAGTAATGTAGCTTAAAAAATGGCCTTCCAAGATCTACTTATTCTTAGCTAGGGCATTGAATATTTCAAGCAAGTGGGAAGGTAATGGAACTGCAGAAGTGACCTAAAATGCCATTAAAGGGGCCTATTTCCACTTCCATGTTTATACTTCAACAGCAAACTGATGTTGATGTTCACTGAGGATGTTTTTACCCCTTCACAGCCATAGTAGTATGTGTTCTTATTTCCTATGGGTTTGTTTCCTGAAAAATGTAGCTGAGAATTCATCTGTATTTGCCATATGTGCAAGCTGATAGGAGTTCAGGTTATTGTACACTGTGTTCATCAAAAAACTAGAAAAAGTTGAGGAACTCTGTGAAATTCACAAAGGAAAAAACTCAGCATGAGCCAGCAGTATGCACTTGCGGCCCAGAGGGCAAACTGGGTCCTGGGCTGCATCAGGAGAAGGGTGGCCAGCAGATTGAGGGAGGTGATTCTCCCTCTCTACTCCACTCCAGTGAGACCCCACCTGGAGTACTCGCCCAGTTCTGGAGCCTTTATTATGTGCTGGAGTGAGTCGAGAGGAGGATGATCAGAGGGCTGGAGTACCTCTCCTATGAGGCCAGACTGAGAGAGTTGGGGCTGTTCAGTCTAGAGAAGAGGAGGCTCTGAGGTGACCTTATTGTGGCCTTCCAGTATCTGATGGGGGCTACAAAAAAGCTGGGGAGGGGCTTTTTAGGATCTCAGGTAGTGACAGGAGCAAAGCCGGAGATGGGTAGATTTAGACTTGATGTGAGGAGGAAGTTCCTCACTGTGAGAGTGGTGAAAGCCTGCAATGGGTTGCCCAGGGAGGAGGTTGGGGCCCAGTCCCTGAAGGTGTTTAAGGCCAGGTTGGATGAAGCTCTGGCAAACCTGCTCTGGGGTGGGGTGTCCCTGCCCATGGCAAGGGGGTTGGAACTGGATGATCCTGTGGTCCCTTCCAACCCTGACCAATTCTATGACTTGTTCCCAGTGAGGGTGATGGGGCACTGGAGGGGGCGACCTTGGGTGGGGGGGATGCGTTGTGGAGTCTCCTTTTCTGGAGACGTTTGAAACCCACCTGGACTTGGTCTGGGTGATCCTGCTGTGGTAGGGAGACTGGACTAGATGATTTTTCGAGATCCCTTCCGATCCCTGATGATTCTATGATTCTATGAAAAGTGGATGCTGCAAGCAGGAATGAAACATTCAGTTTTCATTTTGAGCCTTTACTCCTATTTTTGTTTTGTGAATTTGAACATCTTAGTCCAATAAGAGAGCTCAGGCTATAAATCGTATTTAGTAGAATGATGATATTTAATAGAATGATGTTATAAAACAAGGGACAGTCAGTTTAACAACTGTCAGCTAATAGAATGTTGTTAAAGATTGAGAAATTACACTCAGAAGGCATGATCCCAGCTCTTAGACACACCTTGTCATTTTACACCCTGGAATATTCAAGGAACATATGCAATCAGAGAAGCAAGTACTATCTAATTATCTAAAACTTGATTTCTTTTAAGGAACATATGCTGCACCAGTCTGTGTGAAGAGGTAAGGCTCATGAATTCAGTCTGGAAGAAGGGAAGTTGTAAGTGCAGTTGCAGCCCAGGTGTACTACAATTAAAGAAATGACTGGCTCTTGTGTGTGGGTGTAGAAGTAGGCTGCTCTGTCTCCAAATGAGCTCCACTAATACCATTATAAACATAGCAATGTCTTACATGACATTTAAAAAAAAACCCACTGAAGCAAGATAATAAGATAACAATCTATTACTAAAGTGCTAATTGATACTTTGAGAAGCTGTACCTTCTTTGCTTAAGCATTTTTGTCAGATGCTAATTAATTACGTAGACATTCTCTCACAGTTTTATTTAATAACTTAACATCTATTGTTTCTTCAGTAATTGAGTGTCTGTGTTCTTCACTATTCATTCAGAATATGTTACTTTCTAATAATTAATTTCTATGTTCTTGTGCAGTCAGACTAAACAAAGCATTGCAGCAGAGGCTTTGTGTAAGTGCCCAAACCATACATCTTGCAGTCAGACTGGTGGGCCAAACTGATTGTGAAGTTGCCACCCTAACCACAGTGATGGATGGCACACTTGGTTAACCTATTGTAGGCTGTCTGGTAATAAGATCTGAAAATGCAACAAGTAGTATTTCATTTGGGCAAGAAAGAATAGGATATTTTCAAAGAGCAAACATTCAGAAAGGCACAGGGTCTCTCACTTGTATCTCACTGTGCTTTGGAGTCTCTTGCATAGGACCCACTAGGAGTGACTAATCAAAATGACTAATCATCTCATCCATGTTACTGGGTCTAACTTGGGTGCTACTGCACTTGAAGCATCCATACCATGTTGATGAATTCAGTGGATTTTGTACACAGAATCACTGAGGCTGGAAAAGATCTCTGAGATAAGCCTATGATCTAATGTGACCACAATAAGCTAGACCATGGCACTAAGTGCTATGTCCACTCTCTACTTAAACACCTCCAGGGATAGGGACCCCACTACTTCCCTGGGCAGTCCATTCCAATGTCTGATCACTCTTTCTATGAGGAAGTGCTTCCTAACATCCAACTTAAACCTCCCCTGGCATAGCTTCAGGCCATGCCCTCTCATCCTATCACTAGTTGCCTGGGGGAGGAGCCCTACACTCGCCTGTCTGCAACTTCCCTTCAGGCAGTTACAGAGAGTGATAAGTTCCTCCCTGAGTCTCCTCACTCCAGGCCAAACATTGGATGGTACATTTGGTATTAAGATCAGACATCTAATTACTTAATGACAGTGGCATGGTTTAGTGGGATTTTTTTAGGTAGTCAGGGTCTCGGCTTTGCTGTAACTATGCACATGTCTGTATACACATATAACATGAAAGTGGTTTAGTAAAACAGGATCACAAAGACAAAAGCAAATATGTGTTGTTTTTACTGTTGTGTTATCCAGGTGAATGTATTTTGTCTTAATGCACAGAGGAAGTAAAAATCAATACTTCCATGTAAAAGAATTTGCAGCTTTTTCCTACATGACCTTTTGTATGCTCAGCCTGAGTTATTGCATGCCTGTCTTTTGAGTTTGTAAATATCTGGTGAAATTGTTATGAAGGAATACCTGAGAGCTGGCTAATAAGTTGTAGGCATTAATACAAAAGGAAAATTATAACAGCCAATAGAATGATGTAATTTATTATATTTTTGTATATAGTTTCTTCTACTAGATTTATAAATAATAAAAACAAGGTGGTGTTTAATAAAATAAAATCTTTTAAAGAAGTTGATTGGAAACTTTTATATTAATAATGACTGGAATTGCTAGAAGTGAATGCAGTATTTAGCCCTTCTGAATGTCATCAGTCTGTCTTAAGTATTTTTAATTCTTTTTTTGCTATTTATACGATATTTAAGATACATATGAATACAAAAAAAGATGCTATTTTGAAATGTCAGGTCTATCACTTTAGCAAGTATTTAAGTGACCTTTATTCTGTGAGAGCTTGAGGTACTTATTTGATCACAAAATAATTATGAAATGTTAGCTCTTGATAGATGCGCGCGTGTTTGAAGCTCTGTATTCATATCCTTACAACACAGTAAGAATGCTACTAATTTATTTTGTTAAATGAATAGTAAATGCAATTGTACAACTTAAGTTTTGTAAATGTATTTGCAATTGCAAGTGGCTTTAATTGTTGTTATTGCATAATTACTGAAACCAATCTGGGTCTTCAATTGTATATTAGGCAACTTTTAGTGAATCAAAAGAAAGGCTAGGAGAATTTGGCCCTTTAAAGAGAAAAATTGCTTGTATGAATCTTTCTAATATTTGTTGCAGTTAATGTTAGGTATGCTATTTGTTTAACCTTGTTAAGACATCTTATTTTCATAACTGTAACTGTGACTGCTGCTCCAGAAGCAGAAACAACTTGCTTTCTAGTCCCAGAGTAATATCTTGCCTGTTGACAATGAATTACTGTTCTGTCACTTGTGAGTGCTCTTTTCCCTGCTGTGAGGTAGTTCAGTGTCTTCATTCTTCATATGTACCATTAATCTTCTCCTGTTGAGAAGCAAGTCTATGGCTTCTAAAGATCTCTTGCATCTTTGTAGCCTTCCTAGCATTTTGTGAGACTCTAAATCCCCAGGATAGGGCTGTAGTGGCCCCGCAAAAGACAGCTTCATGGCTATAGGTTACCTGCTTAGACTCTGACAACGTGCCCTGTGGAAGAATTTTCAGAGATTTTTGGTTTTATAGTCCTCCTTTTTCCCCCAGAATAAGTCATGTCCCCCTCCCAGTTCTCTGTCAGTGTTTTCTGGAGCCATATTTATATCTCTGTAAGAGTGTCCTTTTACCTGTCCTTTTACCATTATTATGTTGTAGTTAGCAATTGGTAAAAATTTCTCCTTCAGATAATTAAAAACATTTGAATGCAAAATTATCCACAACAAACCTACTATATGTAACCTTCCAGACTGTGATTGGAAGCAGAAACAATTACAAGCATTTATTTTAACCAGAAGCTGTTTTCTGCTGTCTCCCAACTGTGGTCCCAGGTGGTTACTGAATTTAGTTGGACAGAATGGAGCAATATTTTCCATTATGAATGAGCTAACCAAAATATATAAGTAGTTGTTTATTCTCTTCAGATTGTATTTATGTTTTGGGGAAGAAGATACTAATAATGCAAATGAATAAATGTTTATACAGACAGACCTTGTAGAAAGTCTAATTAAACCAGTATTACCATCATCTATGTACATCAAGATTTTTTCCTGCAGCTCACCATTGGGATGAATATCAAAATAAACAAAAGTGAACAGAAGCTTTCTTTAAAGCACTGTATGTTGCAGACCTATGCTTTCAGTAGATTCTCCAGTAAGTTCTGCAGAACTCAGATTATAATTTGAAAAAAAGACCATTCAAATATATACAGTTTTATCAACATTTTCTGAACTTCAGAAATGCTCAAAAGGCAACAATACCTATAGGTAGAGATACTAGCAAAAAAAGTCTATGCAAGTTAAATTGTATTTCTGTCCCCAGTTTTTGAAGGGACAGATGCCCTTCAATACCATTGTAAAGTGGACTACTACCCATTTTCAAAAAGACACAAGTCCCATTTAGTTCGCAAAATGTTATCCTGTATGTGTATCAGCAAAAGCTGTTCCAGTATTGAGTTCTAAAAAGAAAACACCTTCCAAGACAACAGGGAAAACTCACTGCCTTCCCTTTTCATCTGTGTTATAAACCTAAAGGTCGTTATTTTAACAATAAAATACTGATGTTATAGTATCAAAAGTCACATTAATATAATTTTAAAAAAGCACACAGATTTTCAAAAGGATGCAGCTCTGAGAGGCCAGAATTATTAACAAAAAAATTAATTCTTTTTGATACAGAACTTAACAAAAGCATATTGGTGTCACAGGACTTTTAATGCTGAATGATGTTAGATGTATGTGGCAGCATATATAACTTCCTCTCTGTCTGTTAGGCAGTTTTTACTGTCTGCAAGCACTATCTGATGTGTTGAAGTGTTTGTGTATTAGTGTATTCAGTACTCCTTATTCAAACTATATATGTTCTCTGTGCATTGTGCAGACCTAGTGAAATAATGTGGTGTGACTGTTCAGACTGGTCTTATACAGCCAAAAGTACTTCTGAATCATTACTCTTGAAGGTGTTCTCTGGAAGCTCTGTGGGCCCTGCAGTGTTCTGTTTGGCTTCAAGAAATCATTTTGCAAAACTACCTTTTTTGGAGCAACATGCAATTTTTGCTTCCTGTTTTGCCTTCTGTTCTAATTGAGTTCTAGGTGAAGACATTTTTGAGGCCACAAATGTGATAAGCTTTTAATTCTTGTGCAAGCTGCAGCTAAAAGGTGTATATTGGCTTGGTTTACATGTTGACTGCCAATGAGTGCTTACATTTGGCTAGGTAAAGTGAACAGTAGCTCATTCTGAGGAAAAAAAGGGGTATTTAGAAATTACTACATATTCAATCTCTATGTATAGGTGCATGCATGCAAAGAACTAGGTATTCCCCCCTAATTTTGAGTGATGATCTAGAGCTTGTGATATTTGTCGCTGCACATAACTAAAAGTTAACTCGGGCTGGCAATGGCAAATGGAGCTGCAATAGCTGCAGGAAGTGGCTCATTCAGCCAGTGCTTTGGCTTCCTCTGGGGTAGCTTGTCTTTCTTCCCTTGCTTTGTCTTAAGTCTAGGGGGAATTCCTACCTAGATACTTTGGATAGGAAACCTTAAGCCTTTTGGGCTGAACTACTGTTCTTATACAGCCTATAAAGCATCTGGATTTACACTCTAATTGTAAGAAAGGAGAATAATACCTGTGTGTATGTGTGTATTGAAATAATTTAGCAATTTTGAAACAAAATTGTCTATACTTTGGGAATGACTATGATGATTTTGTTTTGATTCAGCCAATTATGTTTCTGACTAGCATAACTGAAGGTTCTAACATTAGATTCTTTCTGACTGAATATTAACTGCCTTATGAATTTTTAATTTTTGTGATGTTATTTGATAGCTTCTTCATCCTGCAATTTATTGATGGGGGAATTTAAAAGAATTTTGCAGGCCAGACATCAGACTGTGTTTGAGCACTTTGCAGGAAGTTGTCATAGTTTCAAAAGCAGCGAGAGCTTCAATTCAAATGGGTTATCACTACAATTTTTAGGGGATCCAAAAGTCTATTGAACTAGTCAATTTGGGACTTCTACAGTTCAAAAACTGGTAGAGAAAAAGATGCAGCAGTTCAGAAGATTCATTGTCTTCTAATAAAAGCTTAATCACCCAAATTGGTTTTATTCCAGATTTTTATGCTTTTCTAGATGTCTTAGGGTCCTTGAAACTTTTTAAAAATCAGACACAGCTACAGTGCCTTGACTTTTCATGAAAATCAGTTGCAAGATTTGTGGGAAACATTTGTTTAAGGTGTTAAATGAAATGTGTGAAATGTTTAAAAATAAGGACAAATGCTAAAGGCCCTGCATTTTCAGTGTTTCCAGGATGTGGCTTTTATTGTTGCTGACCTCAAAGCTGACACTTCTGGAAGTGTATATTTATTTTTAATTATTATTATTTTTAATGCCAGAAAGCTTGTTTTGATCTTGAGCCTGAAAACCCAATGGCTGTATTGTAAGGACTAATTTCAATATACCATCATAGAATCATTAAGGATTGGAAGGGATCTTGAAAGGTCATCTAGTCCAATCCCCCTGCCACAGCAGGACACCTAGACCAAGTCACACAGGAACATATCCAGGCAGGTCCTGAATGTCTCCAGAGAAGGAGACTCCACAAACCCCCCTGAGCAGCCTGTTCCCATGCTCTGTTACCCTCACCGTGAAGAAGTTCCTGCTGCTATTTATATGAACTTCCTATGTTCCAGCTTGCACCCATTGCCCCTTGTCCTATTACCAGATGACATTGAGGCACAGATATGTGGGACACACAAAAAATTACTTACACAGCTGCCATTCTGCCTGTAAAGCTGGAATACTATCTTAGACTTAAAGCACTATAAACACACTGAAGTTAAAAATCTGAAGTACTAATGCAATTCTGTCTTTAGCCCAACTAGAATTATAGGGCAATCCCTTCTTCGTCCTCTGTCATGTTTTTAGAATAGTTTAATACAAAACCCTTGATGCTTGTGTTAATTCTGTACCCTTTATGTGAAAAAGTAGTACCATGTTCAGAAGTTTCTTACACAATTTAGATACAATGAAGGAAGAGATAATAGCATTTTAGCCTGGATTAAGGCTCAAAAGAACTTGTTCTTTTTCATTTCACACACTAAAGTATGTGATTTCGGGCAAAACTGAGAGATTATGTCCCTTGTCAGTTAAGCAGTAATTCATGCTTTATTTATGAGAAAATGCAAATACACTAACTAGAACATATTTCCGCTTGGAATAAATATTTGATCTCTACTATACCTTAACAGAGGCAAAACTTTTCAACTAGAAGAATGACACAAAAGCTATGGCCAGAAGTTAAAAGCTGAGCTATACTCAAATGTATAAATGAGGTGTTTGTAAATCCTGTCAGTAACTAGCATTTTTGTCAGTTTTGCCATAGGCTTTATTTGAAATAGTCAAGAAAGCAGTGGCACTTCTTGTTAATTTAGGCATTTGCAGTTCAAAATACATTAGGGAACAAGAGTTCACCTGTAAAGACAGCAAAGGTGGTAATTTTCTTCCTATTGGTCTTATTTCTTCCTGTTTACCTGTAGTATACTACCTCTGTATGTGAAGGTCAAGTGTATGCATTAGCCCAAAACTAAGCAAAAGAGACTTACCTAGGTGAGAATGCACTATGCAAAACTCTATTCTATGGCAGATACTCTGCTCCGAGACAGACCATCCGCTAGCACTCGTGTATCAATGAAAGTATACTTTGTACAAGTTTTCTTACTCTGAGTGTGGTGTTCTGCTGGACTTGCCAATGCTTTCCTGCTGAAACTAGGAATTAAAACAAGTAATTTATTTCAGGGGCTGCTTTTACAGTGATTATTGATGTAACAGGTGTTGGTTTAAAAAGAAAGTCATTTGACTTCTCTCCATAAGGCTGTGTTTTACAGGACATTTGAGACTTCTCACCTGGTTTGAAGATAATAGCTTTTTACACTTCATAGCCTTTATTATAGGATATATTTTATTTATATTTTATGTTTCAGTATAATTGGTATGTTTGTGACTGATGTTAAAAATGTTTAGGTCTTATTATCCCCACTCTCCACAGTCTCCTGAAATGGATATTAAACAGCCACCAATAGCTGGTGTAAACCTCTGAGCTATGTATGTATGGCAGCTCTTCCATACCTTTTGGCTATTCTAGAGCGTATGGAAAGGCCAGGAGTTTCTGCATCTTATGGAATGAAACAGATGATGATACACTCAAGAAAAAAACATGTGGTTACATGTATTACTAGGCTGTAACTGGCTGAGGTTTGAATCAAAGCTGTTCAGTGAGAACTTCAATGGTGAAGCAAGTAATTTGTACTAGATAATCTGTATGATGAATTTCTACTCTTTTCCTACTACCAAACCTTCTTTGAAAACATAATATATCTTCTCAGTTGTACTTTATTGTTTTAATTAATCTTTTGCATTCATTCTGGTGGTTGCTTTTGAGCCATGAATTGCTTGCAGTTTATTAGTGTTTAAAATGCATTGATGAAACTTAATTGAACTTTGACTTTGTTACATGGGAGTATAATATTTTTGTGTCCAGGTGGAGATTAAATTAGTTTCTGGTATGACCCTGCAATGCATAAGATCAGTTTTGGCATGTGTTTTATCTTATCCTTGTGGGAGAAGAAGAAATATGCATGCAACCTTTGGAACCACTGTAATTGATGGCATAAACAACAAACACACAGCAGCCTTCTGCTTCACCTACTTGTTGTCAATTGTTTCTATTCCTTTCCTTAAAATAAAAGTATGGGGTCACTGGAGCAAAAGATGTCTCTATTTTTCTGGATAGCTTTCTATTGGTAGGAGTTTCTTTTTGCAGAAAAAAAAAAAAAAAAGAATTACTTTTTCCTAGAGTCCTAGAGGTAAGCTAGTACCTGGGAGATGCAAAATAAATAGAACAAGAAATGTACTGTTTAGAAAAAACTTAACAAGGGACACCTGAGAATTTCTTTTGCTTTTGTATAGCAGTCTAATCATTTCACTACTAGGGAACAAAATCTTGTACCTACTTTAAAGCCATTTATGGATTCCAATGTTTATTCTGTTCTTGTGTTATTGAGTATTGCACTTAAGAAAAATCACTGGGGGTGGGGGGGAAGGGAAGAGAAAGCAGCAGTGTATTGATTTCATCAGTGTAAACAAACAAACAAACCCCCCACCACAGATGCCAAGAACCAATAAAACTCAATCCACACACAACATTTCTGTAGGTAAGAAAGGTATAGGGAATATAAGATATCCCTTTTTCATATTGTCTTTGAAATTCTTAAGTGAAAGATGAATTAAGGATATAGTTCCAGTGAAAAATAATTTGTATGATGAGGTTAGTTTTATGGACTGTTGTAGTTCATAGCACATTTCCTTCTGCCTCCCTTGCTCACATACAAAGTTGCACAGTCTGCAGAACTTCAGAGCCCACAGAGTTCATCTCTTCCCCTTTATGGTCAAAATGCTGACCAGTAATCAAAGGGGAATAGAGAGTTCAGGCAGGGAAGCTTCATCTGTGACTCACTGTTTTCCATCATATACAGCATGAAATATCATCCTGAATTTGAAGCCTGCATCCATCAGGAGTAACAGATGTGATATCTGTTATCTCTAACAGAGAGCTGCATCCAAATATCTTAATTTTCTTACTGTTAGGTATTTTTACAGTATCATAGTATCACAGTAATTATAAGGTTGGAAAAGACCTTAAAGATCATACAGTCCAACCTAAATCCAAATAAACCAAGTAAACCTAGCATCTAGATCATGCCACTCAGCACTTCAACCAGACTAACCCTGAACACCTCCAGAAACGGTGACTCGACCAGCTCCATGGGCAGCCCATTCCAAAACCAGATCACTCTTTCAGTGAAAAACCTTTTCCTAATGTCAAGTCTAAATCTCCCCCGATGGAGCTTAAGACTATGACCCCTTGTCCTGTCTCCAGTGTCTTGTGAGAAAAGACCGACCTCGCCTGATTTTTGTTTGTTAAAAAAAATATGATACAGTTGTTCAATTTTTAGAGGAAAAAAAAACCACCTCAGTGGTGTCAACACAGGAAAAACTGCTTCTGATTGGCTTAGCAATTTGTTAAGCAAATGTAATTTTTTTCTTTTGGTGGTATTCCTCATATGTATTCTCAGCATATCCTGCCATAAAATCCCATGGAACCATTACAGACTGTGCTGTAAATGCTTCTTGCAAAGATGATAAATCATTTAACAATGCTGAGACAATAAACACAGATTTACTAAACAAATTTAAATTTCTTACTTTAACAAAGGGCCTCCTGGAACACTGAGAAAAAGTAAATAAAGCTCTGAACCATTCCATGTACATTTCAAAAAACCAAACCCAAAACACAGCAGTCAGTGTGACTATTTTTCCTATAATGTAACTTAATAGGTCACTTGCATAATTTCTAAGATTTTCTAAGGTTTTTCTAGGACTTGCATGATGCAAAGTGATGTAACTATTTTATAATAAGGCAAAGAATTCCTTGTCCTTGATCAACTTTATTTTTTTTCTTAAACACAGTCTGCAAAAGCTCTCAGCTATTAAATAATATCTTGTTTTTGGTGTTTCTTGTGTTTGCACTGGCACATTTTTAATGGCAGAGACATTGTACTAATTCATCTGTTGGGACTTGTAAGTAATCAGAAGAACTTTTAAACTGTATTGGAAAACAGTAAGACTGTTTATGTTGTGGAAGAATAAACTACTCATATGAGGGTTAACTTAAAAATGTGTTTCACATCCCTGGTATTTTATAGAGAGTAGAATCTTTCCAGAGAGTCTGTTCCAAAGCAGAATACAATAAGACATTTATAAAGGTCACATGACTTCATACTCTTCCATCTTCAAATCCATGGGTCAGCTGGGATTCACTTAGTGGTGGTGAAAGAAATTGCCCATGTGGTTCAAAGCTGAAAGATCACAGTGAACGGGAGTGCTTGACAACTGGAAGAAAGCTACTATTACACCCAACTTAATAAACTAACAAAATTAAAAAGAGGACCTGGGAACTATAGCTTGGACAGACTTCAGTCCCTGGAAAGGTCACATCTTTGGATCAAACTCCTTTGGAATGCTAATTGCCTACCAACACATAAAGAACAAGCGTGCAGTGAGGAGTAGTCAGTATTTGTATGCCACAGGATAACTGTACTTTGCCAATTTTAACTGTTTTCCATTTTAAAGTGAAATAGGCCATATGCATGAGGGGACATCAGTGAAGGTGTAAAATGGTTTGATCTTGAAGTGGCTTTGATGTCATTTGTAGTCTTCATGTATAGAAACTTAGCAAGTATGGGCTGGATAAGTGGTGGGCTGAAAACCAACCTTACTGACAGACTCTCAAAGGGTTGGTGGGCAATCCTGAGCAGAATACCCCAGGAGTTACTATGGAGGCCAGTTGTTTTGTTCCTTAGGAGTGCATGGCTAATGGCTGTACTCTAGATTAGAGTGGGCTATTGGACTAGATGACCATTTGGGATGCCTTCCAACAAGTTTTTCTTTGATTGTATGATTGATTCTGGTTTTTAAATTTGTGTGTTTCTCTTAGATTTTTTTTTTCTCTTCTATATTGCTAAGCAGTACTTCATAGAAATGAATAATAGAACTGAAAGAGTAGTTTCATAATGATATTGTTTCAAACGAATACTGTTCAGTTAAGCAACTTATTTCAGAAGAAATTTTGTAATTCTGAAGATCTTGTATCAGATTAAAAAATAATTTTATCAGACTGCATTTGACAGCAAATCAGGAGCATGACTCATTTCCTATGATTAAAAGGTGTGTATCTTAAGTATTTTCACAGGATGAATTCCATTAGCACAATTCTCATTTTCCTATGGCTATATGAAAGTGGAAATCTGTCAAACCCCTTGCCCTTGTGCTTTTAGAGTCTATGCTGTTTGCTTATTCTTACCTGTGTGTAATGTTAGTGAACTTTGAAAAGAAGAAGAAAGCAGCAGCTTTCTGTGGAGTTTATAATCTGAAGTATGATACTGATTGGGTAAGAGTAAAGAGAAGTGAGAATATAGCAAAACTAGGGTAACATCACCAAGATCAGATGTGCACATGCAATGTCTCAAAAGACATTTTAAAAGCAATGCTTCCATATGCATTTTACAAGCAATAATGTTTGAAGTCTGTTGTATGGGGAGCAATAAAAACAATATCTTAGCATGGTTTTGGAAGGAATATGAGAAAAACCTGTAGCTAGTCTCTAAAAAAGATATTTATTGCAAGAGTGTTCTGGATTAGGAATAAATGACAGCTAATTGCAAGGAAACCTGTAGAGGATAAGGTTTCAGTAATTACTGCTGTACTTGTATACCACTGATTGATGTACAAGTAGAAAAGAAAAGGTGAATTTTATAGGTATTGGGAGGAAATATCACTGGGGTATAGTGAAATCAGGTAGGAACAAGGGATATAGTGGTGATGCATGCTTGTAGAGAGAAAGATGGTAAACAACTGCAGGTGGCATTCAAAAAGGAATTCAGGGAAGTGTCTGTTAGCTAGGGAAGCTGCAGTAGGCTGCAGGCTATTAGAAGGGATGAATGGAATTCTCAGTTCCCTCCCCAAAAAGGAAAATGAGCTGATTTGCTCAGGTTAGTCTTTCTTATGGACAAAACATTCTGATGTAGAATGTCAAATATGGGACAGTGAGAGCTCTTGCTCTTGTCTCCAATGTGGTTGTTAGAAGACAGAAGTGGTTAAGTCTTAAAGGGTGGAAATATGCCAGGATTGTTGGGTTTTGGAGGGGTGAGAATTTTTTGAATAGTGTCTCTTTAGTACCTTGCTCCAAGCCTTCTCCAGCTGTGTATTTTGATGGTGGGCGCTGGGATAGCTGGAGGTATATTGAAGAAAGCTGCAGACATAATGTGAGTTCCAGCTTTAATTTATACTCTCTCTTCTAGTTATTTTTTCATGTATGCTCTTATGCATCATATTTGGTTATAATGTGTGAGTTCTTATAAACTGCACTTCCTTACCATCTGCAACCATTTTCTGACTAATTTACACCCACCTATAATGTTCCTTAGCACAACAAATCAGCTTGCTTTTGGGCCTGCCTCTCTTTAGACAGAAAGATGTGGTCTGATGTTTACATAATAGTCATGCAGCACAAATGGAATATGAATAATTTGGTTTTCCTTCTTCTGAACAAAAGGTACTGTTTGTTTAGGAGCTTTTTATTAAAAAAAACCATATGCTAGAGAATATGTAGCAGTAAGATAACACATGGCCTCAAGGAACTCTGTGAGGCACATCCTTTGAAAATATTTTATTTCTGTATTCCTTTTTGAAAAGAAGTGTCAAAATATGAAAAGCCAACAAGGAGCTGTCACTAATGCACCAAACAGATTTTTATTTGTAACATATTTGTACATAATACCTTCCAATCAAAAAGGAAATAATTAATTTCCTGCAATACTAGGACTTTAAGATTTAGGTGATTTTTTTTTTTTTTTTTTAAGGTGAAAACAATGGGCATAAATATGGAAAATAAGTAGCCTGATATACAAACATTAGTACACAAAATGTGTTCCCATATTCTTCCTCTTACATATATTGGATTACAGGATTGTGATTTGTATGTCTTTATCAGTCTGGGATCAAATGGTTTTAGAATTTTAGAAATGTTCTGCCACATTTAACTAATGTGAAAAACATCTGCTTGTTTTCAATAGACTCTATCTTCAGTCTCTGTCCATCTGTTCTGGAGTCTTGTATCCTCTCCTCTGATGGACATAGGCAGCAGGTCCTGTTCTGGATCCCACTAAATTTGTACTTAGCTGTTTCATATTTTATACAAAATCTGTCATTTTTTCCTCCTTCTTTTTCTCCCTGATCTCAAATATGATTTTAGCATAATGGGAAATCTAACTATGTTTGCTGAGAAATTATCTGGAAGACATTTACTTCAAAGTACTGTCTACAAATCACTTACATGTTATATGTCTTAGCATCTTAGCAGCAGGAAGCCTATGCATAGTGACACCAGTGATAGTACTTTGCTCTTGGCTAATTTTTCAGTCTGTAGCACTTTGGTTTCTTGTAGGGTGTGGCTGCCTGCCTTTCCTCTCCTCTGTTGTATGAGCAGTGATAGGTGGTTGTCATCTGCTCACAAGGAACCCTTGAGACAATCTGTATGTAGGGCTCTTCGACTTGGTCTATAAGCAAAATACTTCTCATCTTCGAACATACCTCGTTTGCACTGCCTCAAAGTTGTTGGGTGGTTGTTGATGACTCAAGAATTAAAAAATGCCGTTGTGTGTTTGAGGCTGCCTGAGAGGAAGTTTTCAAAGGTATGCATAAAGGAAAGCCACATGTGTAGGTAAGTAGCTAGTGATTTTAATTCTTCTGGTCACTCCCAGGACTCTTTTTACAGCCAAGGACTACCTCCTCACAGACATTTCAGTGTCTAACATACTTGGGCCTACACTGGAGCATCTGACCTGTACTATGAAGTAGGTGTTGTGCAGAGCATTAAGGACAATGTCGTCTTTGTATTCCATTTGTTTAGGGGTACCAGTTAAGAAGTTTTCTATGGGTGTTGATCTCAGATATAACAAACAGTGGATGATATTGTCATTTTCAGAGAAATCCATCTTGGAAGACTGACACATTTTTTCTAGAAAAACACTACTTAAAATATTTCCCAAAGCCCTAGAGGTTTTAAGCAACTTGACTATTGCATTTCAGCATCAGCATGTTCTATTTCAATTCTCAGCTTTATTTCAAATTTATTTAAAGTTAGTACCTTCTTGTTTACCTTATTTTTGTGCCATCAGTGTGTGGATAAGCAAGTTTACTGTGTGTATTATCTTCTTTACCCACCTAACTGGTCAATGTAGCTGTTTGAATGTATATTTTATTGTAAGTTTTTCCTTTCCTGATTTATTGTAGCCCTTTGGCACTGAATGCAGTGTCTATAAGGATAGAAATAATAAAACTGGAGTTATGCTATACTGTTTCACAACCTCCTTCTTGACATTTTAAGTTGTACTATAAGGCTGCCCAGCTCTCTAGCCTGTCCAGGTCTTGCTGAATGGCAACATAGTCTGCTGGGTTGTTGGTGACACCACCCAGCTTTGTGTCATCAGCAAACTTGCTGACAGTGCATACAAGTCATTAATGAACAGATTGAATAGGACTGGTTCCAGAACTGATCCTTGGGGGACTCCACTAGACACAGACCTCCAGCTAGACTGTCCCATTGACCACTACTTTTAGTTTCTATCCTTCAGCCAGTTCATGATCCACCTCACTACCCAATTATCCAGTCCACACTGTCTCAGTTTGGCCACAAGGATGCTATGTGAGACTGTGTCAAATGCCTTACTGAAGTCAAGATAGACCACGTCGACTGCTCTGTCATTACCTATCCACCTGGTTAGGTCCTCAAAAAAGGCTATCAGGTTAGTCAAGCGTGACTTCCCCTTGATGAAACCATACTGACTGTCCCTAATGACCCTCTTTTCGTTGATGTGCCTAGAGACAGCGTCCAGAACAAATTGTTCCATCACCTTTGCTGGGATGGAGGTGAAGCTGACCAGTCTATAGTTACCTGAGTCCTTCTTCTTACCCTTTTTGAAGATTGGAGTTTCATTTGCTAACCTCCTGTCTCTAGGCACATCTCCTGATCCTCATGACTTAGAAAAGATGATGGAGAGTGTCTTAGCAATGATTTCTGCCATCTTCATTAGCATGCACTGGGGCATCCCATCAGGCTCCATGAATTTATGTACATTTAGTTTCCTCAAGTCATCCCTAACTCAAGGCAGGCTCCTCTTCTGCCTCGACTTCCTCTGGAGCCTCAGCAGTCTGGGATTTGACACCAAGACAGCTTCCAGAAGTATAGACAGAGGCAAAGAACAAGTTCAGTATGTCTGCTTTCTCTGTATCCTCTGTCTTCAGGGCCCTCACCTCATTCAGCAGGGGGCCTACATTGCCTTTTTAGTTTTACTTGCAGTGTATTTGAGGAAGCCCTTTTTTGTTACCCTTGACCTCTCTCATTTTCTTCTTCCTCTTCAGTTTGCCCAGCAGCTCCTCGTTTAACCACACAAGTCTTCTGTTTCCCTTCCTTGACTTCTTTCCTGTTGGGATACTGTTGTGTTGTGCTTCAAAGAAGTGGTCTCTGAATGATGACCAGCTGTCTTGGGCCCCTTTACCTGCTGGTACCCTGTTCCATGGGATTTCCTCTAGCAATTGCTTCAAACGCCCAAAGTTGGCCTTCTTGAAGTCCAGGGTTGTGATTCTGCAAGGTAGTCTGTTCCTACCACACAAGACCCTGAACTCCACCATCTCATGGTCACTGCAACCAAGGCTGCCCTCAACCTTCACTGCTTGAACCAGACCCTCCTTGTTGGTGAGTACAAGATCCAGTGGGCACCTCCACCATTTGCATCAGGAAATTGTCACAGATGCACTGGAGGTACCTCCTGGACTGGGGATGGGGAAGCTCCAGAGAACTGAGCCTAAATCTGAGGTTAAATTACCATCAGTCCTCCCAGTTTGTATGCGTAGTGATTCTTGCATCTTGGTAAGGATGAGACAAAGCACAGATGAAAGCACGAGGGCTGAGAAATGGGCACAGATATCACTACGCCTGGAGGCCAAAAAGGAAGTTTCTGCAGCTGCTCATGGGAAATGTGGAGGGAGACATGTTTCAAGACTGTAGGTAAAATGTAAGCCTGTAGGAAAAACTTACATCTTATTGATGGGGCCAAGTCTTTGCCATAATGCCTTGATCTGTAAGGGTACAGTTTGATGCAACCTTCACTTTATGGTAAAGATTCTTAAGTGTTTGGATGGAGGAGTAATCCTTTGGAATTAACTACTTACAAGTTTAAATGCAGATTTGTTCAATAGCAATAATTTTTGACTGTATGAAAGTAATGACACAGCATTCACACTGCTAGCATAGTTATGCTATGTGATATTTAACAATATTGCCCTTAATATAACCCCAGATTTCTTTAAGATGTCTTTAGTAAAACATGGGAAGAAAGCTTGACAAGAGGCATCTATAACTTCTTTGGATATTTTTATCACTTTTCTCCTTCTGTAATTTTAATTTCTCTCTTATTTTCTCATTTCAAACTAGCTGGACTTGGTTCAAATACTCATTCTATTTTGACGATATTTATGGATCAAAAGAATATGATTTCCATGGCAACTGCTCCAGGTTTTGAGCAAATATCAGCTTTGAAGGTGCTTTCTTTTTTTTGGGGGGGTTGTATTTTGTGTTTATTTGATTAACCCCAGGAGGGATTTAGATCTTGTTTATAAACAGAGGACTTAATTTGAAGAAAAGCAAAGTTCAAAGTAGCATGGGGAGTTCAAGATACTACTATCAGCTGTGGGGTTCTAACAGATTCTTGCTTTGTCCTTGACTATTTAAGCATTCCAAAAGGCAATCTTTAGCATAAGAAATGTTTCATACAATCTTGTTATTTCATAGTTTCTAAATAACTGTTCTAAAAGAGTTATTCTTATTTATGGTTTTGTGGGCCACCGGCTGCCTATTTGACAGTGATATATATGATGTGGATAGATTACATGGTGAAAATGTAGCTGCTAAGCTGAATTGAAGGATAAGTGTTCTGCATGGTTTTTTTCCTAATATTACTTCTCCAAGTAAGGAATTGCTATAGTTATCACAACTACTTTTTTGTGTGTGTGAAGGCAACTGAAATGTTTCCTGTGTTCAAAAATAAGATTGCAAATGCAATCTTTCATTTTGAGATACTGGTTTTTATACTGTGAAATGGTTCTAAGAATCAAACTTAGGTAGAAGTGATCTGAAAATACTTTAGTGGTTGTTTTCATGTGAGCAGCAATGTAGGTAGTGTGGTTTGAACAAGATTACTGGAAGTACAAGTACTGCAGATACAGGCTGATTTTGTTGTAGAACATATGGATGGATGGGATGGGAAAATTGAATTTTACAGTTGAGAAGCAGATGTTGCTCAAATGTGGTAGCTGGTAGGTGAGAGCTGCTGTGGAAACTATTTGTTGCCATTTCATGTTTCTTAAGCATGTGGTGACTCTTTAGCAAAGTATGGGAAGTGTGCTCTGTAAGCATTGACGATAATTACCAAATCTGTTGCTTGCACATAGCAACACAGGAGAAAGTTTTCCCATTTTGAGTATCCTTTCTGCCTCTCTGGGTTAGCTTCTATCACCTGTAGACCTTAATCTTGAAACAGCTGTAACATGCTTGTGTTAAGTGTGCATCATATTCTTCTGAAGGAGTCAGCATTTATTGCCCACCATTATATTATAAAGTATTATGTTCAGAGACTTACAAAGTACGTATCAAATTTTGATAAGCATTTCATGAATTGCTGAGGAATCAGAGAGCCTAAAAATAATGAATCTGTGACTTTTGAGGTGGAATAATTTTTGCTCAGGTTCAACTTTCCTGACTGGTCCAAAAGTACTGGTTTACATGTGCGCTTACATGTTTACTACACATGTGTGAACAGTTGTAGGAATGCCTACATTTCTCAGTGTAACATTTGTTTTCCATTATACCTTGATGCTTGTATCTCAAGGAATGAGGTGGGGTAATTGTAGGATGTGAGGGTGTGTGATTATTTCATGAGCAAATTTTAACTTTTTGCCACAATACATAGTCACAAGAAGCCAAAGCTGAGGCTGCACAGGCATTTTCTTCTTTTATTTATTTATTTATTTATTTATTCTACTTTATTTTATTTATTTTTACAAAGATGAAAAAAGTATTGTAGGGAATGCAGGTATTAGTTGTGAACAACACCCCTGCATATGTTATTGGCAGGATCAGAATTCTTACTTTTGAGTATTGTGCCATTAGTTGCTAACTTCTGGATTATTGTAGTTACATTAGACAGAGGCACAAAAATTGTAAAGGCTCATGAACAGCTGAAATCTGCGTTGAAGAAAGAAGTAAGAGCGCTGCCACTGTGGTCCAGTTCAGTGACATCATTTAAGACTTTAACTCATTTCTCCTCCTTTTTCCTCCCAAAATCCAGGGAGAGCAGGGCACACCCTGCAGCCTGAAATTTGTGTGGCTTCATGTTCATACAAGATCCCCATCTACAGAGCTCATGAGTGCAGAACTATGGGTTGCCATGGTTTTCTATTGAGTGATTACTACTGCTCCTGACTGAGCTGATGGCTTCAGTGCCTGCCTATGCCAGCTGCTGTGCCCCAGCTGCTGCTCTGCTCCTCAGTGTCTGGCTCCAGGTCTGGCCCTGCTCTAGCCTCTGTTTACTCATGTGCTGGATGCACAGACACCAGCCACTGCACTCTTGGAGGGCTTTTAAAGGAAGAGAAATGTGTGTAGTGGGTTGTCACTGTCAGCTACAGCCCTTTAAAGTGCCTTCAGAAAGTCCTGGCACTGCCTATTACACAAAGTCCCTGTGGCAAATGTGTGTTGGGGAAGAAAGGATAAGAAAAATGCAGAAGAAAACTACAGAACCCTTCTGGAAAAACCAAGGCAGTGACTCTGCTGGTGATTGTGATTGGGTGCAGCTCAGGAGCAATTACTCTTGGTGACTCTCAAACTTGTACTGTCTCTTTTGTTCATTCTTTTACTTGTTGGTAATGCATCCAGCTGTGTTATCCTAATTGATCAGTTGATTAAACATGACTCGGAACTTTTGCAATTTATCAATAAAGCAAAATCCTAAGGACAGGTTCTTGGTCTGTTTAGGTAATCTACAAATATTCTACTTAGGTCATAAGAGAAACAAAGTTGACTAATTTTGACCAGTGGCTTTTAAATATATTGGTATATGAATGTGTTTTATGGGACATTAGGGAGGAAAAAAAAAGACTCAGAATACTTTTCATATTTTTCTGTATCACCACCCACACTGTCAGCTGCTGTCATTTTTTCTGGCTATGATACTGTTATTCATTAAAGAAAATAACTGAGCAGTAGCTTTGGCTACTCAGCTCCTCTGCAGTCTTAAAAGTTTGTGGTATCATGTGACTGGGATGCCTGGATGCCAACAGTAATGTTCTTTAAAAAACCAGAGAGTAACAGGCTTTTCCAGTTTTATTTTCGAATTTCATTTATTGCTGAGCTACTCAGGGAGCTAGGGCATAACTCTATTTACAATGTATTTCTCAGACATATATATACATGTAAACGCAAGTGCTTGACTAGATGCTATAAATTTTCCCGTTCTCTTTTTTAAAATGTTATTTTATGTGATGAAACCAATCTAAAACCATCCTGTGGGAGGCGTCCTGTAGTTTGATAGAGCATTTTGCCTTTGCTAGACTCAGATACTGCTTTTACCACAGTCATTTTACAGATATGACTTAGTAGGGATAAATGCAGTTTATAGCTAAAAACTGGAAAAATGAACCAAAGCTTTTTGATTACGATTGTTTCACTAAATTTCACATTTGAATTATGATACTGGAATAGAAGAGAAGCAGAGAATGGCTTTTAAGATTTTAACTGGAAGTGTGAAGTCAAGAGGAGTAACATTTTGGGAATACCTGCACAAAACCACATATTGCACCGAGGATCTTACTGTTTTGATTTGTCCATGCAAATATTACTCTAGTTTAAACTACTTGTCACAGAGTTCTGTAATTTGTGATCCACCTGTTAAGGTTCAAGAGTTGCAAGTTTGTAGTAAAAAGAAACAACATATTTTTTTTAATCCCCACTGATAAGCATGGTTTAAGACTCTGAGCAAGATAAAATGTGTTTCTTACAGTTTTATCTGTGAAGCATTTTTACCCTGCCTGTAAACTTCACTGTTCATATAATTTTAAAAAGTAAATTGGTAGACCTAAGTCTTCTTTAGTGATGCCTTTTAAATATTTTACAATTTTAAGTTAAATTATACAAAGACATACCTGGCTCATTCAGTGTGTGTCTGAGTGACCTTTGATGTTTATATGAGTGCTGAAGTAAAACTGCTTTTTTTCTAACTGAGTAACTTCTAAAGGGATGCTAAAGGGATGCTCCATGATGTACCATGCACCTCACAGGAGGTGAATGGACTACAGATATGTAGCATCATAGTTAAGGGAACTACAGATACATAGCTGGAGTTGTTTAGCCTGGAGGAGTCTCAAGGGGGACCTTGCCACGCTCTCCTCCCAGACAACCAGTGACAGGACATGAGGGCATGGCCTGAAGCTATACCAGGGAAGGTTTAGGCTGGATATTAGGAAGCACTTCCTCACAGAAAGGGTGGTTAGATGCTGGACTGGACTGCCCAGGACAGTGGTGGAGTCCCCATCCCTGGAGGTGTTTAAGACAAAACTTGATGGGGCCATGGTCTGGCTAATGTGGTGATGTCAGGTCATAGGCTAGGCTTAATGATCTCAGCAATCTGTTCCAGTCTCAATGTTTCTGTGATTCTATAATTTGGTCACATCTAAGACACTCTGGTATGCTCCATTTTTCAGCATAAACCAAATTTACTTATTACCTTGGAAAGGGCAGTATTTTTGGATCTTTGCTACAATATCCTGCTGATTTCCATCTCCCTCATCCCCAATGTATGTCCTGTGTTTCAGTAAACGGATAAATTATGAGACTGTTTGCAAATTCCACTTAAGTAGTATTGAACTATTCCTATTGAATGAAAAATGGTTTCATTTCGAGGAACAATTGAGTTAACTCCTAAGATGTGAGGGATGCTTTGACTTCAGGAGAGATGATAGCATATAAGATTTTAACCTTTAGGTCATTTGTCTGAATGCTGCTCAGTTTACCACAGATCAAATGTCACTTTTATCTTATGGCTTCACTGGTCTGTGCAGAATGAGTTAATGGCTTTGGTTTACTTCACAGAAGAGTTCTCCTTGTTGTAAGTGGCAAAATCTGTTGATAGTTCCTCCAGGAGAGATGTTAACATTTGGCTGTTGAATGGAGGCAGACACCTTACTTTGCAGGAAGAGTGTATGAAGAAGAGTAGGGACATGGGTGCTGCTGCTGCCTGATCCCTACAAACATACATAGAATCATAGAATCTTGAGGGATGTCAGTGCTGCCACACTGTTGAGACAAACATGCCTCTTTTATTTAAATTTGATAGAAGGAAAAAGAGTGACTAAAATTACTAGCTAAGCAGTGAATAATAACAAAACAATAAGAGCTAATTTCTACCTTGTGCTGAGCCTGATTTTGTGCTACATTGATGATCTCCAGAACTGGAAAACTGAACATGGAGCTACATGGGTTCCCTGGATTTAGAGGAGCTGTGAGTTTTACCTAGCATCTTACTTCTTCATGTTATTACCTTTTCATGATGTTGCTTTGTTTTCCACATTCTAGTCAGCAGCAGTGGTTTGCTCTGGGCAGTGGCTGGCAGCCTGGCTACACTTGCTGTGCTGGATGATGGCGTGATGCCATTGGCTTCAGCTCATTTTCTACTGTTTTTCTTAGGTGTTATGTCAGAACTAGTGATTTTATCTGAAAAAATATTTCACTTCTTTCTGATTCCCTGTTGAGAAACTACCATTTACTCTCGCAGAATCACAATGGAAAATATCAAGTCACTTTGAATTTGTCAAGGTCTAGGGAAGAAAGGAGAAAGCCCCATATCAGAAATAACTTCTATGAGGGTGAGCAAAGCCAGGCATTTAACTCCTCTTCATCATATGTTTCTGTTGTGTAATGCTTTAAATACAGAAGAGAAAGACAGGTGGCAGTCAAAGAGCAGGAGAGGACACCAATCACCGCATAAGACCATGTGGTCTCTAGATGGAGAAGATGAATATGAAGGAAGGAATATAGCTACAGGTGTTGCAAAATTAATGGAGGTGTGTAGGGCTGACACAAATGCAGGATTGTTAGAAACAGATATAAGGTTCATATAATGTGACTTTTTTTCCCCTTTGCTCTGTCTCTCTCTGTGTTAGATAAATACAGACAAATTTATTTGGATTCTTCCTAAGCCTATAAATGTACAGAATTAATTAGCTATCACTATGTCACATGGACTAATTGTTCAGTGTTTTGATAAATAAATTAAAAATTAAAGTAACAGGTCTTTGACTTCTCCAGATAAAAAGCACAGAGATGCTATTTCACATTGACAAAACATTCTTATTTACAGCTCTATGAGTCTCAAATGTGTCAGTTTTTTAAAAGACAGTATTCTAACTGGCTTTCCACATGAGCTTCATTAGAGAGTCGCAACTAACCAGTTTCTTGAGTTCTTGCAATGTGGAGTTTGGAGCATTGAAGTTTGTTTAGCTACGTTAGCGGTAGCAATACAAGAAAAATAAGCTCATGTAAGTCAGTGTCATATCTATGCCATTTCAACTCATCCCCTTGAATCTCTGAGGCTCAAAGAATATGTGATAATTATCCTAATAGCAGCTGTTCAGACTTGCCATTGCTGGACTTTGTTGAAATTTATTTGAACTGTTCACAATAAGTATTGTTTGAATATTTGAAATTAACATTCTCAAAATTATCTAAAATTATGTCCTGTTATCTTTTGTAATATGTTTGAAGAAAGTATTCACCATTATCGGGTGAATACTGCAAAAATCTTTTTTTTTAACAAACTGAATGGCCCTGATATGTAGTACTTTTGGTTATCTTGCTCATTGAAAAATTGAGCCACTACTCACTGATTTCTCTAGTCAGTAGAGAGGGCAAGTTGATCCACAGGGCAGTTCATCCCTTACAAAATACTGGTTATATGATGCACTGAGAATTTCTCTGGAGGCACTTACTTTTCTTTACTATGGAGATACATGTTTCAATGTTAACAAATAATCTGAGTTGATTATCATGCTAAAATCGTGTATTATCATAACCTAATAATATGCTTTTGGCATCCAAGTTGAAGAAGGCTGTAATTAGTCATTATCCCTGAATCATTACTCCAGCAAACCTTTAAAGGAATTGTTCCTGATAAATGATTGTAGGGCCAAGATCTCAAAGAATCTGTGTAGGAGAGACGACAATCTCTGCTGCTTTAATGAGATTCATTACAGCTGAGCCAGCCTTGCAAATGGCCCTAAAAAATTATTTCTTTCTCAAGTATGCCACTAGCACTGAGCTGGATAAGTATTTACAAGAGGTTCTAGCAAACACACTAATTTTTCATGTAATGTTTTCTTAAAGTGGAGTCTACTTTTGTTTCTCTTAGCATATCTTTTCATATTCCTTTTGTAGAATATGTGAGAAACAGAGCTAGAAATATATCGTTTAGTGTGTGATTTCAGGATTGGAAGCAGCAGAAGAAATGAAACATTAATTGTTAGAAAATATTTGTTGTCAGAAATATTAAAAGTTTAAGCTCAAGACAACTTAATTCAGAGTAAATATAAAATTTCTGTACTGTAAATGTGGTTAATCTTATAAAGGTATAAAAGAAGACTGGAAAAAAGGTTAAGACATTTTACTTAGTTAATGGGAGGAAGTTTTCTTATTTAAGGTGTTGAGTTTTGACAAAATAAGGACAAATCCTAATGACAGTTTTTATATCCTCTTAAGTTTCATTCTTTCTTAGTATTTCTTTGCTTTTGCTGTTAGATAGCTTCTTCAGATCTTATTCATAGATTCATACAATGGTTCAGGTTGGAAGAGACCTTAAAGATCATCTAGTTCCAAACCCCCTGCCATGAGCAGGGACACTCCCCACTAGACCAGGGTGCTCAAGGCCCCATCAAATCTAGCTTTGAAAACTTTCAGAGAGGGGGCATCCACAAACTCCTTGGGCAGCTTGTTCCAGTGTCTCACCACCCTCACTGAGAAAAACTTCCTCCTGACTTCTGGTCTAAACCTCCCCTCTTCCAGTTTGAAACCATTCCCCCTGGTCCTACCACTACAAGCCCTTGGAAACAGCCCCTCCTCAGCTTTCCTGTAGCCCCCTTCAGGTACCGGAAGGCTGCTATAAGATCTCCCCCGAGTCTTCTCTTCTCCAGGCCAAACAGCCCCAACTCTCTCAGCCTGTCCCAGTAGGAGAGGTGCTCCAGCAATCATCCTTGTGGCCCTCCTCATGTTCCAACAGCTCAATATCCTTCCTGTGCTGGGGGTCCAGAACTGGATGCAATACTCCAGATGGAGTCTCAAGTGAGCAAAATAGAGGGGGAGGATCACCTCCCTCCACCTACTGGTCATGCTTCTCTTGATGCAGCCCAGGATGCAGTTGTCTTTCTGAGCCGCAAGCGAATATTGTTAGCTCATGCTGAGTTTTTCATCAACTGATACCTCCAAGTCCTTCTCCTCAAGGCTGCTCTCAATCTGTTTACCACTTGACCTGTATTTATGCCTGGGATTGCCTTGCGCTGACCCACCTCTCAAGCCTGTCCAGGTCCCTCTGACTGTCATCCCTTCCCTCCAGCATGTCCACCACACCACACAACTTGGTGTCATCAACAAACTTGCTGAGGGTGCACTCAATGCCACTGCTCTGACAAAGATGTTAAACAGCACTGGTCCCAGTACTGACCCTTGAGAGATGCCACTCATCACTGCTCTCCTTTTGGATTTTGAGCCATTGACCACAACTCTATGAGTGCGACCATCCAACCAATTCATTGTCTAGTGAGTGGTCTGTTCATCAAGTCTGTGTTTTTCCAGTTGGATGACCAGGATGTCATGCAGGACACTGTAGGGTCACAAGTGTTTTCATTTCAGAAGCAGGTAATTTGAAATGAGACAGGCCAGCCCAATCACTCCAATTAGTTTTTTCCACTTTTAGTATTTTCTTTCTCTCCACACCTTCCATAAGAATTGCCATCCTCTCTGAAAGGTCTAGGAACTTACTGATCATCATTCTGCAGTATGTAGCTAGATGTATTTGTCTCTGATTCAGGCTGTAAATGATGCACAGAATTTTAAATTTGGAATCTCTCTCCACTGAAACCCAGTGATGTCTTTTTGTGTGGGTGCATTCAGTGAATACATATATTGCATATTAGCACACATATATATGCAATATATATATATGCATTTTGCATTTTAGCACAATGTATTAGTGTTGCAGTTATGTGAATACAAGTTCTTTTAAATCCACCATCATTTAATTGCAAAGGGTAATTTCAGGTTTGTGTTTTAGTTATCTTTCCTCTTTAATAATGACTAATAGCTTAAATAGTCTTACTAATAGCTTAACTATTAGTTTTAATAAGCTTTTTACTTTTGTAAAAATAATTCTCTTCAGATTTAATGATGCATCTCTGAGATTTGAAATTTGTGTATCCAGTGAAATAAGAATGACAACTCCCTAAGGTTGAATGGGATTGGGTTCTGCAGATTTCTGGACTGGCCTTCATACAGATGTTTACTGAAGTAATCACATTAAAATGGTACTTTTAGATAGAAGTCAGAGAATTCCTTTACTGTCATTCTATCTTTTATGTCCAGTAAAGCTGTCTGACAAAACCCACCTTGAAAAGTAGTCCGCTTACTTTCCCTTAAAAAAATAATGGGAAAGATTAAAAAACAAAATATTTTCCTTGACAGCTCTCCATACAAGGTTCCTTTTATTTTTAATTAAAGGCAAGCAAAGATTCAAAGATCAGGACTTCTTAATCACAATGCATGTAGTATAGCATGTAGTAGTTTTCTGAATGTGATCTTAGCTCTGTCCAGATTTGAAAGGAAACCTCTGTTTACTGCAGTGTTTTCCAGCTGATTCTCTCAAAAATAGTCTAGGTGAGCTAGACATCATTAGGAAGCAGTTGCATGTAAAACTAGAATTTGTAGTGCTGTTTACATTTCTTTACCCAAGAGACTTACTTGTATCTTTGCCGGTGTGTGCAATATAAATATGAATACATATACATGCATATGTAGTCTTCTGCTCCCAAGTGTTACTTACTAAACTTGAACTCTTCTCTTTCTCCTTGTAGCTATGTTGGAATTGCCTCTGTTAAATAGCATGGTAAAATGTCACAAGTTCAGTTGTATAGAGTAATCAGAGACTAAAGAATGGAAAAATATCTCCAAACATTGATACACCTGGCTGGTCAGATTTCTGGTTTTCCAACCTGTGTTAGTTGAACAGTTCATTCTTCCAGGAAGATAATGAAATTATTGAATTACTAAATTGACAGAAGGAGAGTGGGGAGTGTGTATTAGCTAGTTAATAGCTGGACATATTTAATTTTTAAATCATGTAATCGCTTTCCTATAAGAATCATAGAATCATCAGGGATTGGAAGGGACCTCAAAAGATCATCCAGTCCAATCCTCCTGACACAGCAGAACACCCTGACCACGCCCAGGCTGGCCAGAGCTTCATCCAGCCTGGCCTTAAACACCTCCAGGGACGGGGCACCAACCTCCTCCCTGGGCAGCCCATTCCAGGCTCTCACCACTCTCACGGAGAACTTCCTCCTCACATCAAGTCTCCAGCTTTGCTTCATTGCCTCTAGTCCTGTCGCTACCTGAGATCCTAAAAAGCCCCTCCCCAGCTTTTTTGTAGCCCCCATCAGATACTGGAAGGCCACAATAAGGTCACCTCAGAGCCTCCTCTTCTCTAGACTGAACAGCCTCAACTCTCTCAGTCTGGCCTCATAGGAGAGGTACTCCAGCCCTCTGATCATCCTTGTGACCCTCCTCTGGACTCGCTCCAGCATATCCACATCCTTCTTATAATAAGGGCTCCAGAACTGTACACAGTGCTCAAGGTGAGGTCTCACCAGAGAGGGAGAATCACCTCCTTTGACCTGCTGGCCACACTTCTCCTGATGCAGCCCAGGATCTGGTTTGCCCTCTGGGCCACAAGTGCACACTGCTGGTTCATGCTGAGCTTTTCATCCACAAGCATCCCCAAGTCCCTCTTCTCAGGGCTACTTTCTAGGCAGTCACTGTCCACCCTGTATCTGTGCTTAGTATTGCCTCAACCTAGATGCAGGAACTTAGTCTTGTTAAACACCATGAGGTTGGCTTGTGCCCACCTCTCTAACCTGTCCAGGTCCCTCTGAATGGCATCCCTACCCTCTGGTGTGTCTGCTGCAGCACACAGCTTGGTGTCTTCAGCAAACTTGCTGAGGGTGCACTCAATGCCTCTATTGACACTAAATAAAGGCTATGTCATACTGTTAAGGACTCTGCCTAAACGGTTTACACAAACACTCTGAACTCAGGATTCAGTAGACTGTCATTAATATCATTGTTCATTCAAATGAGTTTATGTTCTGATGTCACTTTTACGTTTATGTTAATACATAAATGAGACCCTGAACAGTTAGTATGAACTAATTCTCTGCTTTTAAAGTAGTAGATACTCATAAGTACCTGAAAATCTCTTTATTTCTCTCCTTTCACCTGACCCTTAGTAATACTATATAACAGTGATAGTATAGAAAACCTTAAAGCTGTCTGATTTTTTTCAGAGGGCAGGTGGCCTTCCTTTGACCAAAGTCTGAGTCCCATGAATTGTCATGAGGCAACCTTAAGAAACATAAATCTTTACAGTTACAAGCAATTTGGAGTGTTCATGCAGTTGCATCATAAAACCTTGTAAAACCAGGTACCATTTACAAGATATGAAGTGTAAAAATAAACAGTAGAATGAAAGAATAAAAATGCTTGTATTTTGCAGTTCAGCTGTCTTCTAATGAGCAATTCAAATAAGTTTGGCCTTGTTAAGTAGGTGCTTGAAAAATCAGTCAAGTGATGCAGTAATTATGAACACAGAAAAGCAAATCCCTCCCTCTTTTAAATAGCAATCAAAATATTTATGTAGAGAATTTGTTGTTGCAGAGCCTTTTACACATTTCCTAAAATCATTATATGACCAAGTCATGATGAACTCAATGTAGAAAAATGCAGGATTGGTCGGCTTGAGAAGATACTCAATGCAAATCCATCAGTATCTCAGTTTCAAGACTCCACAGGGGAATGATTTAAAGAGTACCTAAGTTTACCACAGGAACAAATTATACTTTCACTAAAGTGTAAGCAAATTAAGCATAAAAAGCGAATAATGACATTTCCCACTGGGCATTTGTTTCCAATTTATACGGAAAACGTACTCAGCTCTAATACTTAAACATTAAGAATGAAACCTGGTTTCTGGACAATACATTGTACACATGATCATGAGAAGACTGCCTTTAGTTAATTGGCAACTTATTTGACTCCCCCTCACTTTTCATTTTACTCATGATTAGCATTTTTCTTCTAGGACAACAACATTAAGTTAAAGAGTAAAACTGGTAAGACACTTTCTACAGTGTTCTTCTAGGTGGCATTTGGTTTAACTTGAGCAGTGTCACAGGAGTTGATAGCTCATTTCTCCATTGCCATTTGGAATTTGTAAAGCAATCTGTAAACAACAGTTTCTATCCACATAACTTGCCTGTTTTGTAAAATACCCCTTGTTTCACCAATGTGAAAGGTTTGGTCTTTGGTTTATCTCCCTTTGTCTTTCTCACTGTTATTAGTGGTCCCTAAGAAATATCTATCTTTTGGTTAAATTCAAAGTTTTACCTGCTTTTATTTGGCGAGACACTGGGCTGCATGGTCAAATGATCCTGGAATGACCTTGAAGAACTCAACTGAATTGAGCCTTGATCAAAGCTTGGGTTTAGACTCAAACTTCACTAGGGAAAATGAAGCATCAGAATGAAGTTGTCTTGAAAAGGAAGGGAAAGAGGAAGTGGGCTGGGCAGCTTTTTCAGTGGGGACAGTAAAGCCCATCTCATCAGAGTGAACTGAAAAATCTGTGTATCTGGACCATGCAGTAAATACTTGGCAAGAAAAATTAGCAACTCTGTACTTGATAACCTCCTGCTTCATACTAGGAAAAACAATAGTTCAATAGAAAGAAAGTATTATGGCTTTAACACTACTTTATAAAGCAAAACCAAGAACTGCCTTTTCAGGTATATACCATATGCTGTAGTGCCCCTGTAGCACTGTTTATCTGCATTCTGGCCATGACCTACACATTTGGATGTACAGAAACATATTTGGAGAAAACCTGTAGTAGATTCCAGTGCTGTCATGCCTGCAAATCCTGGATGAGAACTGAAAGACTTGAGAATTACAGGTGTAACCTCTGAGTAGAAAAGAAAGGTATGAAATGCTTACGAAAATTCTGCTGAACAATAGCCTTATTCAAGGCTGTTTGCTAACTTAATATCTCAATTATGAGTGCTTTTGTCTTTTAAGATAAATGCATGCAGCATACTAGTATTAAGCAATTGTAATGTGAATGGAGTGCATACTAAAACATACAAGAGGTGAACAATAATATCTGAATTTTAAAGGAAACAAATATTGCAATATCTGTGTTATTCAAGCTTACGAACAAGTTTAAATTTGCTCTACAGCTGTAGTTGTCATGTTGGTGAGTAACAGGGTTCTCTGTGTGTGTACACTTAACCCATTCCATGGCTCTCAGCAGAGACAAGAATGGTGGACCAGCTGGAGGTGGTCCATAAGTTGTAGCCAGGTTCACAACAAAGCATTTGACTAATATATGTTGGAGCTTTTCTGACAAAAGCATGAGACAGTCCCAGAGACTCCCTCAGGCAGCTCCTATCCCAATTGATAAGAGCAGTTTCTGTGCTTAAATATGTTGATTAATATCCTGGAAGAGATTCTGGCAGGTACAGAGATTACTCTGCAGCACTGACTGCCTAGAATTGCCTAGAATTGCCTAGGCTGAGCCTACATGATATTAAATAGTCAGTAGAAACTGTTATGTGCAAGTCTAGGATAGAGGAGAGTCAGAGGTTGGAATTTAATACTATTGGTGATCACTACAAAGAAATCCATCAAACCTAAACACAATGACTTGAGACACGGGAAAAAAGATGTTGTTGAACTTCTTTGGGAATCACTATGACAGTAGTTTCAGTGACACAGAAAAGCTTGCTCTGTGTAGATGAGAAAAATTACTCAAATAACTTGACTTAGTAAGGCATATGTTTTAGCACTGAACGTAATTTCTGAGTTTTACTGACTATAATTTTCTCTTGTCTGTACTTACACTAATCACCCTTTATTATTTTTTCCTATGCAATGTCTTTCAGATTACTTAGGTTTTTATGGTGGTTGTAATTTTCAAACTTTCCTTGTATTACCACTACGACAGTTGATTTCTGATCCTTTGAGAAGAAAATTACATGAAGTCTCCTATTACCAACATTTAATTGACTTTGTATTCATGTGATTTATTTCAATTGTGGGACTTGAATGTCATTGAAAAACCAATCATTTTTCCAACACTATATGTTACCAGTTATGTAGGCAATAAGTCCTGCATTGCATGAGTTCATTTGAAGAAATACGATGCTGATCAGGAAAAGAATGTTTGCAAAACAGTTGGTAGAGTGGAAATACTGAATGGATCATGGGGGTAGTTTGGGTGTTTCTGATTGTGTCAAAGTAATACTATTAGAATAGTCAAGATTATCTGCACTAGAGACTTTATGCATGTATGATGCTGGACTTAAATGTAACTGAGTCGCTGAGTGATGTGCCAAAGTATTTTGACGCTATATTGAAGCAGCAAATCTGTTTGATTCTTATGCTTTCTTCAGAAATTATTACAAAATACTAATAGTGATTATTATACTTCTAGCACTTTGTTGTTAGATACTACCTTGAGCCTCATGTTAAATTCCACAGCTAACATCAGCTAGTTAAACGTTTTTTTAAAATATGTAGTTCCATTTGTAAAGTAAAATTACTCTGCAGACAGTGATCAGGAATTGAAGGTCCCTCTGTTATTAATTATGCTTTGCTGTTTTCTTTGTGAGCAGGTCTTCACAGGTTTCTTAGAAACTGAGGACAAAGAAAACTGGTTAATGAAAATGAACTTGCTTGTGAAGTTCAAACCTCATTGCAATGATGCTTAAAACATTTGTACAGTCACATAATTAACGGCAATGGCAGCAATGCCAACAATGGTGTTAGAACAGCTGAGAAGTGAATATGTAGTTTCTGTTTCTCCTCTTCTGTTTCCTTATAGGATGAAATTAGTGATAGAGTCATTATTCTTTTTGGGATAGTTAGCAACCAGAAAAAGTGAAGGGAGCGGTGTCCTGGAATTGTTTGGACTGGTTCAAACTGTGCAAGCCTTTTGAATCAGTCTGTGCTGGTCACATGCAATGGACTCTAGTGATAGGAAAAGGGGGAGTAGGGGAATTATTTCTAGCTATGAGACATATTTTAGGAATAAATTCTTCACTGTGGGTGATGAAGCCCTGGAAAAAACTTGCTTAAACAAGCTATGGATGCCTCTTCCCTGGAAGTTTTCAAAACCAGGTTGGATGGGGCTCTGGTATAGTGAGAAGTGCCCCTGCCTAATGCAGTGCTGTTGGAATTTGATGATGTCTGAGATCCCTTCCAAGCTAAGGTTTTCTATGGTTCTATTCTTTGTGGGTGGGGCCTGGATAATCATACAGTAACAAGTGTGTTAGCCTCGGGCAAAGCGATTATATCTAAGTCCTGCACTAGTGATATAGCAGCTGTAACTCTCTTAAGGGGAATGGTGCTTAAATGATATATGCAATTTATATATATCACCCATAAGGTCAATTTTCCCTCTGGCAGTTAGTATCTTGCTAGAGTGGTGCCTTCTGTAAATCCATGTTTTCATTTTTGGACCTCCTTGAATAAAATATGCTGAACTTTCTAAGATGATCAATTTTTCTCATGAGTTATTACTGGAAGAAGGTGATAATTGTTTTATCAATACATGACACATTCAGTTGCATTTCAAAGCCAGTTATCTGATCACAGTCTGGCAGCTTTAGTTACTGTATGTGTTTGATTTTGGCACTTGGTGAATTATTCGCAATACTGAATAATTTCCCCTGCTTAGGAGCAGCTGGGCTCCCACTTTGAGCCGGGCTGTATTTTGTGCATAGATGCAGGAGGATTGCTGGGAAGGAAGATGAGACTCCTGCAATCTACACCTGGCCTTGCAGCGAGCTCTTGGGGTTGTTTCATGCAGTTGTCCTCAGAGAAGAAAATGAGAGGTTTGTCAAATGGTTTATGCCTGCTATTTCCCTTATTCATCTACTCTTGTTGGAGGAGATTGGTGCACCTGGCAGAACCTAGTGTTTTAAATTCTTCCTGAACATATTCCAGCTGAGGAAACAGACATCTAGAATGAAAACATGAACTAGATAGGAAAAATATGACCTGATTACATTATACTGTGTAGTGAGTGGCACAAAAATATCAGCAGCTTTCAGCTTCTGGTTTACAAAGCTTCAGTCCTTTCCACTTAAAATGTTATGAGCCATCTAAGAAAACATACATTTTATTTTACTAGTTTATATAAGACAGATCTCATAATAAACCACTTGCCACCCAGGGGCACTTCTAAAAAAACTTACTGTGTGTGAATTGTAAAATGCGTTTTTCTTTTTTTAAAGAATTCAGGTTTCTTTTAGAAAATGAAGCAAGATGTATGTACTTCTTTTTGAAATGACTTTAAACAGAGAGTTTGGGAATTTTCCCAGAGGAAATACATAGCATTTCCATATCAGAATTTCATGCCATACTGCTTGTGTGTATCACTATTTATTTTATAGCTTTCTAGCTATTATTTTCAGGAATGTACATAAAAATGTGGCCTTGCTATTTAGGTAGAATGATGGATTATGCTTTCTGCTTAAGAATAACTTCTAGAGCATTAAATACAGGAACATCTTTTATGGTTGGGTTTGCTTTTGTTTGTTTGGGGTTTTTTTTTTATTTACTGTGTCTAAACAGTTTCAATAAAATTCTGTTAATTTAACTGCAGTCTGTGTACATGAACAAAATGCGCTTTGCTTTAGTAAGGGTGGAACTTCAATAGAATTGATTCCATATAATTAATGAAAAGTGCAGAAGCTGGATGCCACTATGCTGCTAATCATTTGATTCATTTGTCTGTTTCCCAAGTAAAAAATGCTGTGATGCAATCACAGCTTTGTATTTTAATTTTTACTTTTAAATTTATTCAAGGCCAGAGGATACTTGTGCCTGAATCAGACAAGTAAACTCCTGTACCTGGTGAGCTGGCTTCAGGAGTAGCATAGGTGTAATTTGTGCAGGCTCACACACTTCCAGCATTCAGTGAACTGCTTTAACAAGAACACTGCAGATCTCAACAACTTTTTTAGCTTTAAAAGAGCAAAAATCACCTCCCAGGTGATTTTCTGACAATTTTTTTTTTTACTCTTCATGATCTGTCACTGTTAAGAGACAACAGCACTGGAGCTATTCATATGGGCTAAGACTTACCTAATTTCAAGTTCACTTATGAGTTTGTGTTTTCCTGAATCATTCTCAACATCATAGTATTGTAGAGACTAACCACTAATAAAGCAATCAGACATTTACTTAAAAACTCTATAACAACAGGAAGAAATGTGAATGTTATACCATTCTGCACAATAGTTTGGGGTTTTTTTCAGATATTTGAAGCAAATTTGTGGACAAGCATTTCAAACTCATGAAAATATTAGGCTTTTATTGTATTGAAGTGTGAGCATGTCCTTCATTCTGGAAACATTTAATACTTTTGTATGGATAAAGATGCAAACATAGCTGTAAGAGAAAATAATGCCATACAAAGAGAGAGAAATGAGAAGAATGACATAAATACTAAAAATGAGAAGAGCAGTGTCAAATATGGGGCAAATGTTCTAGGGGCTTCTGATTCTTAAGCAGATGGAAGAAAATTTGGAGCAAGTTAACTTAGCTGCTTCTGGAATATCAACTCACCTCCTCCTTTTCCTCTTGGACAAGGACTATTTCATTCACTTTTCTAGAAAGGGTTTCTGCAGGTGTGTAACGTTCATGCTTTAATATTCAGTTGGGAAGTACCATGATGTGGAGCCTTTTATTGACTGGATCTTCTTAATAGTAATGAATCAATGCAATGTTGATAAGAAGAGAAAGGTGTAGGGTTTGTGCAGCTGAAGGACCCAAAAGATGGGTTTTGTACCTGTGCAGTGAGAGTACAGGTTGCTAGAGAATGTGACTAATTAGCAGCCAGATAACAGAGCACAATGTTAGAAATCCATTGAAGATGGATTTACACTGAAGCAAAGATTTACACTAGGCACATATGGTTTCAACTGAGAAGCAGTGCTAAAGATACCCAAACATAACTTAAATATAAACATGAATTGATCGTGTTCTGCTTTTAACGGCTGGGGTGCACTTGCATGCTCAGCTTCTAAGCAAAATTAGTTAATTTAAAGTTGCATATGTGATAAATTGTAGAAAACAGAGTAGCAGGAGAAGTTTTTGATTGAGGAAGTGATTCTGGCTTACAAAAGTAAGGAGTGGGCTAGTTTCAAATTTCTATACTGGATTTCCCCTGAGAACTAATGAGTGACTTGTGTGAAGTGTGCACCCTGCTTCCTGCCACCATTATCATTTGGTTTAAGTAGAATGTTGCTCTTGTCCAAATTAATATCTGGCTTTCATACATTAAAAGTCGGATGTAAATTCTGATAACATTTTGATTTCTACACTTGTAACACTGTCTGGTTTTTTTACTCTACCTATCCCAGGTACTGCTGCTTTCTTATTTTGGGAATAAGAAGGTAGTATCATTGTTTACGCATTTTTATTATTTTTTAGGCTGGACTTCATCAGGTTTCAACCCCCACCTTGAAGTATTCCCAAGTTTGAGGTTAGGTCAGATGATTCAGACACAGTCACAGCACAGATATCTCTGAGGATGGCTATTCCACCTCTACTTTAGCAGCTGTCCTGCTCTTCGTCACTGATCTCTGTCCCTTGGTAAGCAAGTTAAGATACATCATTATGGATTCTCCTGGTGTGTTCCAGTAGCTTTCACATCATGGATCTCTCATAGATCTCACTCCTGGATAATTAGAAACTCTTAAAATATTTGGAGCATTTTGTAGCTTTTATGCTTTTAACTAAATTAATTCCCTAAACAATTATATCCCTATTGTGTCTATCTAAGTAATTAAAAAAAAAACAGCTCATGCCAAAGTGTTTTTTCACTGGCTTGGTGGGAGAGTGATTGGAAAAAAACAACATGCATTAAAATAGGATTTCCAGACTATTGATATAACTTTGTAATTATGCAAGCTAAGAGAAGTATCAGCAAATTCCATACTTCATGCAATAGGCTGACCATTGCAGGAGTTCAGGAAAAAGCTTTCTTCACATTTAAGCACTGAAGAACTTGCTTTTCTCTAGTTTCCTTGTAGACCTTGTTTATCAGTTTGCTAATAGATGAAAATTCTTGAAATTGATGTGTTTCGTTTACAAAATCCTGGACCATTTTCTCATGTTCTTTGCTTGATCAGAGTAGTAGGATGGAATTTTCAGGTCTTTGTCCAATTTAGTTTTACATTCTTTGATAGTGGAGGATTCAGAATGGATCTGTGTCTTTTAATGAGTGATGCCAAAAACATGCAGCAAGAAAAAGATAGACATTCAATACTGTTTGTCCTCATTCTGTGTGAAAATTTAAGATTCCTGTAGCAGGCTTTTAAAATTTGCTTGTAAACCTGTATGAAGTTGCATGAAGGAAGTCTACAATAAACAAACTACATTTTAGTAAACACTGTGTGCGGCAGCACAGGAAGCAACAGCAACTTTCTAAATGCTTTAGTGAGTATTCATTCTTGGACTGGCCACTCTAGGCAAGACTGCAGATGCCTTTTGTTCAGGTGTTCATGAAGCTTCTCAGCTTCCTCCATGCCAGTCATTGTTGCATCCAGTCAGATGCTAACACCGCTGCTTCTGCTGCTTCAGTGGACAACTAAAGAAACAGTGGGTACTACTGTGTTACACAAACATGCATTTTAAGGAGAGGGGAAGGAGATTGTCAGGGCACTCTCCCATCTCCACAGTGGGCAATGACTCTGTTCCATCCTGAGTGCAGAAAATAGACTTTGCAAAGGGATTCCCATGACAGCTTGCATCTTTGAGTATCATGAATTGATTGTTTAAATTAAAATGATCATGTTGGAACCTGTTATGTTATCCAAAACTACAAGTGGCAAATTAAAACTCACTGGGAGTTGATCATTCCAACAGGTGATTGATGTCATCTCACTAGATGGTGCTACAGAATCATTTTGCTTAGAGAATACAAAAACTTTATTTGTGTGATGATTTAATGGCTACTATACTTCTGAAAAATCTGGATTAGATGCTAGATTTCAGGTATGAGAAAATGATGGATTTTTCACTAACTTTTTTAGGCATAATTGAATGTGAGGCAAATAATTTGAGTTGAGGAGGACGCTTTTTATAAACTAAAAAGTATGAGTTGTATTATTTATGTAAGTTGCAAATTTCTATTTTCAAAGCTGAAATTAAAGTCAGACAGAAAACACGGACAACAAAGGAAAGTCAGAAAAGCATGAAACCATGTTTCTGGAGGGCAAATGTTTCCAAGATTTCCATGTGACTTGCTGCATTTGCTATCAACATTATGAAGACTGACAAAATTATATCATATTACGGAATATGGTTGGTTTAAAATGCATCTTGTTGTGTTGCTCTTTTCTGAATATTAACAGTCATTTGTAAAAAATGTTTTTCTCCATAGATATTTACTTTACAGAAGATGTATTTATATTGCTACAAAATTTGGGATGAGGAAAGCTAGTTTACAAGCTGATGGCAGTAGATTAAAACACAAGGATTCAGTGTCCAACTTTGAAGTAGGCTCAATGCAGGCTAAGCACAGCAGCAGTGTTCCACTTTCTTATTCCAGATATTCCAAATTCCTATCCTTACTGCTTCCCAAGGCAAGGTTCAACTTATCACGTGGTGTTGTAGATTGACAAAGATGAAATGCGCAGGTCTTTAATTTCAATCATCTCTCTGCAAACCCAAAGGATCTGGTGCCGTGCTAGAGCATCAGGTATAGAGAAGGGGGGGAAAGTGCTTAGCAGTGTTACTGGAATCATTTACCATGAACTAATCGGTAATGTCATCTGGGTTTGACAAGTGGATCAAATAGCTAGTCAAAATGTTTGAGTGTAGGGCATATGTGCTCATCACTGTCTGCAGAACCTCAAGATCACTAGACAAAGTAACACAAAACTTGCCAGAAAGTTTTAATACCAGAAATAATGCAAACAACTTCCATTGAAAATCCTTGGTGATCTGGTGTATATTACACTGCATTCTGAATATATCTAGACTCAAAAGTAAACATACTTTATACCGCCGAGAAGGATTGCTGCTACAAATGCTTAGCACACAGCATAGGCTTGACTGTGGGTCAGTGACCTTGGCAAACCAGGGAGCGGTCTGAGGTCCCACTGACTTAAACATGCAAAGTCTTTGGTGTGTTGCAAATTGTGATTGGTATGCTGTCCTATGTTTGATTCCTGAGAACACCATAAAATCATTAAGTATAGCAGAGCAGAACTGGGCAAATAATGGATTTTTCGGTTGACTGCTGAAACAAAAGGCACGTCAGAAGAAATTAAGAAAAATGAATCAATCTGAAACAGTTTGGGTTTGTTTAGAGGCACTTTAAGTAATACCACTTGAGGGGAAAATTGTTAGAAATACTTGACTGAAAATGCTTTTTAACACTTTAATATTTATAAAGTTATATTTGACATTAAAACACTGTTTAAAAGTGAAAAGTTCTGATGCTTCATCTTGGAAGTATATGAAATTGTTGGCATTTCCACAATTTTTTGTTTGAAACTGGATAGTATGCTTCATGTCAACAAGTGACATTTTTATAGATAATTCTTGGCCTGGCAAAAAGTTGCAGCTCTCTCTTGCAATGAATATGATATTCATTAATGGAAATAGAGACAGGAGTCAGAATGTGAAACGGGCTATTTGAGATAAAATTGCCAATAGATGGCTAACGAGTTTGTCTTCTGTTCTTAGGACTGCTTCATCATCTTACTTTTATGGTTTATGCACATGGAGGCATGACACATTTTTTATTATGATAGAAATGCAGAAGTTATTTCTGTAAATGGTCTAATCTTCTTGTTAATATGTAGTTTTCATCTCTCAAATAGTGCTCTCTAAAACCAGCATCTTTTTTATTGAATAGTTTAAAGCTGCACTTAGCATTATTGATGTTGTTAGAAATCCTAACTATTTTGAGTTAAATATGAGGTTTCTGTTTATTCCAGTTAATATGATGTTCTTTTTTAATCATCCTTTAACAAATAATCTTGTTCTTTTACTTCTGGGTGAATGAAGAAGAGATATTCTCAGAGGAAATTATTTTGATCTATGGAAGTTGTTTGGCATGTTCTGCTTAAAATATTTGTTTGTTGGCAGAGTTTATTGAAAGTATTGGAATTTAGCTAGAAGCTAAGATAAAGCTGCCCTGACTTTCAGTTCCATTCCAGGGTAGAAAACAAGTAAAATTAGATATCGGCTTTTATCTAGTTTAGTCACTGACACTAAATTCAGAGTGGCACTCAGGGGTACACACACTAGGTTCTGCATTGCTCTACCTCAAGAAATCTTTGTCTACCCTGTGCAGCTGCTCTGATAGGATATTCTCGGAGGAGAAAAATTAGCAGAAGAATAACCTGGTCTTGTGACAGCTTACATTATAGGTTTTTCTAGATTTGGTCTGCTCTCTGTCCTCTGTCAAGTATCCAACTTCAGTTAATGTTGCTCATGCTCCGGTGCTGGGGCTGCACTGCTTCCAGGATCATCTGAGCCAGACACAGCATCATCTGAGCCAGACACAGGAGCTTGCTTCCACATGAAGCAGGTTTTGCCAGCCTGGGTGGAAGGACATGCTTAATCCTTTATTTGTTGTATAGGTAGACAGCGGATTGTAAAAGTGTAGAGAGCCTATCAGAGCACTGAGAATGGAGGCAGGCCCACTTCTATTTGGTACCCAAGAGGACTATGTTCTCTGCATGCCAGAGATGGTTTTACTGATCCCAAACTAAGAATTTCCCAATATACTCTGATTTGAAGATGAATCACATGCCCTCAAAACCTTCTCAAATAGCATCTTCTCTCCACAGCCAAATCATCAAACTAACAATGCCAAGCAAGGAAGATGTAGCTTAGTTGCTATGGCAAAACTGATACAAAAAAAGTGTGTCAACTTCAGCATCTACTCTGGTTTTCTCTTTTTTCCTGACTCAGGAAAGATTTGAGGAAGAGGTAAGAAGGGGTTATATATGCTCCTTCTGCATTGCATACATTTTTGTAGTATGATAGAATATATGCACACTGACACTTAATACAAAATAATAGACTTCTGGAGAATTAATTTCCTTTACGAGTTTTACTTGTAATGATTGCCATCTTGGCAGTCTCCTGTGTATTACATCTGTTTAACAGGCTAGATGATAATAACACAGACTGCACCCAGTTTAATTGCTGAACCATGGAGCAAGCGCCTGTGAAAAGAAACACAGTTCCTTTCATAGGGTGTTATTGTTAATGTCTTCTCATGCCTTGCATTTTATTAGTACATGTATGAGTAGGAGGTGTTCCATAACCATAAGTAATACTGAAATAGTCCAGAAATCTTTATTAGGATGAGAGCATGTGTTCTGAGGAAGGTAGATTTTTGGTGTATCACAGACTAACAATGTGTGAATATGATTTCGCAATTTTTCTGAAATACCTATCTTTCTGAAATGAAAACAAAAGCAGTGATTTTTTTTAGCTGTTCTGTGAGTGAAACATATCTTTAGTACAGCAGCGTTAAAGGAAAAACTCTATTGCAATTTCCTGCTATCATGTGAAGTTTGGAGAACCTGTATGTCTGACTTGTCTCTTACATTTAGTACAAAAGGAGGACATTTAAACTCTGCCTAAACCTTTGTGTATACATCCTTCCTTGACCATTATGGACACTGTTACTGCATTTTTCACTGACAGTTTGATCCTGGGTTGCTACATTCAGCTGTGTGTTGCTTCTGACACTTGAATTTCTCTTTGTATAGTTTTAGGTCATTTCCTTACTTATTTCCTTATTTCCCACTTCTGAAAGTTTTCAACAACAGGGGGAGAGTAAGTTAAATATATCCAGAAAATAATGTGAGAACAGGAGGTAGAGATGCTTTTTTGAAAGTCATGATGATCTTTACTGAAGGCTTAAATAGCACAGATATGTGATTTCTTCCAATTTGTGTCTTTCCTTGACTCTCTGCCCCTTGACTTCTGAGCTGTTCTTCAAAGTGTAACAAATATTACCTGTTCTATTTACCAAACAATGTGGAGAAAGACTGCGGAAGTTGTCAAAACCTCATGACTACAGATGAATTTTGCATAACAATGTTAGGATATTTGGTTTAACTCCATCTTGTTTTGAGAGGCTATTGCATAAACATCAAATGGCTATTGAACTCTTAAAGAACAGAAACCTCTAGAAGTTCAAGATGCAAGACTTTTTGTAAGTCACACTGAGAATTGAAGCTCTGGACCTGGAACTACAGTTCCCTCTAAAGGGCTGTTACCTAGCACTAAAAAGGCACAAAGCTTTGGCTTTTATAGCAATGCTTCCAAAAAGTGCAGTAAAATAGACGAACTGAAAGATAATTGAAGAAAGACAGTTTTTTAAATGGTATTACAGTAAGAATGAATAAGGAACAGAGCATAAATCAGGCCTGCTTGTGGCTGTTGGATCATCAGAAGGATTACGTTTCTCAGTCTTAACCTGGAGGGTCAGAACTGGAAGCCAAGGCTTTTATTTCAATCAAGATAATGTGAGAAAACTTTTATAGTAATTCTTCTTTGAAAAAAAATGTTATTTTTTTTTCAGATGTACTACCTGAATCTTTCTGAAAGTGTTTTTAAAAGTGGGGTGGTTGTGATAGAATACTTTAATATTTGTAAAAAGGCTATTATTTAATAGTTAGGTTTCTTTTGGTCCAGTACACATAATGGTACTAATCTAAGGGAAACAAACTAAACCAAAAACCAGTAGTGAAAGATTTGTTAAAGGATAACTGTTAACAGGGAGCCCAAACTGTATACTTGTCTTTTTTCTGTAGAGCCAGTACTGGCTGGTGATGCCCAAGGCTGAATGTAGCTGTTCCGAGCATGTTGTTCAGTCTCCTTTTGTGTGGAGGTCTCTGTGACCCAATGGCTGATGAAATCTCTGTCTTGAAGAGTGTACAGAAAATTCAGGAAATTTAATGGAGTAGTTTATAATACAGTATCAGTGCTAGAAGGGTCATGCAGCTGAGTGCTGAATAGTAGAGGCAAAATACAGGCAAAAAAGTAATGTGGTTGCATTTATCTAAAGTGCGAATAAAAAAGAAATGAAAGAACACAAAAGTAGCTCTAGAGTTGGTAATATGAATCCATGATGAAAGAAAAAGAAACTCTTTTTTTTAGATGTTATGTTATTGAAGAGGAACTTGATAAAACTATGCAAAATAATATTTAAAGTCTTCCATAATACCCTTTTTCACAGAATCACTGAATGGTTGATGGTGAGTGAATGAAGTGCTAAATAATAGAATGGCAGATTGAAATTGTAAGTCAGAAAGACTATGATGTAGTTGCATAGTACACATGTATGCAATATTTCTGATTTCTCTTTAGAGAGAGAATGAGAAATTATGAGGAGAATTTCAAAAGAACAAAAGTATAATTGATAGAGATGATAAGCTATAGGAACTCACTGATTAGGACAAGCAAATCTGTGTTAGAGAAGTGGTGTAGCTGCAATAAAGTAAATTAAGAATGCAATTTAAAAAAAGATAAACTGACAAGTAATTTGTAGGTTCACTAGAGAGTGCAGTCAAGCATAAACTCTTCTCTTTCTTATGCAGAGTAAAATGCCTATTCTGACAGCCTCTGTTTATTGGTTGATCTGTTTGTTTGGGATTTTTTAGGTCTTCTGGACTTATATTTTCCTGTGTTGAATTATCAAGTCAGTGACTTTATGTCATTGCCATTATGTAACATTTTACATATTTTTGCTGAAGACAATACAGATGTATGTGTGTGTGTAGGAAAGGGTGTTGGTCAAAAGAAATAGGTTTGGGCATGTTTGAGAATGTTCTAGTTGTCTTTGAAAATAACAATAAGAAAGATAGGCAAAATTAAGAGCACAAGCTATCTTCTGATTAGTGTAAGATTTACTTCTTTCATGGATTGTTAACCCTTCTACAAGAGGTTGGAGTATAGTTACTCAAAGTTGCACTGGCTGCTAACATTCCCCAGGCTGCTGTTCAGCAACAAGCTCAGACCAAGCAATGCAGCTGAATCCTGCCCAGACCACAAGCAACCCCATCCAGCAAATAAGAGGTTCCCACAATAGGTATAGCAGCTGCTGTAAGCTGGACATGAATGTCTCACCTTACAAATTAGTACTTCCATGTTCCATTCAAATCAAGTTTGACGTAACATGTTACAATATACATGCGACCTAACATTTCAGACAAAGTAATTTTTTGGATACTCTTTGTATACAGACCACATTATTAGTTTGACTTAATAAAGTATCTGAAATAGTGTAAGAAAAACACAGATCCCTGTCTTTTTATGTTATGCTATGCATTTTCTCTGATTCATTGCCTAGAACTATTGAAGTAATAGTGCAGTAGCAAAATATTTCAAAGGCAACTCTTGCCACTCGGCTGAAATTACAGGAAATAGTATATCAAGAAGGACACAGAGCTGATGGAGGGTGTCCAACGTAGAGCAATGAAGATGAAGAAGGAATTAGAACACCTCCCAAGGCTGACCGAGCTGGGTCTCTTGAGCTTGTAGAAGAGTAGGCTGAGAGGTGACCTCATGAATGTCTGTAAGTATGTGAGGGGTGGATGTCAGGAGGATTGAGCCAGGCTCTTCTCAAGGTCATCTAGTCATAGGACAAGGGCCAATGGGTGCAAGCTGGAACAGAGAATGTTCCATATAACTATCAGAAGAAACCTCTTTACCATGAGGATAACACAGCATTGGAACAGGCTCCCCAGGGAGTTGTAGAGTCTCCTTCTCTGGAGACATTCAAGACCTGCCTGGATGTGTTCCCGTGCAACTTGGTCTAGGTGATCCTGCTGTGGCAGGGGGATTGGACTACATGATCTTTCAAGGTCCCTTCGGATCACCAATAATTCTATGATTCTGTGATGTGCTAAAATGATTACTGATGACACTGTTCTTTTGACAGCTTGGTATCTGTCTCCTTTCAGGATGACATAAAAGATTGCCTAGAGCTGCCTTTTATGTTTTTCTTGTAGTCATTGGTGTCATTAGTTGTTCACTGGAGGTCTCTTGTCTCGTCACTGAGTTTCATTGACGAAATATTAGTCTTTATCTCTTTAAGCCTTGTCATAGATATCATTTATGTCACTTAAAGGAAAGAATAAATATGTAAGAAAATATATTTAAATGAAAAGTGATTTGCTATAAAAATATAGTCTTAATCCTAAAGAGCATGGCTGCATCACACACAGAAAGCTGTTTTGGGGGGGAGGGGAACTGGGACAGGGACCGGGAGGAAGTGCATTTTAATGACTCAGTGAACCTGGCCATGTGGTCTCTATATTTGATAACTGGTCAATTGCAAAGATCATGATCAACGTTTAAGCAGAAGTGGCAGAAAAAAAAAACCCCAAAAAATGTCTTTTTTCAACTGGTAAACAAAATGCAGATGGGATGTTCATTCACAGAAGGCATAGACATAAAGGGTTTGATGTATTTTGTCTAAAGGTGTAGTGATAAGTGTCAGACTGATTTCTTAGGAAAACAAAGAAAGAATTTACAGTATCTGGGACAGTCTGTTTTACAGGTGTGCAGACTTCACCCTAGAGAAATTAGTCAGACTTAGGTTTGCTTTTGTGTTCTTAACATATAAAGCGGTATTTCTCTTCTTCCTAGAATTTAATGTGAATGGGTTTCATACTGATAGTTTCCAGCAATATCTTTCTGCAGTGTTCTTGGCACCTCCTTGTCTTCCATTGCAACATGCAGAGTGATAGGGTCTCTGAGGTTTTCTAAGCACCTTTCAGGTTTTAGGCATTGTCTCTTTGTCTCTCTTGTTTTTTTTCAGTGGGTTCTTTGGGATGAGATTGGTTTTATGTGGCTGTAGGTAGGGTTGCTTTGTTTATTTTTTTAGGCTGCTTTTGTTTTTTTGTAATATTCTTTTGCTCCCCATTGAGTGTACTGCACAAGATAAAGCAATCCTGATTTCCATTACAGCTGTATTCATAGAAGTGCTGGCTGAATTTGACCATATCTCATTATGATTCTTTCATTTGTGTGGGCAAATTGCCAGGTAAGGTTACAGATTTTAAAGTATAAATTTATAGCTCTAAGCTTATTGCAAGCCTGACATCCTCCTAAAATTAAATTGTATGTGTTGCAGGACATGCAACACATTACACAAGTGATAGTCGTAGTGAATACATTGTAAATGTGGAGAAGCATTTTATATATGATGTTAGTATAAACAGGAAAGAGAATAGGTGAATTGAAATCCACAGACAGTGCCTACTCTTCACATTTTATATGAGCCATTCACCTAATTATTTACCTAGCCATAACTTTTCTTGCTTTTTCTTTCTGTAATGTTCTACTGCCATGGCTATAAGGTGATGGCTATTTATTTCTCTTAATTTTTTATAATGATATTTAGCCTTTCTAAATGTGAAATTATAAAAAAATACTTGGGGAACATGCCCTTAGACCCCTACCCTCAAAATAAGCTCTCCTTTAGATGAGGCATTTAAATTATGTTACAATTTATTTTACCATATTCAAATTCATCAGTATAATTAAATTCATATTTTCTGCTCTGCCAGATGGAGGTTTATCCTGTGTTATCGTATGTCCTTGTGCAACCTTCTAGTAATATCAATCATATCAATCCTTCATATCAATCCCATTCAGTGAGGGGCGGTGGTGAAGATGATGCTTATAGAACATTCTAAATTGCTTATTTGACCAACTCAACAGTTAAAATCAACAAAAGTCTGATTTGAATTGTACTAATTTTTTTCTCAGAATGTCATTGCTGTCATTATAGCATATCTACTGTAGAGGCAACATCAAAAGATAAATTGATCTTGGGAGGAAACAGTAGTATGTATTGATATAAAAACTGGTGATCTTTATTGGAAAAAATATGCAATTTTTTTATTTTGCAATAAAACACTTCAATATTTCCTTCCCTATGTCTAGAAAACATCAGATTGATATTTTAACATAGCTATTTCAAACAGTTTTCTGTGTAACTTGAAGGCACACTAGGGTTTTTTTTCCTTGTTTTAAAGAATGACAGCAAAAGCACCTTTATCTGACATTTAGGATGATTAAATTTTGAAAAATCATTTGGCATATTCAGCATGACTCCACAGGGTACTCTTGCTTTATAAGGCAATGGATCATGTTAGCTTAACTTATATTTAAGATTTGCTAGCTTGGTATTATTGTGTTAGGCAGTATTGCTGAAATGGAAACATAAAATTTTGCTGCCAGGAGATCAAGTCTGCGCCTGCACAACACTATAAATTAGTTCCATAAAGTTTTAAAATGCGATATTTGCTGTAACCCACTGGTGTTATAAGCCAGCAAATTGTGCTTAAATATATAAAATTAAACCCCAGGTCAAAAATGTATGCATTTCTTTTCTGTATAGTTTTTACAGGCTGTAAAAATACACTAGTACTCTAAAAAGAAAATTAACTTCGTTTGAATATTTACGTATAGCAATAAATGTAATTTTATTTAATTCTTGACACAGGCATGAGAGTACGAAAACTTTTTCATCTGGCTTCCTAAATGATAACGTGTTGCTCATGTCTTATTGAGGTGAGTTCAGAGCGGCACTACATGCTACAACAAAACAAGTATATTCTATACTTTCTGTTCAGAAATAGTGACCATATTCATTGGCCAAAAAAAATGTGGGTTTTTTCTACTTTTCTGTGTTTAAAGATTTGAGCAATGCTAGCTGCTGTTGTTGGACTGAGATTGTGGTGAGGATGCTCCAAATGGTACCCCAGCGCAATCTCTTTTGTGGCTTCCAGTCTGAGGAGGTGATGTATAAAGCCATGGACCTTCCTACAGATCCTCTTTTGTGTGCCTGATCAAGCAGCTGTAAATGCCATTTCAACTTCCCTGTTTCTCTACAATGGGAACTCATTGTGCTACATGATTGAGCAAACCCAGCTTCTTTTAACTATGCAGCCTCTGAGGGTTATTGAAAATACTTTTTCCGTTGAAAGAAACAAGCTTTTACCAAAGCTGGGAGACCGGTGCTGGTCTTTGTCCTGAGAAACACTTGCTACTTTGGGCACATTCTAGGTTTGTAGCTTTTGTAATCATAAATATGTATCCTTTAAAACAGATTTGTGGAAGAAAGAATCTAGGAAGTTATTGAGTCCAGTAGTGTAGTTAAAAGGACAAGGAGAGCAGAAGTTAGTGATGAAGATGGTCTTGGCATCTTCAGGTCAGAAAAAATCTTTTAACAGCCTATCCATTTTCTGTTGCTTTTTCCCCCATGCCTCTAGATATTTTTGATAAAACTGCCCTTAGATGTACTAGTAATAATTTTGTTGCTTAGATGGAATGTAAAGCAAAACAAAAGCTCCAACGTGTGTACCAGTCTGTCAGTGAGGGGATGGGGCTTGCACAGAAATCTTACCACACAGGCATCTAAGGAGCACAGAGAGGGAATGGATTCCCCTAGTGATACAGTGGTGCTGTGTTGAGTAGTTTACTCAAATTTTGGTAGCTGAAGGCTACTTTGCAGTCTCTCAGATGAGATAATGCAAGAAGTTTAGTTGGCCTGCATTGTCAGCACACTGCTGTTTGAGCTGCCGAGCTGGATGGAGAAGGCTGGAAGAAGGCATTGGGGAGACTATGGTGACCCAAGTCTCAATCTCCTCTTTTCTGCATTGTGTCACACCACCCTTCTCTCCTCATGTGTTTGCTTGGAAATGGCAAATATCTGTTGTTCCTGCAGGACGCATTTTGATAAAGATTTCCAGAAACTGAAGGAATTAAAGTAGCACCATGTTGCTATATTGACAATAAGCACTTGGGTGCCTGTGAGCGCCCCTAACAAAAGTACTGACATATATTTGAGCGTGTGAGTGATTTTCTCCTGCCTGGCAACAGTAGCGATGATGTTTCAGGTCTGCAGATGCAGCAACAAGCAGTTTACAATCTAATTAAATATTGTGAATTAATTGGCTAATAGATAAGTTATAAAGCTTTTCAAATCTGTATTAATTCCTGTTACCAGTCACATTTGGCTGGGAAATACAGGCACAGGAAACACTTCTCAGAGTGTCATGTGTGTTGCTTATGTGGAGTCTCGGACAGTATAATGGAAATGAGCTGCAGCTCCGGCAGTGACCTCTCTGACTTTTCTTCCAAGTGTTTTCTGCACAGCAAAAGGCTTGGGCTGATAAATTAGACAATAGTTTACAGGGCACCAATAAATTAATGCCTTCTTTGTGTTATGGTTGTTTACAAATCAATTTGAGAATTGGAGTAATTTCATCACAGCAATCCCATTGCTTTCACTGCTGGTCTTTTTGTTGTTTTGCCCTCTTTGTGAGTATATTCTGGGAGACAGAGAAAATTTGAAGCTAAAGCTAAAATACTGCATTTCAGAAAGTGTGCAGCTTTGTGCAGGATTTGTGTAAAAGATGAAGCCTAGAGGGTCACATGAATGTTTCAAAGAAACTGAGCATTAATCCAAGTGATAAATTGTTGAAGAAATGTATTTATCTGTTTGCTTGCTTGTAACATCTCTTATTATAGTTAATTAAATATCCTAAAGGATCAACACACTTCATGAAAGCTTGCTCACTGAACTAATAGAGAACAAATTAGTTTCACAAATGGATAGCTATTAAGACAGGCATGAACTAAAACTGAAATCCTCCTCTCCATATCTTCTGATTAGTGCCTGTGCAAACTGGCATATACAAATGCTGCTAACAGAGCCAGTTCTGAGAGTTTGTCTGTTAGCTTCCTTTGTCTTTTGGTTTCAAAATCTATATGAGAACTGGATTACTATCTAAAGCTTCTATAATCTAAGAAAACATACCTGATATAATTGTGTGTCTGTGGAGACCATGAATCTGAAGTGAATAATGAGTTCCTCAAAATTCTTGCAATAAAAATAAGGAAAGATGGCCACAAATACTGTAGGCTTCTTGTACTTTTCAGACATCCTAAATAAGGTGTTTGGCTTCTCTTAGTTAAGCAGGTAACTGTTCAGCCTGAGTGTCCTGGTGTTGTCCATAGTAATAAATGGAGGTTTGACATTGTTTCAGGAACAGTTAGCTGACTGTTCCATGTTATAGAGTTCACACTGCACAAGCCAAAAATTCATCCAAAATAGAGAGGAAATTTTATTCGATCTACCCAGCAGCTGCTTTGGGCCAGCTGTGCAGATTGTTCTGTGTTGCTCTGTTGAACAGTCTTCTTCTGAACTATTCCTTGGACAATGTTTTTCTAGGTTTTTAGTCGACGCTTTGTAGGAGGCCGACATTAGTGGCCACTTACTAATTGGCAAGCACTAATATAATACTAGATTAGAGTTTCTGATTGATTAAATTATGCCAAATAGTAAAGAGAATATATGTGAATTAAGATATCACTCATTGTCAATTGATATCATTGTCAACAATCTGTCTCTAAATGATTTTTATTAGGATTTTTTTAAAATCCTGGTAATGCCTATCTGTATTTAATAAACTCATTTAGCAAGTACTGATATACTTTCAGCATTGAGTCCAATATAGGGGAAAGGCTGAAATTACAAAATTAAATAGCTAGACAAAATTTTGAATTGTAACCGTATCATATCTGCCCAGAGATAAAGCATACTATGTTCTTGGTCAAAAGGACCAAAAATCTTATGTACCCATGATCACGATGAGTCTAAACAGTCCCTTGGCCTATTAAGAGACACTTGTTGGACTGTCAAAGTCTCAATGACCTGTTAGAGACTATACCAGATTTAGAACTTTTCTTAGCCATCTGTCTGCCCACTTTTTCCTCATACAGGTAATGCTGGCTGATTTAGAATGTATAAATCATGCTTTGATGGTTATGTGTTCTGAAGAGAAAAGAGGGACAATTGGCTCAACCTGTTGGATGTACCTATCTGTCTCTTAACTTGCCAGGGACATTTGCATAGATTAAAATAACTAATAACATTACAGGAAACCTTTTAGAATCGCATGTAAAAATGTTGCTTTCCCAGCTGCAATTGCTTTTGTCTTCCTTATACAACTTGTCAACCATCTCCTTGTAGAGATCCTGAACAGAAAGTACATACAGGTATCTTATCAAACATGTATTCTTCTGATGAAAAGCCTTCCACAGGATGTTTAAAATGCCTTTAGATTCAGGCAGAAAATGTGTGACAAAAATGTGTGTGTTAGATCAATTTTATTAGTTAATAATAACCCAAGAAAGAATAATTAATAATATATTATGATATTAATAATATTAATAATAATAATAACCCAAGAAAGAAAGTTGTCAGGCTTGTCTGACAAATACTTAAAGTAGACCAGAGGCCCATAAAAAAAGCCAAAACAAACCAAGAACTGAAAAAACCAAAACCAAATCGTATTTTCTATTTTGTGTGAAGTCTCTTCCAACTGCTCTGCAATGCCTCACTGTGCTAATGAAGCAGCACTGTGTTTTTGAACATAATGCTGTAATTGAGATGGAAGTAATGAAACACATAATCTTTATACTTTGTGGCAATATAACACCCACTAAGATACTTCACAAAATACTTTTGGTCCATGTTTCCATTTTGCTCTTAGCCTTTTTTTTCTCCATTGTTTGGAGGGAATGTGCAACTGAGCTCTGGTGCACAATGTAGGACTTCTAAAAGGGTTTGGCTAAGCATGAACCATAGTGTTCTAGCTTGTCTCAAATGCATGATATATAATAAATATTTATCAGGAAATCTGCTTTTATGTTCAATGCTATCTTCATCACGAAAATTGATAAAGCTTTAAACAAATGTAAGTGAGGGGGAGGGGGGATAAAACAGCTCTGCTGCTATTTGTGTCTGCATGACACCATGTTATGACAGTATTGTTCTGTCCTTCAGTCCTGACCTTTTACTAAGACCTTCTGCATCAATAATAGTAATCCTAATAATCAGTGTATTCCTAAATGTTCGGTGTGTATTGTAACTTGCAGATGAACAGCTTGCATATGATAATAATCCATGCTTATGAGTGTGCTTCCATATTTTAATTTTCCTTTTCCTCTTCTTTGATGTCCTGGCAGTTATTTTGCTGCTTATTGTCAAGGTTATGGAGACAGATCATGAAATGAAGTTACAAAATTTCTTGCAATTTTTGTGTTGTGTTCTTGCACAACTGAAAAACAGCAGTATCAATACTATTGATAATGGATAAGCCATGGTTGAGATCCCTACCAGTTTAATAGCATTGGAGTTGACATTGAGAGCCACAAGTTCATAAATTTCTTATTAGCATTTTAAAGGCAATTATCTATTAATCTTATTTTGTAATTATATCTCTATTTTTAAAACAAAATCAAATGTATACTGTCTAATGTGCTGTATTGGCACACATGGACTTCTACTACTGAAGCTTTTTCTGTTAACCAGTCTATGAATATATGAAAGGGTCAAATTTGAAGGGACCTTAAAGATCATCTATTTCCAAACCCCCTGCCATAAGCAGAGAGACCCCCCACTAGACCAGGTTGCTCAAGACCCCATCCAATCTGGCCTTGAACACTTCCAGAAAGGAGGCATCCACAATAATTGCATAATAATTGAATTATCTACAGCTTCCAGGCAAACCATGTACAGAAACTTGATTTGTAAATTTAAGTTGTCTTATTGATTTTTCCTTCTTCCTTGTTATTCACAGTGTTTCTATTAATTTATTGGAGATGCTTCTGTTAATACAGAATATCTTCAGCAAGTCCTTTGTTTGACCTCTTTATCTGACAAAAAGGAAAGCTGAACTTGAAATGGCTGTATGCAAATAATTCCAATAACTACTATAACATCAACTCTGCTTTTATCAAAAAAATGTAGATTTAAGGCAAACTGATTTTTTTAAGGTATGTTTTTAAATTATATTATGTTACAGTAAAGCAGAACAAACAGTTAAATTGCAGAAAGATACTGAGAAATAGAAGCGGATTAATAGGAAACTAAATATGACTGATAATCTGTGTTGACAAGGAGTTTCAGGACAGCTACCAGAGTGATGTTGAAGTACACAGTGTTTAACTATTGCTATGAGAATTGATTACAGTATTACACTAATTGTTTCTAAAGGTCTGAGTGACAATGAAAGTGAGATGTGAGGCAAAACAAAATGTCAGGTTCAACTTGCAAAGTAACAAAGAGCAAATATGGCACCCTGGAGAAGCAGGTAGTTCAGTGTCAGATGAGTAACACATTTAATAAACAACAAACTGGGGGAAAACTACCTAAAAAGTAACAAATTTCATCCTGAATTGGATGACTTTTCTCTGATGCTGTATGTTGTTCAATATCCCATCACCCCAACTTAAGTGCTTCTGGTTCACTGGTATCTGAAATGGGAGCAGAAGTTACAGGCTATGGTACTGTTTTTGAAAGCTGCATATCTGGTCGGACATGACTCTGTCATGTGCTTGAATTGCTTGTTCTAGCCTTCTGAAGTTATGTACTGCTGATCATGTGGAGCAGAGAGGTAACCAGTGTACTTCAAATTTTGGAAAACACCTGCAAAATGTTGTGTGACAGGGATTCTTTTTTTTTTTTTTCTCTATAAGCAGTGACTAGAAATGTGCAACCTCCTTATAAGAGGGCACCTGGTGGTGTTAGTTGACAGGGGCTAAATAAAAGCTAGCAGTGTTCTCAGGTGGCCAAGAAGGCCAATGGCATCTTGACTTGTGGGGAAAAAAGCCTGACCAGCAGAAGTAAGGAGGTGATGTTCTGCACTTGGAACTGGTGATGCCTCACCTGGAATATGGGATTCAGTTTTGGGCCCCTCACTGCAAGGATGACATTTTGATGAATGAAGAGAAGAGCAGAGAAGCTGATGAAGTGTCTGGAGTGTAAGTTTTGTGAAGAGGAGCAGTAGAGGGAACTGAAGAGGCTTTGCCTGGAGAAAAGGAGATTGAGGGGAGAATTTGTTGCTCTCTACAACTGCCATCAAGCGATAGAAGAGAAATGGCCTCCAGTTGTGGCATGGTAGGTTTATGTTGGACGTTAGGAAAAATAATTTCACTGAAAGGGTTGTCAAGCACTGGAACAAGCTGTCCATGGAAGTGGTGGAGTCTCCATCAACTGGAGATAATTAAAAGACCTATAGAAGTGCTGCTGAGGAACAGCATGATTTAGTGGTGATTGGGCAGTGGTTGTTTATCAGTTGACTTGAAGATGTTAAGGGTCTCTTCCAATCAAAACCATTCTATGCTTCTATGATTTATTTCCTATTGACTAGGCCATCTTCAGAGAGGAATAAGAAATCTTATAATTCTGTCCTTCAGGTTGTTGGATAGCTTTCTCTGGGCTAGTGACATCTGCAAGTCTAATTGTCATCACTTGTCAATTAAGTGCCAAGAACAATATAGGACACAAAATAGAGATAGCAATTAAAAGTGGTTGGACTAGTGTGAGATGTCATAATCAAATGCTACATGAAATAATAAGTCTGCAGTGTTTGGGGCTTTCTTTTTAATACGGTTTACTTTCAAAGCATTTAAAGGAGAGATTTTTCTTTTAGATTGCTTATAGGGAAAGAAATAAGCTTTCTAGTTATGAAGGATTAATTATATTACTGTAAGAATGAATGGGTTTCATAGTACTTCCAAAACTTCCAAACAGTGACAGCTTGTATGGCCTTTGGAGTACACTAATGCCCTCAAGACTTGTTTGAAACTGAGAATAGTGAGTGTGGTGCCTAAACACTCTGCTTCATAATTTGTGTTGTCTTCTCAACCAAACATGCAAAATCAAGATGTCAATTTAATTTGATGTGGCATAAGTAACATTTTTATAGAATGTACAGAGAGGATGCCCTTGAAATTCCATGGTTAGGTGCTGTCATATGCTATCTGTCACACTGCTTCCACTTAAAGTCTCTCTGAGACATGGGTATGGCTACTCTGAAACAAGACCATTCTTGCTTTTCACAGGTATTGCTAAAAACAAAACCTACAAAAACAACAACAACAACAAAAAAAGGTGCTTTTCTAGCAAGGTTTCATTCACAAGTAACTTGTGGTACATCAAAACCATGGAAAGTTTTGCTGCATTGTGCAACTGAGAGGCATGCAAACATCATTATCAGAACAAATTTCTGTTATGGATGAGCAGAAAATGACATCTGGCAACACCTAGGCAATTTAAAAAGTATAAAACTCAGGCTTGCCTTATAATTGTGGTTGTCAGTATTGTGACTATGTGTCCATCTGCTGCCCAGGGCATTAACTTCCTGGGTGTGCTAGAACTCGGCACCTGCACATGGAAGCAGGTAATAGGCTAACCTGAGATACAGGCAGTGAAAGAGCCCAGCCACCCTCACAACTACGTATTGGACTAATTGTTGCAAGCAGTCTCCAGGTGGGACTTTTCAACTGTCCTGAGGATGCCCACAGGCCTTTGCAAGGACTTTTGTAACAGGCTTCCATCACCATCCAGACATGGTGGCTGACAGTTGTTTATGCCATCTGATCCCTGTTGTAATGATTACCATTTGCCAGGAACTTGTTTGTTTGTTTTTAATCAAAGAAACCATCCTGGTGTGGCTTTGCAACAGGCACTGCATGTTCTGTGGGTAGACATAGTAAATGTCTTTTACCAGTTATCCCACACATGGAAGGGTAGAGTTCAGAATAGGGAGGGGAGCATGATGAGAGCAGCAGAGAATGTAGCGCTCTGGAAGCTCTTCTAAGGAGTCCAGTATCACTTGTTCCAGTGAGGGATTCTCTGATGAAGTCTGTGCAAGTGATAAAATACGAAGTTCTGAGATGTGGATACTGGAGCAGAGTTAGTGCTCTGTCCCTTTTGTTCAACACAAACATGAAGAGAATAGATTTCTGGATAATTTTAGAATACATATTACACATATTTAGAAGTACCATTCTGTTGGCAATGTTGATGTTTGTTTGCTGTGATCTCTCAAGAAATCTTTTTTTAAGGTATACAATGAAAAATTCTCATTTATTTTGAATTTCTTAACTTTTCTATGCTGAGAATATGCATGGATAAGTTCAAGTGCATTTCAACAGTGATTAAGTGGAAGCACCTTTGTTTGTCAAGAATATTCCACTAAACATAAAAAATTTAGATGGAGTAAATCAAGAAAAATACTCAACTTTCACGTTTGATCTGGAAGCTTAGATGCTTTAGAACATGCTTGTCTCACTATAAAGTTGCAAAAGGATTCTCTATTGACATAACATGAAAATAATGACTCAGCTGCCTGTTGCATTTTACTGACGCCTTCTGCAGCTCATCAAAAACGCAGTGTCAGCCCAAGTATGCTGGCTATATTCTGTCACTTCCCTTGATTAGCTCTTCACTGAAAAATCTGTGCTTGGTACGACATTTACTATGCTAATGAAACAAAACTTTACATAGTAAAACTTCAAAACACATAAAGTGTGGTGGCTATATCCTTCATGATTGCAGCATTTACAACAGTTGCTCACAAGAGAACCTGAGTCACTGTGTTATGTGTGAACGGTCTCTGTCTCTTTGAATCAATTAGGTTGCTCATGCATGTGAAGCTCCTTTACTGAGTAGAATCAGGACCTGTGTCCTTGCTTGGAAGATATGTCCTTTAGAGTTAATGTGCGAGTCATGTCTAAATAAAACCTTTAGGATAGTACGTGCCCAGAATAATCACCCTGACAACATCACTTTGCATTTGAGATTTGGATCTGAATTCAAATATCAACACAGCTGTGAAGTATCTCTTAAGTTTCTAGTGGCAAGTGCTATACAATCTCAGCTTTCCCAGACTTATGTCTTCTCAAGTCACATCATCTATGGAAACCAACTTACATGGCTTCCAGTGGACTCTGAAATACCATTCCACCCATTGGTTAAGGAAGTGTGATCCCCTCTAAGCTGTAGCTCTTTGCATTTTACTTCACATCTGAATAGGGTAGTCTGTCAAGTTTGGGGTTTGTGCAATATGCTTTACGGTAGCAGTGGTATATATTTTAGCACTAGCTGCTCTCTGTTTTTTTCACAAATCCCAATTTGATTTAATATCTCCCCTCCCCTTCCAAAGTACCAGGTTTTTTATTGCACAAATTATGAGAGAAAAATCTTGCATGATATTTTTCTTAAAAAAATGGGCAGGGCACTGAGGTAGAATGTGATTATGAAAAACAATACCTTTTGTCACTGTGCTGAGTTATGAGAATAGCCTAAATAAATGGGCCTTTACTGTAGTTTACAGCATATATGTGTGTTATACACATATATGTATACACATATGTGTGTTATACACATATATGTGTATACATATATGTCCAGCTTACTGGGCCAAGCACAATTTACACACTGCATAGCTTCACATAAAATATAAAATATTAGTATGTAAATGAATATGTAGGTATTAGACCTGAAGACTAATATTTATTCAAGTATTGTTGCTAAATTATTGCTACTTCCTTGATAGCTATTGGAAAACTACAAGGCTCTTGGTCAGCAAGTATTTGCTACCTCAGTGTAAATTGTGCTACTTGCTGAGTACAATGTAATAGTATCTGTGGATTTAAGAATCACGTCCTGTGGTTTTCATGCAGTATTCAATCTGCAATATTCCCAGGAAATTATTAAAAAAACCCACCCCTTTCTCCTGCATATAGCTGGTGTCAGGAATATAACAAAAACCTAGGAGAAAATTGGAATCCATAATTTTATGTGCTCTCCATTGTAAACATCTTTGAAGAGTGGCTTGAAATTAATAAGTTCATTTTTTCCTATACTTCTGTATATATTCCTATATATATATTCCTATACTTCTTTTACTATACTTCTAATTTTCATGCTGGCAGTGCATGGGACCACATAATAAATACAATAGAAATATAATCTTTTTTTACTTTGTATTTGTTTCAGGACTTAATAGAATGGAGTTATGTGGTTAGAGCTATAACATTTTCAAGAAAATTATCTGTAGGTGATTAATTTTTACTAGAGCAATCTTTTATTCCTAGTAGAGTTCACTGAATGGGAGCAGCTTTTATAATGGATTAGTTGACCAGTTGAGTTAATTCTGTGATTTTACAAGTTCAGCATATCACAAATCAGATTAAGAAGTGAAGGTATTAAATATTGTATCAGTAAAACCATTACAAGGTTTATTAAGATCATAAATAGCAATTCAAAAGCTGTCACAGTTCAGAAGTTAAAATCTGAATTTTGGCTTAGTCTCTTTGAAAACAGTGGCTTTCGAAAATGCAGGGAAAATATATTAAGCTACATGATTTTTAAAAGCTGTTCATATTTGTACTTGAGCAATATTCTGAACACTGGAAACATCTAAATGCTGCTCCAAAATGCCTTAAAAATTATAATCCCTTGTAACATATTTATGAAGACAATGTCCTTGTATTGATTTGTTGAATATTCATCATAAGAAAATCATTTGTCTTTTTGTTTAGCCTGCATAATAATGACTTCTGCTTGCCAGCTATGAGCTTTAAAGTAATTATAAAAGCATAAACCTTTATTGGTAATCTATATCCTTCACAGAGTTGTGTTGATTTTAACTGAAAAACAATGACAAAAAAAGATATTAGCTACACTGATCATTTGTAATTAAATCAGAGGTTTAGGGAAGGGATTAATACTAATGAGGTGAATAGTATAGATTACAGGATCTACATTTTGCCAAATTAGCTTTAGCATCTTTATATTTAGGGAAAACAGCACTTGTGGGAGATAATGGCTAATAACTATTAATTATATGTGAAACGTAGTTTTGACTGAATACATGAGCAGAATTTTTATTCCAATCATTAGGTAAATCAGGATTTCTCTGTGAGGCTTATTAGGCACTACAGGCACTATATCCTGGTCCTGGTAACAGCCTGGCCTACAGAAAGGTGTGCTATTTGCTTGCCTCTTTCTGGAAGATGGCTGCAGTATGGTTATGAATAATGTGAATAAGAAAATCTCTTCAAGAGCTCAGTCCAGATGCCACATAGAGTGTCAAACTTTTCCTTGGTCCTTGGGCTGGAGCACCTCCTGTGATGAGAGAACAGACTGAGATAGTTAGGGTTGTTTCAGGAATGCTGTGGCTAGCAGGACTAGGGATGTAATTCTCCCCCTACACTTGGCACTGGTGAGGCCTCACCTCAAGTACTGTGTGCAGGTCTGGGACCCTTGCTTCAAGAAAAATATGTTGAGGTGCTGGAGTGGGTCCAGTGGAGAGTAACAAGGCTGGTGAAGGGACTGGAGGGAAAGCCCTGTGAGGAGAGGCTGAGAAAGCTGCAGTTGCTTAGCCTGAAGGAAACTCAGGAGGGACCTTATTACTCTCTATAACTACATGAAAGGAAGTTGTAGACAGGTGGGGGTCAGGCTCAACCAGTGATAGGACAAGAGGGCATGTCCTGAAACTGTGCCAGGGGAGGTTTAGGTTGGATGTTAGGAAGCATTTCCTCATGGAAAGGGTGATCAGACATTGGAATGGTCTGCCCAGGAAGGTAGTGGAGAAAAGACTCTTGGTGCCATGGTCTGGCTTATTGAGGTTACATTAGGTCATAGGCTGGACTACATGATCTGAGAGGTCTTCTCCATCCTCAATTATTCTGTGATTCTGTTCAGCCTAGAGCACTGAAGACACCTTATAGTAGCCTTCCAGTACCTAATGGGAATCTAGAGGAAAGCTGGAGAGAATTTTTTAGAAAGGCAGTGATTGTGTAGAGAGTAATAGTTTCAAACTAAAAAAAGGTAGATTTAGATTAGATGTACACAAAAATTATTTACTATGAAGGTGGTGAGACACTGGAACAGTCTGCCTAGAGGTGAGGATGCCCTCACTCTGAAAGAATGGAAGCTGAGTTTCATGAGATTATGATAAACCCAGTCTAATGAGAGGGTTTTTTTTTTTACCATTTTACCAATGGTAGGGGATTTGAAATGATACGATCCTTCAGATGCCTTCCAACCCAAAATTTTCTGATTCTGTGATTTCACAGTATCACAGTAATGATAAAGTTGGAAAAGACCTTAAAGATGATCCAGTCCAACTTAAATCCAAATAAACCAAGTAAACCTAACATCTAACATCTAGATCATGCCACTCAGCATTTCATCCAGACTAACCTTGAACACCTCCAGAAACGGCAACCTGACCACCTACATGGGCAGCCCGTTCCAAAACCAGATCACTCTTCCCTTGAAAAACCTTTTCCAATGTCAAGTTTAACCTCCTCCAATGGAGCTTAAGACTATGACCCCTTGTCCTGTCTCCAGTGTCCAGGGAGAAAAGACCAACCCCCGCTAGACAACACCACCTTTTAGATAGCGATTAGGTCACCCATGAGCCTTCTCTTTTCCAGGCTAAACAGACCCAGCTCCATCAGCCTCTCCTCGTAGGGCTTACTTTCCAGGCCCTTTACCATTCTAGTTGCTCTTCTCAGGACCCGTTCCAGCACCCCGACATTCTTCTTCAACTGAGGGGCCCAGAATTGAACACAATACCACAGGTGTGGTCAAATCATTGCCGAATACAGGGGGAGGATAACCTTCCTCTCCCTGCTGGCCACACCATTCCTCATACAGGCCAGGATGCCATTAGAACTCTTGGCCGCCTGGGTACATTGCTGACTCATGCTAAGTTTACTGTCCATCCTAAGTTTACTGGCTACTCTGTAAGAACTCCATTCCTAGCCTATAGTTCTNCTATAGTTCTGCCTGGGGTTGTTATAACCAATACAGAACTCTATACTTAGACTTGTTAGATCTCATCCTATTAGAGTCTGCC